>VZSZ01004927.1:21182-154417 GCA_013398815.1 Ibidorhyncha struthersii
TTTTTGTGAAGAGCTGTAAGATTTCAACTTAAGATTTCCAAAATAAGATACAGAAAAATTTTGGCAACTGAAATTTTTCTGCAGGTTATAAAATCTTATTTCCATTATTCAAGATGGATGACAAAGATCTGAGTTTAGCTTTATGTTTGATCACGGACATTTCTAACACCCAGAGAGCTTTCTAGTACAACAGAATTTGTAAGCCTTAATATGTGACTTGAGGTAGATGCTTTAAAAAATGGTCAGTGATGTAAATGCTAAAAGCTCATTGACTTATTGTGATTTATTGTAAGAGTGTTTTCCTGTCTTTGCAGAAGCCATTAAATTACCCTAGAAACTCTCACTGAGACCAATGTGCTTCCTAGCTAAAATAAGTACAAAGGTATTGAAGGAGTCTTCTGGCCCCTGGTAGAGAATTCCTCTGCCTTGGATGCTGTCCTGAAGCTGTGGCAATGATTATCCTGATGTCCAAGGCAAATTATCACAACAGAAAACTGGAAGCAAAGTTTCCTTACCTCATTTCTTTCATACCACCCGACATTTTGCATTTTGGAAAATGTCTGGGAGCGTTTCACCACGAAATAAATGAGGTAGCCGCTCCCGCACAAGCAGCATATGATGAGGACGTTGGCTAAAACCCGCAGGAACCTTCTCAGGTGGATGTTCTCATCCTTGTTACTTTCTTGCTCATCCACGATAGACTCCTGAAAAAACAGGGATGCTCACGGAATTGCAGCGTGCATCTTGCAGCATCGAGCCTAAGGTAACATTGGATCGTTTTCTACCCTATGAATTGTAATCCCGTGCTATTCTGCCTATATTGAACTTGGTAGTTTGTGTTAAGCTCAAACAAAGCTTCATACAGGTATCCTGGTTTGACTGAAAAACATCAAATGGCAAACAGCCAGCCATGTTCCCGGGGAACATGGTGGGGAAATTGAACTCTGGATTTCAAATCCTAAAAAGGTTGTTGGGGTGACCTATGGCACAGGAGCTGGAGCTGCCATGATTCAGCTCCATACCCTGTTTGTATGGAGAAATGCTGTACGCGTACCCAGATTTCCCCTTAAACCTCTGCCATGGTAGGTGCTGGGAGCATCCCCAGAAGCAGACAGAGAAATGCCAGTTAGGGTTACCTTGAAGCTGGTGGTGATGGATGCAAATTTGTTGTCTGCCGTCTCTGGGTTGCCAATGAGGTAGTCCCAGCTGGTGAACATTTTCCAGCTAAAAATGAAGTTGTCATCGTCCCCGTCTGCTGTACTTTCGTTAGCATTTCGTGCCATCCTGTGCAAGGACACGTGTGGTGGCAAGGTCAGGGAGTGTTTCACAGATCCACCACGTGTCCTTCAGCTTTGCAAAGCAGCACTGGTGGCTTGGGATTACTGGTGGGTAAGCAAGGAGCTGGGTGACCATTCTCGGGGTTTGGGTGCAACTGTCTATCTTGTGCCGTGAGACTTTAGGTTTAAGGAGGACTGAACTGTCAAAAGGGGTTTTCAGGGGTATGCAGGTCTTGTATTAAAAACAGTAATGTAGAGACAAACCTAGCACAGGTGATAAAAGCAAGTTAGGGATTGCTTCCACCAGGTAGTGCCTGAAGAAAGTCTATGTACTTTGCTTCTGGGCCCTAGGGTACAGTATATGATGATGGCTACCTTTAGTTAGTTAAATTTAGTGAAAAATCACTGGTGCTGTCCAATACACCCACTGCAACTCAAAGTTTTTGTGAGATTTCAGTAGCTGCACAATGCTGGAGCCAAAGAGATTGCAGCAAACCATGCAGAGAGAGAAAAGGGATTATTCTTGTTAATCAGCATAGGAGCAGATATGGCTTCTGCTGTTCCCTCTCTATTATTTGATCCCCGAAATCCTTCTGTAGCTCCCACTAGAGTTCCTAGCACCAGTCCCTCAAGGAAGGCAAGACAACAGATGCTGCAATTTCATGGCAAATGTACAGCAAATCCCCATGTCCTACTCCAGCCAAAGGCTCAAGAGGCTCTTTCTGCTGCGCAGCAACAGGGCCTGTTTCAACAGCAATACAAATCTGCGGACTTATTCTTTCTTGCAAAGGAAGGATAACCTTTGCATAGTGGGGCCTCGAGAGAGAGAGAGAGGGTTTTATTTTTGGCTTTGCAGAGACTGCCTCAGGAGCAAGAGGTGCCTTGGCTGCATCCTTGGTGCCCTGGGGATGCTGCGGGGGCCTCACTGGAGCCCAGGGACAGTGCACCATGGGCACAGAGATTGAGGCCCCACTTTAGAACTGCAGTGATTGGTTTGGGGACGCATCAAAAGCAGTTTGGTAGCATTTAGCTCTTTTCTATACCCCTTGCACCACCTATGTGACTCATGTTGGCTTTTAGGATTTTTTTTTGTTTTTGCAATCAAAGGATGGGAAAAGGATCCTTTGAAATTTACTGTAAGTAAAATTCTCCTTCATGTACTAAATCCACCTATTTGGCCCTGTAGTAATGTTGGAGGAAGGGTTTAAGTGATCCAGAGAAGAGGAGGCAGAGGAAGAAGGCAGCTGGAGAAGGAGGTGGGGAGGGTTCAAAATAATGCAGATGAGTACTGTGGCTGAGGCAGGGGACTGCCCAGTCTACCCAGCCCACCAGAGCCAGGGGTGGTGGATGCTGAGGCTGAGTGCGTGACCACAGCAGGCACGCAGCCCCCTTCGCCCCACGGTCCCCCAGCTGTCCAGCCGAGGCTGGAAAGATCTGTGAGCCGTGCCCATGGAGGGGAACTCAACTGCGAGACACGTCTGGGTGGATTTTGCAGAGAGGGCAACGCCAGCCATACTTACGATCTTATAACAACCATCAGGCTGTAGCCGAATACGCTGATCCCAACCATGAAATATGCCATCGGTAGCCTGTATTTTAACCAGCCAATTGTCCTCTGGTTGTTGTAGTAGCCGTAAAAGAGCGCTGAGTATTTGATGTAGCCCTGGAGGAAAAGCAAAAGTAAACCTTTGTGTAAGCTGTGCAGCATTTCTTCTGCATGGAAGAGGTTTCTGGTGAAAACTGAAGATTTAAAACAAGGAAAATCAACTTGGAAAATTGTTTAGTGTCTCATTCTGAGCTGTTTGCTGTTCTGTCACCTTTGAGAGCCATCCTCCTAAGAACTTACCCTCCTAAGACAGGGAAGAAGAGGGACAGCACATCAGAGGATACTGGCTGAAAACTAAAATGTAGTATTTCTCCACCACTGTTTCATTCCTCCCAGAAAAACCTCCTTATTGCTTTTTGTGGCTGTAGCACACCTGCTTTTCTAAGCCAGTATCAAACACTCCGATCTTGTAGAACTGCTGTCGCAAAGAAGTTTCCTGCCATGATATGAAACTTTTCCTTTCAGCTAGGAGGCAGCTGATGTTTGGTACCCTGCAGATTTAGTTCCTTTTACTGGCTACCACCTGCAGAGCAAATATAACTAAAGACTAAGATCAAAGCATTACTTTCTTGCAGAAAGCAGAACTCAGACACAGTATCAACCATGTCATCTCAAGTAGGTATATTTTTTGCTGTACAAACGGTTGGGCATTTGATGAGTGTGCAAATCTCCTAATCTGCATTAGCAATCTCTCCTATTTTTCTGTCGTATCTCATCCAAGTTGATGTTTATCATTGCATGTTGTACTTCTCTATTTTTGCCTATTGTCTTTCAGCTCGTAAGTTAAGTGTAGTTAATCAATCTGGCCATGACAGTTGAGCAAGCTTCCCTCTGATCAAGCCTTTGGAAAGACTGAGGTTGAGACATAACTTGAAGCTCGTATCACAGTCTGTGTAATGGATCTTGTTCAGAGACACTGGAGAATTTACATGGGAAGACACCTCTGGAGGTCACCTAGTCAAGCCCCCTGCTCAAAGCAGAGCCAATTTCAAAATTAAGTACCGTGGCTCAGGGCCATATCCACCTGAGTTTTGAAAATCTCCAAGGATGGAGATCCCACAACATTTCTGGGCCTCTCTTCTCATGTTTGACCACTTTCATTTAATCAATTAGACTAAGCTCCCCCAAAGCACCAGGTTTTTCATTACTAACCTAATATAAAACTTTGGGATCTCTGGGTGCCACATTAGCTGAGTGTTTGCCCTGGGCAAAGCACAGTGCCACAGGTACAGGATGACTCTGCACATATTTCTGCCAGTGCTGCTGAGCCACTGGGGGAAATGCAGCAAGCCCATGGCTGGTACACCACAGCACGGCTACGTGGGGCTCGTAGTGTGTTATGTCTAATGCGTGCTGGGGAGGTGTAATGAAAAAAGTCCTCGTAAAATATAAAGATGATGCTCCTGGAAGGTGCTAGTGAAGCTTTTTTCTCAGGTTGTAATCCCAAAACTTTGTCTTTTAGATTCATCAAATGGTGGGGACTGAAAAATGAGTTTCTCTGCTCACAGCATTCAGTATGTTCTTTAAACTCCATTTGTGAGACATGGTGTCTGGTGTCCAAGTGAGATTTATTCCTTTCTACTCCTCTAGAAATCCATGATGTGACCTCTTTGCTGCCAAAGTATACATTTCCCTAGCTCCTCTCTCTTGAAATGTATTTTTCAGGATTGCACTATTGACTCTTCATTTCATGCCGGCTGTGAAATATGTTTCCCCATTGCACCTCTCCTGTGCGGCACGCTGGAATAAACATCTATTCATTTTCAAAGGGCAAGCCCCTGTGAAGGGCTCAATTTGACATCATCTGGCTGCAGAGGGTATAGGTGTATATTGTTGCCCTGTAGCTGGAGATTGCTTCTCAAGCTTGCGGGATTGCTCCCTGGTGTCAAGCAGCAAGGGAGTGGGTACGGGATGGGGACCTGTATGGCAAAGGGGTTCAGAGGATCAAGCCCTTGGTGGCAGCAAGGGAATGTAGATGCATGTACCAAGCCACAGGCAGGAGACTGATAGGTCATGGTAACCAGCCTTTCATGCAATGGTACGGCCTCATCCAAGAGAAAATTTCCTTACTGATACATGTGTAGTTTATGGTCTGCCAGACAAAATCAGCAGGTGCAGTTCAGCAACACTCCTGCAGTTTTTTTTGTTGTGTTGTGTTGTTGTTGTTGTGTTGTTTTTTGTTTTTTTTTTNTCTAAATGCTGCTGCTTGTATTTTTATAGTGTGATGCCCAAATAAGCTTTTTTCATTCAGTGCAATGTTATTCAAGGTGTCACCTCTGAATTTTGAATTGTGGCAAGTGGGTGAAGGTACTGGGAGAGCAAGGGCTAAAAGGATCCTCAGTAGAAAATGGGTGGCGAACGAAGGTCTGGCCCTGTCATGTTCCTGGACACACCAGTATTTGAAGCCTTATTATTGAATTAATTTAAATAATCTGGCTTACATTAAAGTAGTTGTTGGGGGTTTTTTTAGCTAAGGAAATTATGATTGGGTTTATTACAAAATGACTGGGTCACATGCTTGTAATATATGAGCTGTTGCCAGCAAGCATTTAAAAATATTTCCAGGAGTAGCACTTTTAAAAGTCAGATCCCAAGGTACTGGCCACGGTAGAATCTCTTCACACCCTGCATGCAACTTTTTCTTTTTTGGGCCATCCCCTAAAATCACTTAAATCCCTTTGACCTAAATCTTCAAAGGCGAAGAGTAAATGGAAGGGGGTCTGAGCCGGGGTTGCAGCCAAGTGCTCTCAGGCTGCTGGAAACTCGTGTTTTACCTTTGGGTGCAAGTGTTAAGCTTTGGTTCCAGCTTCAGGCTCATGAATATTTCAGGAGAACAGGGATGGCAGCGACGTTGGGAGTGATCCCCTTCCCAAGGCTATGAGAAAATTCAGTGGTATGGCAAGATGCTCCCTGCCCGCAAAGGGGGTCCGTAGCTTCTGGCTGCCTGGTTTGGAGCAGGTCTTGCGTTTCACCTGCGTGCTGGCTGCCTTTCTAGCTGGAAGTAAAACGGCTCTTGCGCATACAAAATTTTTTGCTTTTTTTCAGAATGAAATTCTACATTATGAATGATGATGACGTAGATTTCTATAGATTGTTCTACATAGATTTCAAATACAGCAGAAATGTATTTATTGGCTGTTTTTTTTTTCTCTGAAAAAGGATCTTTGTTTTGCCTGAGTTCATGAGGCAACTCTGTGAACGCGGTTTAAGTGAGTTGTACCAAGCTCACCACTGGGCAGTTTGCATAGTCACCTGCTTCTACCAATGCTCATAGAAAAACCTAACTTTGGCTTCTTGTGCTTCATGAATAAAAATACTGTGTAGATAAAAGGACATGGGGTTCTTAAATCTGCTTTGACTTCCTTCAATGTGGAACTGTATAACTCCACTGGCCTTAGTGGATTTTACTTTGTCCTGTTACACTTCCTTGACCCCAGACAGACACATTCCAGGTGGCGTTAGCCAGCTGTTTTGGGATGTGATATGTCCTCTTTGGAATGAAAGTTCACGTGCTTTGTTCCTGCCATAGTGAGAAACCTATGTCTGTGTGAGGGTCCTGTTTCACCTCAAACCAGTAGCTGGTTTGAGGTAAAACAGAACCATGTGTTTGTGTGTATACATGCACAAGTGTGACATACGCCAACCAGCATATTTGGATATGGAAGTGGTTCAAATCCATATGCAGGTGCCTGTGTGTGCACATGCTGTTTTGGCCAGAAATCTCTGGAGATCCACAAAGATTTCGTGGCAGCAAATGTTATCACCTTCTGGAATAAATAGGTGCATTCGTTGCTGGTTTATCTTGGAACCAATTCATCCCTGTAGTGCCACCAAGTTCTGAATGGTTTTAGGAGGTATTCAACTGATCTCTTATGATTAATGGTCCTGTACTTACCTCAAAATCCCAAAGAACTGAAAAATCCATAGCTGTTGCTTGTTCAGCCCGGGGTACGGTTTTCCTCGGCATGCTCCCGTACGGCATTCCCATCAGGACCTGGTGAATGTTAATAACAGGGATGCATGTATAGTATAACACACTGTACAGTTTTTAGCAGTTTTCTTCTTAATGGCGCTTTTTGTTTGCTTTTGGTTGGTTTTCCTTTTGGTTGATTTGAATATATATTTTATTTGTTAATGTCAGGGCAGCAGTTTAATGTATTTAGAATTAATTTCACCTGAATAACCAGAAGAGTTGCCTTTCCCTGGTAACATCCATTGCACGTAACTAGTTTGCCAAGGAGCTGTACCCCTCAACGAACAGCTCCAGTTTAAATGTCCTTAGTTTAGCAAGAAATTCTTTGCTTGAACTTCATGGGTCTAACGCAATAAAGGGATTAACTTTATCTTTTTATGCAGGACTCCTCCTTTGCGACAAGTCAAGAGCACTGGGTCGAGCTTGCGGTATATTTTGTATTATATAGTCTTGAATTGAAAAATGATCTCAAGGTGAGGTGAAGGGCAGTTAGGTTTGGGCATAAAAGCATATGACAAAAGGATGCAAAGAACAGTTTTCATAGCACAGCCTCTCCTGATAGCACCACGTAAAGCAGGACTTGCAGCAAGTCCAACAGCTATTGCAGTCCAGATAAAAACTCTCAAGGGCTATGGAGAATTAATAATATATCTACAAGCAGACTCTGACTGGTGCCCATACCAAAATATCTCATTAGCATTCATAGACTAGAAAGGTCCTAGCATATCATCTATTACTTATTTTTTAGGGCTATCTAATTAATTTCAAAATAATTTATGATTAAATGTTTGTGGCCCAGCTACTCTCCATATCGTAACAGCTCAATAGGCAGTGAGTAACAGTATGCATACTTTAAAGACGAAAGCTGTTTAGTCATCTACCATATGTGTAGTTCCTAACAAAATACATTTGTATTGTTCAGTGCTAATGGTTATGTCTCTTCATCCTGGGAGGAAACAGAGCTTTTACTTTCCATAGTGTGAACAACCACATTAAGGAGAACAAAAGCACAGTCCTCAGGAGAGACTCTGTGCTGCATTTTTGCTCCATAAAAATCTGCATTGAACAGAACAGATGCCACTGTCTGCAGATTGCACAGCCTTTAAAGACTGCGCTGAGTAATTTAGCCAGAGCTGTAACGGCTACATTAAAAAATTATTGAATAAACGATCATATAAATTTGACTATGAGAACCTTTTCCTTCTCCAAGAACAGCAAGAAATAGAAAAACTAAAAATAAAGCTCTTCCTTGGGAATCATCTGAATTAGAAGTACAGAAGAGAGATGTTTCCCAAACAAATATTAGTTGGCAAAGTGCTTGGGAAATTGTTCCTTCCCTTGACGACTCCTCCTGTGGGGCTCTGCTGTGGCTGTCGCCCCAGGGCTGTATCCCTCAGAGGGCCCAAAAGGGGGTCCTGAGGCTGAGGAGGGGTCCTGGTATTGGCACCGTCCATCAGAAACCTGGGGTTTCCACCCTCACCTTACCCTTGCTTCTGTGAATGCTCATGCAACCACACGTTTGTCAAAACTGCGCTCAACACACCCACTGAGGACTGCATTGCAGCTGGTGGCCCTGGTCCCTGGTAATTGCGTAGGAATAACCGATCCTACTTCATCATCTGTATTGTGATTTTTGCAATGCAGAGAGGTGAAGAAAATGTTTGGAGAGAATCCATAATGTCATGGGGGTTTTCTTAATCACCTTCAGAGCACAGTCCATTTCTTACGGCTCTTACAGACCTGAGCTTGTACCTAGGAGGATTCTTAGATCATGTTTTACACTTTAGTAAAAACATAAAAATAGCCTCAAGTTAGGTTTTTGAGCTCCTGTTTTAGCTGCTGGATGGGCAGGATCTTTCATAGCATTTTAGGTCTCCTGATTTCAATCTGAATTTTGCTTCTGTGTCAGTAACAGCCTTGTAAGTTGGTCTTTGTGAGTAATCGTCCTCATACATTTCCTTTTTCTAAAGGATTGTCTGTTGTAAGACGCTTGTTTGTGCTGTCAATCTCATGTTCATGTTAAGCAACAGGTAAATTATTACTGAAAGGAGAATTAAGCACTTACCTCTGGAATTATAACCAGTCCAAATATTAACCCAAAAAGGACAAGATTTACTCCGTACATCCATCGCAGAAATATGAAGTAGGAAGCAACTGAGGAGCCAAAGTGACCTTGAACCAGAAGACACTTAGTGGTTAGGAGTTTAGGAGAGTTAAACTATCCCCAGCAATACCTGGACTCGTTTACCCTCAGGTCTCCCCAGCATGTTGCCCAAGACCCTCCCGACAGACCACCGATGGAGATGACAAAGCCCAGAGCTGCCTGGGGCGCGTGGTCCTAGGTTGGCAGCGGTGCCCCAGGCCAGTGGACACTGGGTACCAGAAGCATTGTTTGGATGAAGGCAAAGCTGTCTTACAAAATGTCTCACTGCCACTGCGCGGCAACTTCCACTTACTCTCCACTTCTTTTATCTTCATCTCCCAGGGTATGCACTGGGTTTTAAAATTGTCGAAGTCTCTCTTAAATTTCACCCATTTCTGAAAGAAGACAACATTGCTGTGAGCAGAGAGGAGCGAAGAGGGAGGCTGTAGGGCTTTCTAAAGTCAGTGTTTGGTAGCACTGCTAGAAATGGGTGTAAAGTCCAAAGCAAAAACTCTGGTCTGGGTCTGATCTTTTTGACTATTTCAGAAACTACCTGCAATCCAAAAGGCAGGTATTCACATTCATTATTTGAATTTTAACCTTCCCAGGCTTTTGGAAAACTGCAGTTGTGCTATGAGTTTACCGTATTACATAGAGGTGGAAAATTCAGACCTAGATCTGGGTTGAAAGAATTGATGCAGAACCAACTCTATTTAAAATTTAATTTGATAAAATACTGAGCTTGAATCCTTCCTCGTCAGAGCAGCGGCTAAACCGCCATTGATTTAATTATCTCAGGCCTGGCTGTGTTTTTCACGTCTCTATATAATCTCCATGACAACATGCAACTTGGCTACCAACTTCAAACTTACAACACAGCCATCATCCACCTTGTTGTCTCATTAACAGGGAAGATGAAATTTTACAGGAGTCCATGGGACAGTGCAAGAGTTTAGCATGGCCTCTCTCCTCTGTAGGGGTACCTTGTCCCACAGTTCAAGGTTTTGGAGAGTGCAACCAGAAAGCAAATGTTTTCCCTGCTCCTGCAAACCCTCCTTTGCTTCAGGGAAGGTCGCAATGAGATGCAGGTGGGGGGAAATTTCCCCCTGTTTTTTCTGTAATCATCATTTGAAGCTGGCTAGTATTTTTTTTGAATGTGGGCAGGAAGTTCTATTCTAATTTCCTGGTGTCTCTTTTGCCAAATATGGATTAATAGATTCTACCAAAAATAGGCTGAATGCACAACCAGGTACCCAGGCTTTTCCCTGACATCGTGGCAGCACTTACCTTTGCCATCATCATCTTATACGCATACAACTTTTTGCCCTTCCCTTTTCCTAGAGCTCCTTCAAACTTCTCTACAAAAGCTTGTGCCTCCCTAATTGGAAAAGAAACAAGTGAGTTATTGAGACAGCAAAGGGGTCTTTAGCTTTTCACCTCTGCCTGCACCGGTGGGAAAGCGGCTGTGCAGCCCTCCCCGTGAGAAAGCGGGGGTTTTGGCTCTCCATGTCCCATGCTGCATCTGGGTGCCAGCTTCTATCTGCTGGTGGTGTTGCTGTGCCAGGCAGAGGTCACCCACTCACCCAGGGCTAGCTAACAGGTCCCCACAGCGCTCATGCTAATGCAGAGATGTCTCCCAAATCTTGCTCCCTGCGTTTCCCTGGGTGTAGACCAGAAGCCTGCCAGTTCATCTTGCTCCAGAGCTCTCCCACCCTGGCATGCCTGCCGTAACTTCTCTCTCCTGGTGCATTGGTCAAAAAAATAATCCATGTCTTCTAGTGAAAAAAACTCCAAGAGGATGCAGAATTTCCCTTCATCAAGACTTCCCTAGACCCGGATAGGCTGGATCAATGGACCGAGGCCAATAGTATGAGCTTCAACAAGGCTAAGTGCCGAGTCCTGCACTTGAGCCACAACAACCCCATGCAACGTTACAGGCTTGGGGAAGAGTGGCTGGAAAGCTGCCCGGCAGAAAAGGACCTGGGAGTGTTGATTGACAGACAGCTGAACATGAGCCAGCAATGTACCCAGATGGCCAAGAAGGCCAACAGCATCCTGGCCTACATCAGGAATAGTGTAGCCAGCAGGACTAGGGAAGTGATTGTCCCACTGTACTCAGCACTGGTGAGGCCACATCTTGAGTACTGTGTTCAGTTTTGGGCGCCACAGTGTAAGAGGGACATTGAGGTGCTGGAGAGGGTCCAGAGAAGGGCAACGAAGCTGGTGAAGGGTCCTGAGAAAAAGTTTTATGAGGAGCAGCTGAGGGACTTGGGGTTGTTTAGTCTGAAGAAAAGGAGGCTGAGAGGAGACCTTGTTGCTCTCTACAACTACCTGAAAGGAGGTTGTAGATAGGTGGGCATTGGTCTCTTCTCACAAGTTACAGCTGATAGGACAAGAGGAAATGGCATCAAGTTGCACCAGGGGAGGTTTAGGTTAGACATTAGGAAAAATTACTACACTGAAAGGGTTATCTAAGACTGGAACAGGCTGCCCAGGGAAGTGGTTGAATCGCCATCCTTGGATGTGTTTAAAAGCCATCTAGACATGGTGCTCAGGAACATGGTTTAGAAGTGGGCCTGGTAGAGTTAAGTAACTGTTGGACTTGAGGATCTTAAAGGTCTTTTCCAGCCATAACGATTCTATGATTCTATGAAATATCAGAGACATACAACTGGCCCAACGGGATAATCTCAGTGGCAGAGAAAGAAGCGTATGCTGGTCAGGAGTAAAATCAAGCTGCAAATTGAAATTAGTTTTAGAATAGGTTTCTAAGGGAAGTACAGGGAAAAGAACCTAGGTAGTCGTTGTTAGAGTACGCTGAGTTTGTGAATAAGATTATATCATATATTGATGTTGCTGATACAGCATGAGAAGAGATTAAATTTAAGGAGTTGGCAGGTCCTTTGTAATCCTAAGCCTGTGGGGAAGACAGACGTCTACTTGGTAGAAATAGTTGGCTAGTTCAGCCCGTAGCCTTGGGAAAATCACCTGTAACTTTATTTGCAAACCTAAAGTGAGATTTTTAAGTCTTGAACATATTGTTTTGCTCTCCTTGTGTTCCACATTCCTCATCTGTGCAAAGGGGCTAATCCTTTCTTGTCTCAGGGTTGAGTTGAGTGGCCAAAATAACTAATGAATGTACAGCACTCTGAGAGCCTTTCTGGAGACCCCTGCACACGCAATGCAACAATTTTATTTAGGTTCATTACAGGGTGGTACGGATTGCCATGGCTCAGGGATAAGATGAAAGGATGACGGTATGTTATTAAACATGGTCTTAGGCAGAATTTTAGCCAGGATCCTACAGCAAAGGGAAAATATGTCAGAAGTAATACTGCTTTGCGTTTTTTTTCTTTTCTTGCAGAACTTTGCACTTTTAGGGTCATAAGATTTTATTTGTAATGAGCTCAGGCTTATAGCATGCCTGTGAGTTAGCAAAGCTACTTTAATACAGTTTTCCAGTATAGATCTTTCTCATATTTTTAGAAATAATTGGCAGTGTTCAAGGCTCCTGATTTTAATGGAAGATGGAGCAGGTCTTGGCCTTCAGAGTGTAAAAGAGAGAAGCAGAGACACACAGTGTCACACAGCCTTCACAGCCTGGTCGCTGCAGCTCTGAGCAGCCTCTTGGCAAGGACGGAGGGGGCATGCCACCACCCCCCATGGGACTGTGCACGCTTTGCAACAGTATTTTGAGAGCTCTCCTAGTAGAAAGGGGTTTCAGATGATTTTTAACCAATAGAGCTGGGATTTGAAACATTGCCTCGACATGGGAATGGTCCTGGTCAATCCTGCCCCACTGTGCCCATTGCTCTGCAGTAAAGGATCTCTGCAGCTGCCTGAGTTCTTCCCACATTCAGTGAGAACTGGGTGGCGATGTTATCTTTGCTCTATAAACCTCTGCAAATAATACAGTATTTTTTCCAAGTAGCACCGTCTCAGGAAGCGTGAAGTAACATGGCACTTTGCCGCTCTGATTTCTGCCTGACAGCGGGCATGAATAAGCAAACCAGGACACAGAGTTTGCTTTAACAAGTAGCCTGACAGTAGTGAGTCATTTGGTTTTAAATACAAGGGTAGAATGACCTGGCTGTGGATATCAGTTGAACAGATTTGCACCTTGTCCATTCTCTGGTTACAGAGCCTGAAAATCAAATTCCGCATTTTAACTGTGATCATGTAAACCCAGACAGGCAGGCCAGGCTCTGGCGATCGCTTTTTCTGAGACTGGGGTGTTACAGTAGGAGCAGCAAAAATGCAATTTCTAAGAGAGGCAAAGTGCATCTGACAGTCAGCAAAGACCCCAGGGGTGTGAGCTCCAGGTGTGACGGGTACCTGAGCACTGAGAGCTTCTTCCCCATCCTCCAGGGTTTGTTCCTCATGGTGGAAATCAGTTTTTTCTTTTGCTCCACTTGCTCCATCAGCATTGCAAGCTCTTCCTCTGACAGTGACTCCTCGTCAGATGAGTTGGAAAAAGCAGAAGAAGTACTGGGGGAACCACAAAATAAAGGACACAAAATGGAAAACCTTGCAGGGTTAGAGGGAAGGTCTTGCTTGGCATGGGTACAGCACTGTTGGCCCACGGGGATCCCACTCTGATGTGGGCACAATGCCCCACCATCCCCTGGCTCACTGTGATGCCAGTGTGGCCCCTTCATGCTCAGGGCAAGGCTGCTTTGAGCCAAGGTAATGAAGAGGTGATTGCACCCCACCATAAGCTGCCCGACATTGTGCTTTGGACCATGCTTCAGCCACAGAAGCACTGCCAAGGCTACAGCTGGCTCTGGCGAAATGTTTTTCACACCTTCAGAGGGTAATGGAAGATATAGGGAGAAGCAGCAGGCTGGGACAAGCAAGATTTGGAAGAGGAAGAGACCTGAAAACATGAGAGATCCCTTTTAACCTGAATGTTTCCATAGACCAGCCAAAAGAATTTACCCAGATCCAAGTCGCTCAAGCTGTCTTCTATGACTGCTTTTCTACCCCCAGCTGTAGGCTCTATGACTCCACTACATGCATAGATCTCATCCTGGCCGAGAAACAATAGATAGAAGACCCTGGGAAGAGTTTGGCTGCATGGCATTTTACACTACTGCTTTCCACTCTTGTATCTCTTTTGGGAGAACAGCAGCTTACTTGCAGCCTACTGGTTTTGCAGTTCTGACCCATACACCACTGGCAAGTCGATACCGCTGCCAGACTGACACAAGGCACCATACTCAGGGATTGTTTAATTACCTGTTTTTCCTTTCTTTCTTCTGTTTGTTCTCCCCCTCCTTTCCTTTCTTATTTGTTTTCCTTCCTTTGTTTTCTGACTCCTTTTGATCTTTGGTAGGAGCCTTTTTGCCTCTCTCTCTCTGCCGATTTCCTTCCTCTCCTGCCTTTTTTCTGTCACTGTTTTTTCTTTGGTAGTTTTTTCTCCTAGAAGCTCTGTTTTGTTGGCTACAACTGTCTTCCTCATTGTTCTCATCTTCTTCTTTGTCTTTCTCTTGCTTTTTCCCTTCAAGTCTGCTTGCTCTGCTGGTTTCCCTATGGGGGTGTTTCTTAGGTGTCTTGTTCTTTACTTCATTTTCTGCAAGGGACAAAAACCAAGTAGTTTGAGACACACTTAGCTTTCCATGCTGGGAAAATGGGGATTAATCAGAAAAGTGCAGGCAGCCTGGATGCCTGATGTACACCCTAGCAAAGTCAATGAGCAGATGCCCGTTGACCTCGTTGGGCTTTGAGCTATGCCCCGTCCAAGAACCACGTCCAACTCTTCGGTTATGCAACTCCCATTTAAGACACTGCGACTCATTTTAGCACTTCAGTGACTGATATGTGACCATAAGAAAATGGTAAATTAGTTCCAAATGCAAAAGCCCCTCCATCAGAGAGCACAGGCAGGTATCTTCCTGACCTGTAAACACACCAGAGCAATGGAAACAGAAATTGCAGCCAGTTAGACGGTATGTAGTGTGCTTGTTGGTGCAATGTCCTTGAAAGCTGTTTACTTTTGAAGGCTGAGGATGGAGGTATTCTATTTATATAGAGAAAAGGTACAGCTTAGGCAGCACCAGGTCTTGTTTCCCTGAGTTTTCTTTTCTATAAGAAGGTCTATATCCAGAGAAGAAAAAAAATACAGGTAGTCTCTGATGCACATTTAATTCTTATTGGCATTGCAAGCTAAAAAACTCCTTTGTGCAGAAGTGCTTCATGTTTGAAGGATTGAAATGGAGCACGATTTAATTGCAGAATATTATGGAAAGGGGAAAAAAACATTCAAAAAACCTCAAGCCCTTCCATCCCTTTTGCCACCAAGTACATTAAAATCAATAGTAAGTTTTCCAGATTCTTTTGGCTTCTAATTTTCCCAAATTTCTTACTGATGAAAACAAAGTATTCAAACAAAAAAAAAAAGAAATATGTAATTTTGGCATTTTCCCCAGGGTTGGAGAAATTGTAATAGAAGAAGGAAACAGTGCTGCAGTGGGATCCAGAGTGAAAAGTGAGCAGCCTAAAAGGCAAGGAAAATAGAAGCAAAAAGAATTTGAGTATTTGCATTTTTGCTTTGGTGAAAAGTTAGAAATTAAAAATAAGCAAATAGTTTTTGCTTGCTAGTGGTAAGAATTTAGTAGGTAGTGGTTGTCACACTTGTCACTGTGAACCAGAAGGAGCTTTCAACCTATTTCTCAAGAGCCATTAGGTAGGTTTGAGTTACTGTGTAACGGTGCATCTCAGCTGAATTTCAGTTAGTCATCTAGGTCAAATGACCACCTACCCTCTTTGGGAAAATGTTCATGTAGGGCAGATAACTACCATGTTTTTCATTTGCAACCTGTCAAATATTAGGTTAAATGTGGACCATTCATTTGTTACCTTTATCTTATTTCCTTGTTTGCCTGTGTGGGAAAGGTGGATACCATTAAAAAAATAAATCCCAGCCATTTGCTAATTACATTCTCATATTTTATGGATTTTATGGACATGGTTGTGTACCATTTTTGCAGTAGCATCTACATTCATATCACGTACCCAGTGCTGTTATGATCTTACCTCTCACCTAGCTATGTTTATTTGGTGTTATAATCCTACCCCTTAGCTATTTCTCTTTATTTACTATATACCCAGGGTTAAAGCTGTTTTAATCCTGTCACTGTCTCTTCCTGATTTTCCTGACATCCATCAGTCTGCCTCCAATCCATTTTCATTTTTATCTTCTCGTGGTCATGATTAATCAAGATACTGGTGCGTTATGGTCTAAGCAAGCAGTACAGGGAGGGCAAGCAGGTCCTTGGTGTGGTACAAAGCAGTCCCAGCCCTGCACAGGGTGGTGCTTTACTGCGATGCCTGGTTTACTAGGGATGACTGCCAAGGGACATGGGCTCCGACAGCCTCCTGCTCTAGCAGCATGGATGAACGGGGACAGACTGCTTAAGAACGGTGGTTTACATGTCACTGTTATAAGTCAAACCTCAAGGGAAAAATCTGCTTGCTTACAAGTAGCTCATGAAATGGTTCCTGTTGTAGAGCAAGTCACAAGTCAGAGAGAAAAATAAAAGGTATCACCTCCTGTATTTCAAACAAGACCGTATTTTTTAATCTCTACATTACCTTCACTCTCTGTGTCACTTTCGATTTGTCCATCAATCTCTATTCCAGCTGCAAGACAAAGAACAAAGAGTAATTGCATTTGTTGCTGGGATTTACACACGCAGTGCTTTACACAGCTAGTCCTTAAGTGCCAGCTGAGCTTGGCAGAATGTCCCTTATTGATTATACATTATATTCTTTTCCTACAGTGACGCTCTTAATATTTACTTTAGTTTGGCAAATTGACAAAAGTTCCCTGCATGAGCAAACCAAAATTGCATGATCTTTCAGAAATGCAAAATGATGTGCTTGGAAAGTCATGAGACATTTTCTAAAGTATTTGGCTGCATCCAAACTGAAATGATCTCATAGTGATACCAACCATCTTCCATGATGACCTGTAAAGCACATTTCTTTTTCTTCCCCATGACAGCCTCCCGTCTTCACGGACACCGTAACTGCTGTGCTGCGCTCGCACACCTCAATCATATATGGGTTACTCTCTCTTCCAGTACCCGTGTGATTGTCTCCTTGGCACTGCAGACAGACGGGCACATCCAGCTGCTGGTGACCTCCTGCTCACAAGCCATGCGGTCAGGGGAGGGCAGGGAGGGGTAGGAGAGGCAGGGAAGACCCAGGCTCTGCCTCAGCCCACCCAAATGCTTTCCCTTTGGCTCCCTTCTCCCTTCTCCCTGCGAAAAAGCACCTGTTGGCATTACATTGCATTTCATTATTTAAACATGAAGGAAAGCCCTTTGGTGGATACTTGGTGGTATCATATGAAACACAGACACAAGTCACGTCTGGTTCTGACATAAGCATGTGGCTGGAGGCTTTGAAAGGATCAATTTTCTTAATGCCATATTCTTTACTGACCTGCGTCAATCTGTGTAACCCCGTTAGTCATTCTCCTGCACCTTATTAAACCTCTCAGTGAGGTGCCCTGTGGGGCATGGCTGTGGGTCACCTTTTGTCCTCCATGTGTGTCCTTTGAAGGGTACTCATGAGCTAACAGATGCAGCAAGGAGTCAGGAGTCAGAACACCAGGATCTCTCTTTCCTTTGCTCCTCTATTCTGTGTGACCTTTGCATACTCATTGCACTTGCTGGTAAAATAGGATAGATTTTCCTTCTTGGTGCTCTGAGGCTTAATTAATTAATGCGAGACCCTCATTCAGAAGGTTCTTTAGTACTGCAAAGTATTGTATTGCATGCTGCAGCTTGCAGTCTTTCGATGGGCCAAGGATAGGTTTGTCTGAGCAATCTCCAGTGTAAAACCGGCAGCATCTGCCCCAGCTGTAGCTTTCTCAAGGAGCCGGTGCATCCCCAGCACAGGGTTTCTCCTGCAGGCATGCGGATTGCACAGGAACAGTTTCCAAAGAAGAAAACTTACCCTCAAGCCATCCATGAAGTCTACTGCGAACCCCCAGCTCGTGCCGGCATCCCTTGGGGGACCTCGCGTGGTGACAGTACACAACGATTTTTTTCCAAATGTTGGCAGGGAGAGTGTTAATTCTCCCCTTCCCTCCCAAGAGGGAGGAATGTTGAGGAGATCAGCTTGAGGCTGCTGCCACCATTGACTCTTGCAGATGACTCCTGCTCTGGGTCCAGTGCACCCCCCGAGGTGGTGCCAGCCTGAACGGGAGACTCTCTGCTTCTTTTTGATCACTGAATTTTGGTCCAAAGGCATCTTTCAAGTATTTCAAGTCCAATCCCATGGATTGTTTGATCTGCCTTTGACTTTAGCTCAGCTCGCCTGAGCTAAATACATAATGTATGGTATATGCTCATACATTATTAACAACTCTAACCCTACAAGTTCATTACACAGGGCATTTCCATTGTGTGGTCCCCACACCAGTGGGTCTGACTGGGACTGAAGACAGCAGTAGTGGTCTTTGAAGGTCTTCCCAGTGAATAAGTTTCACTTATGACCCTGGGTGTTGATGTGGTAGGTTGAAAAGTTGTTCCAAATGTGATCACTAGGTCATTGCATTAATACTGCTCCAGGCAAAACTGAGCAATCTTCAGTTGCTGGAGGCTACTGGAATGGATTTTCTGCAGAGTACTTCAGTTGCCTCAAGCATCAGCCTTAAGCAAATCTTTCCCAAACAGAGGATCTAGGGATTTAATTTTCCTTGTTAAATGAGAGCCAGGTTTCTAGAGAATCAGGTGGTAAGAGGCAAAAGGGGTGTGGATGCCTATCACACCCCTGCAGTACTGTGCTCAGTACTGGCACTGCTTCTGCCTCAGGACACCCTTCTTCTCCACCAAGGCATACTCAGATGCTGTTTGCATGCTCAGGGTATGCTCACGTGAGTGTCTCATTGCCAGAGGTATGCAAAACGCTTCAGGACAGAGCGAGTTGAGTGTCCTGGTTTCTGCCCTGCCACATGGTCACTAATTCACCCATCATCTGCACTGCAGCCGGGGCAGCCACAGGCTCCAGACCTGCTTGTGCCACTTGGCATACCCACAGGTACATGATTTCAAAAAGTGACAGGGACTGCATGTTCATTTTGCTGCGTTTTTTTTGCGTCTTCAAGACCTGTGTAACCCCTTCCTGAGAAATATTCTGCCTCCCAGAATGTCAGCTCATGGGATGCCAACGTACCAAAATGTGCGGCCGGGTAATACCTCTGCCCCCTGCTCCGAGCCAAAACTCTCATCCTTTGATTTTTTAGTCTGCACTCCAGTTCACGGAGGCGGTGGCAACGTTGTGATGGTTGCTCATGCAGTCATAGGGGTCCAAGGTACAACAAACTCAGAGGAAATCTGTGGCCCCCGCGTGGCCCCCCTTCACCGCACAGGGTAGAGATCACCCCGCACTGTAGGAAGGGGTGACAGCTGAGGAGTCCCAGTGTAGGGGGCAGAGCAGGAACGGTGGCTGTACTGTACAGCGGTCATGAAGCAACACATCGGTATGGCTGTTCGGTGGCTGTAGGTATTTCCAGCAAGCAAATGTTGCTTCCCCCCCCCGTACCTACACTGTCAAATGTGGTAAGCTTGACCCTGACAAACCTGCACTCTTACAGGCTGGGTGGCAGTATTTTAGCCTTGCAAGGGTAGGGATCGTTATCTTTCACACTGCCAACTTCTTTGGACTCCATCACAAGGAGAGGGGGGCAGTGCGTAATGGCTGGCAATTATTTTGTAATGAAGAGCATTATTAAAGTGGCTGCCCAAGTGCTTACCCTTAAGGAGAAACCCCTACATTACCTTTCAGGCTTGGCCTATGGTACAACAAACCGCTTTGTGTATGATCTGCATCTTCCTTTGCCTTAGAGCCTTCAGATCGGCATAAACCAAACAGCCCACCCCAGGTGATGCTGTCCGCCTCCTCTGGAAGCGAGGGTCCACCTGCGGCTGATGTGCAGCCACACAAGGATGATGAGAAACCCCGAGGTCTTTGTCCTTTGTGGCACATGTCCTCGGGGGGAGAGGCAGAGCCACCATCGCTTTTGAGGTGGACCAGGCAGCACCAGAGGGTGCGATGCAGAAGACAGTCTGGGCAGGTGAGCCTGGGGAGCCTCCAGGAGCAGGGATCAGTGCAACAAAGTGTTGTCATGCAAGCTGAGACTGAGAAAAAGTGCAGCACTGTTTGCTTATTGTGATTTTTGGTAAGTGCTTAGAGATCTGTAATTTCCCCCCAGAATCAAGCTGGTGGAGATCTCACTGTGCCTCTGGGCTGGTTTTGCCTGTGTGATACCGCTTTTGCAGTGCACTTCAGGTGGCCTGGACACTGAAGACTGTTGGTCGAAAAGAGACAGTTTAAAGAAAAAAACATATAGCTGTTTATATGCAGCACTGAAATATTATGGAAAGCACTTAAGGTGGGATATTCTCTGAAATGTTGTATTTGAAGTCCTGATCTAGTTGAAGATGTCCCTGCTCATTGCAGGGGGGCTGGACGAGATGACCTTTAAAGGTCCCTTCCAACCAAAACTATTCTATGATTCTAAGTAAGACATTTCATGTCCTTTTGACACGCATCGTTCCTTGAAGATAGAAGATGCTTAGTTAAAAGAAACGTAAACAAAAACTTTGCAACAACCCCTAAGGGTGGCAGGCCTGGGAGAGCAACGAGACATCTCGTGTGCTGTGAGAAGAGGTCGCACACGAGGACTCCCCGTGTCTCTGCATGTGCATCAAACAGATGACAGATCCTGAAATAGCTCAGTGTAGGGTTGACCTGAGCTTCCATAGCTGTACAATGGAGAAATGCTGCTGTTCTTCAGCAATGAGCGTACTGCCATCCTCAGCTTATGAGCCTGATTTTCCTAAGAGGATAAAGTGTCTTGCAGGGTTTATGATTTCTTAGGATTATGGATCGGGGAGGATTAATGGATTAGTTTTTTACCTTGAGTTATTCCACACAAGGTATGAATAAGTAATGCATGACCACGAATCCAGCTATTACTTATGTAAATGTCAGACTTCGTATGCAGAATGTGAGCAATTTGTGGAGTTGTAGCGCTAAATTTTCTCCTATCCTATTTAGTTTGTTTCTCCTCACATTGGTGACTAACGCTATATAATTCGACAGTTTTGAGTTTTAACATATGAGGACATTGGACTTCTCACACACCTCCAAGTGTTAAATAAAAAGCACTTGTGTTATGGAGAGAGGGTAACTGAATCCTGGAAGCACACACAACATGCTTCTAAATGCTTAATGAGCTAGTGTTTCTCCCTTTCTTGCTTTCTGATTAACATAGGTCTTTAGCTAATTAATCCATGGATTACATTTATTCAATATTCATCTCATCTATAAGTAATCTTTACTTGAGAAGGTTTTTCAATAATAGCAATAATACCTGATCCATGTGTGGATATTTTGATAAGGGTCTAAAACTTGCAAATTGCTGGAGCCAACTCTAATGATACATCTGAGACAGACATTTAAAAGTTAGAGATTGCTTCCCAACACTGACTCAGTTCTGTCTGACTGTTAAAGAAAACTACTTTATTTTTTTTTAAAAAAAGAACATAATTGTATTTTCCAGGGTCTCTCAGGCATGTTTCATGAAACGATTCAGCTCAGCTGTGATCCGGTTTGGCTTTTGACCAAAATCTGGGGTTTACTTTGCAAAAAAGATTTCTGACTAAGCCACAGAAATGCAGCATGGGCTACATATTAACCTGAGTGTATAAGTATGCAGAGGTCATCCTTGCCCTCACGTAATCTTTGGAATGCTGTAGTGTTTCTCTGTACTTTGGTACAAGGGTCTGCAGTGACCTCTAGCAGAGCAGCACGGAAACGCTCAGACAGTAAGGACTCGTCAGCAGTGTTCACTGCAAACACGTGGGTAGACAGTCTCATTAATTTAACATACTCTGGCAAAGAGATTTCTCAGCTTTTTGCAGTCTCTGAAAATAATCCTCTGGCTTCCATACAGAACAGTGGGTCTGGACTATGGCTGGAGGCAGTAAAATGATGCCAAATACATGTCCTATGCTGTTTGTGCAGTATGGGCATTAGTTACTTGTAAGGACAATGAAGTCCCACTGGAAGAAATTGTGAGAGACTAATCTCATGTTCGGGATGCTCAACTCAGTGCCTTGCCAGCTCGTGCACTGCCCGTGGAAACAACCTTTTTTTGAGTAATGCCAGCCCAGGGTGGGGAGCACGAGGTCCTTGGAGGCAGAACCATAGCTTTTTTAATTTCCTTCTTGTTGTTATTTCATAGTGTTCTCTCTTTGGCTTTCCCTCACCTCATGCCTCAAGGCACAGCTGGGAGTTTCCCGGGAAGGAGCGCAACAAGCTCTGTACATGCTGTTAGTCTGTGTTTTTGCTGAAGAACAATTACTGCCAGAGGGCTGCTAATTCAGGTGGCCTGTCAGGAAGAATTAAACCTAAAAAGGGGGAGGATGTGCACTGGCAGGTCCTGGAGCTGTGCCAGCTTGGAGAGATATCTTTGAACGTCAGATCAATTGTGGGATACAGCCCCTCAGTCTTCCGTTACTTCTTATCATGTAGAAGCCGGTAATAAATTATTATTTTTTAAAAAAAATATGATTATATTGCCCAGCTGTGTGAGAGTAGAGCACTCCTTTAGCAGCAGCCTTATGGGAAACACTGCCGTTTTTAAGACCCCAGCCTAGGGCAAAACACAAGCCCGTGTCTGTCAGCTCACTGCCATTTTCACTGACTCCACGTCTCAGGCTAAGCACATCCTTAGAGCTGTCCTGGATCCATGCGAGCTCCCTGGATCCATGTCAGTGCTCCGCAAACGTAGCATGTAGGTGTTTGGCAGAGATTATGTATGTTATTCCTGTATCATCTCTCCCCATTGCTGGTCTTGACAAGTTTGGGAGGAAGAGGCTCTTGTTCATCCAAAAAGTGGTGTACACCACGGCCCTGTGGTCCTGGCACTGCGTGAGTAACTCAGTGGTGTTGGGAAAACCATTTTTATTTGTAACCAGAGACAGACACCTCCGCACATCTCCCCTACTCTTTGTAGGGAACAGACACTGCACAACATTTTTTCAACCCGTAACTCCCTATCTGAAGAGTTAATGAAGTCCAAAAACAAAGGTTGTGAAGTTTCCAAGGGCAAAAAGAGAAAATAGGGGAGAATGTATGTGGAAAATCAAGAGGAGAGAAGGTTTTTTGTACAAATCCTGGAGTAAGAGAGGAACATTCTTGGTGAAGTCCATTCCTGTGTTACACACCCGCTCGGCCCTGGTCTGGAGGAGAAATTACAGCATAGTCCCCTCAGCTTTGTAGGAGGTGCCAGAAAGGCCAGCCATAAAGGGCACAGTATGAGAAGATTAGGTAAACATCCTTCACTGGAATTGAACCTTTTTTGCTGTCTCATGTCCTGCCCCTCCAGACACAAAGGGGATGCCGCTGCTGCTGGATTCCCCCTCTTTCATTCTAGGTTCTAGAGGATTTCTGTGGAAATTTTTTTTTTCACTTTTGTCTAGAATCTCTTTGCCTGAAAAACAAGAGCTTTTTAAAATATAGAAAGACAGAGGGAAAGCTGCCTGACAATGGATTCCATGGCTTCCAATCACGGACACCATTCCTGACAATCCAATCAGGATCTTGCATGCTTTTAACCTCTTCCTAAAATGCTCAAAGCTCCCAGAGGAGCTGCCTGTATCTGCACAAGCCAGACTCTCCATGGCTGCAAGGTCTTAAAACTTTAGTGACTTCCATGAGGCTCTGAGAAGTTACTACTCATGGGTTTGTGTCAAATAAGCCTAAAGCTTCTGAGAGACTTGCAGAGTCAGAAGATCCCTGTGAAGGTCTCTGTCTGTGTCAGAAGATGAGGTGAGAAGGTGCCTGGAAGTCAGAACTAGGATCTCTGTTTAAAATTATGTCAAGGCATTATACACAGCTGATTTCTATCGGGTGAAAAAAAAAAAAACAAGACATGCTCCTGTGCCATTGTTAGAAATGTAAAGCCATATTAATGAAATAATTTGCATTATTTTTTTCTTAGGCTTTCCAGGTGAGCTTTTAAAAAGAATAAAATGCAGCATTAAAGCAGCATCATGATAGTGCACAAAACTCACATAGCATGAGAGCGAGCTAAGACAGAACAGAAGCAATTTGTTTGGGGAAGAGAAATACAATGATTAGGCATCTTAAGGGATTCTTTAATAAATTTAAGTTGTGTCACAGTAGCCTGCTTTCCCCTTAGCCTCAGTCTCAGTTACTCCCTGAGTGATGAACAGATAGTACTCGCAAGAGTTGTACCTCCCTTCTGTTCCCGAGAAGGTAGCGTTGCCTGCCTGCGATGTGCTCCTACCGTACTCCTACCTAGCTGAGACCTGGCCCAGGTCAGGAGTGACCTACAATCAAAATGCCTTTTAGCCCTCAGCCCCAGACAGCTTCTTCAGAGGCAGGGAAGAGATGCGGTGAGGGAAGGGAAAGCGTTTCAGGGACACGGCGTCCTTCGTGTGCAAGATGGGCTCAAGAAACAGGAGGGTAAGAGAAACTGGTGGCTACCAGGCTTTCATGGCAGGGGGATGGAAGGGGTCAGTGATGCTCCATGCAGCTGAGGTGAGCGAGCCCAGCTGTGATGCAATGGGACCTCCCTCTTGTGGCAGCCACTTTGCATAGCTCCATTTCAGCAGATTTACCATCTCCTCTGACAGAGGCGGCACACTCGATAAAGGAATGGGGGCTTGCACTGAGTGAAACTCACATTTATTTTTTTCCCCTCTTACTGTGTCTGCTTTCTGTCTCATTACTGAGTCAGCGGAGGTTTCATTAGCATCGGATTCAGAAAGAATTCTGATGTGGCAGACCAGATCAGTACTGAGTTAAAATATTACATTTAACAAAAGTCCTTTTTATGCTTGCCATAACCCCCATGTGTGTTTCTAGAGGGCGGTCACTGTGTTTGTAAAGCACCACTGCATTTCACACCCTGATGACTCCAGCAGTGCCATGCCTATTGTGCTAAGAGAAGATGCTCACCGTGGTCACCTCTAGGCTTCACGGGTGTTGTGGTTTGGGCTGGACTGGCTACTGACATGAATGACAGGTGCTCTCCCCCACCTCTGTCTTCAAGGAGAGGAGGGAGAGAGAGAAAGAGACTTCTGAGTTTAGAAGAAACTAAACTACTTTAATGAAAATATTAATAATAAAATAAAAAGAAAATAATGAAATATATACAAAACCGGTATTGAGCTCCTGGGATGACAATCACATCACTGGCAGGCACTGGGAAAGTGGTGCTGGATCCGGATTCAGGAACACACAGGTCGTGATCAAAGGCAGATGAACAGACAGAGTCCTCCTCGGACACCAGACATTGAAGAAAAAAGAGCTGACCCTTTGACCCCTCTGCTTTTATGCTGAGCATGAGGCAGATGGGATGGAATACCCTGTTGGTCAGTTTGGGGTCACCTGTCCTGTCTGCTCCTCCCTGCAGGTGGGACCCCTCTACACTTTCGATCTTCCAACGGGGCAAATAACAAAGTCAGCTGACCTTGGTTGTTACAGCAATAAGTATAACGAGAGCCTCTTTGTATACCATTCCTTGGCATAAATTACAGCTAATCAGGTCTTATCATTCTGAGAACGAACAGTGTCTCCACAATATGCTGTTAATTTCAGAGTTTCAGAGAGTTCAGTTAGTTAGAAGAGGCTTAGCTGCAAAGTAAAATTACTGAACAGAGAATTAGTTCTGTTTTACCTCAAACCAGGACAACGGGTCTTGCGGGGCTGGAGCTATAACCAGGGCTGAGTGATAACTGGCTCTTTAAGGTGGCTGCCAAACTGAAAAACTGAATGGAAAAAAGGACACAGGTTAAACACAATCTGCATTTTAAACCAAAAGATATTCTTATTGAAACATTAAAAAAAAACCCAACTCAACAGAACATCAAAACTCCAAACCAAGGTTTTGTTTTTTTTTTTCTTATATGAAATAGCATTCAATTAAAATGATGTCCTGTTGAGAAGCAAACGGCCAAACTGTTAGATGTGAAGATGAAGGTGAGGCATGTCCCCTTCATTGGGTGATGCCCTCCTCTCCACACAGCTCCCTGGGTCAGCCACTAGTTTCTTTTACAAGAGCCAAGTATGATTTTGCCTTCTGCCTGAATCTTTTAAGGGCTCTAATTCTCAGATCCACCACCACACGTCACTCTGCAGGGGGAACGCCCATGTCAGTAGCTTCTCTTCAAGCCAGGTGACTTTCTGTAGGAGGTGGGAGTGCTTTGGGGAAAACTAGGGAAAATCCTGGTTGAGGATGGCAATGGAAGTGTTTTCCAAATGTGTCACAGGAGAGGAGTAATCAGAGCAGATTTATAGTTTCTGTGACTGCCTCTGGATTCAAACCGTTCAGGTTTTCAGCCTCTAGAAAAGGTGACGGTGCAGCTTCTTGGCCCCAAAGCCCTCCCCTTCTCTGCCCTTCTGGGTGCTAAGATCGTGATTGCTGGATGGGAGACAGATGCTAAACATTTCCTAGCATGCTAATCAGCCAACGGCCAAAGGATTTCACACTTCTGCCTCATCTGAATGGTGACCAAAGGCAGCATTCCAGCTGTAGCCAGCAACCCAGCTTCACCAGGGCACCCCTGGGGCTGGCACTAGCAGAAATAACCAGCGCTGGGGTGGGCGCAGTACTCAGGGATAAATTTCTTAGGGTGCACAGTGAAGAGAGTCGGTGATGAATCTTTGCCTCCTGTCTTCTCTCCTCCCTGGTTGCTGCCACCTTTCCCATTTTTAGTGTTCCAGATGAGGTCCAGCAAACCAAAGACATGCCCCAGGGTGGCTGTAGTGGAGTCTGGCTCTCCCCCTTCTGTTGTGCTAAATCAAGAGAAAATATAGTGTGTATTAAAACCTGCAATCTTTATCTGCTGCTCTCTTCAGTAGAATTGGAGCTACAGCCTCAAAAAGAAGAACAGAAGTGAAAAAGGCAAGAGAAGGTTTTGTGGCTTAAATATTAATCATATTCTAAATCAGATGTATACTGGCATGGCAGGCCTTTTGTAATATTAGTTTCATACTGTGTTAAGTCCTTAATAGAAGACTTTCTATATTATGTCTCTTTTTTTTTTTTTTAAGGACTATTACTAAACATTTTGCTACTGAAGGGTATGTTTTTTTTTTTTCCTTTTTTTAATTTGTGTCCCCTGGGTTTAACAGAATAGAGGTGGGGTTAGAATTCCTGCTTGGTAAAAAAAACAGGTTGGAAAAATCTCTTAGGAGTATTAGCCTGCAGAATTTTACAATCACTTCTCACAAATACCTTCAAGAAAAGCCCCAAACTACTGGAAGAGTGGCTGGGAGGAAATAAACTCGTTATATCCCAACAGGGTGAGATAATGAGGCATTCATCACAGCTGAGCTCTGTAAGTCAGGCAGTCTGCACAGAAGGGCTGAGACTGCGACCTGAGGTTAGTAATTCAACATAATAATAGAAAAGTGTTTAGATATGGAGATTGTTATGTGAGTGTGTAGGAATTTATTTTTCCTATATAATTTAAATGTATTTTTTATATTCAAGCAGCTACCAATCCAACTAACTTCAGCCTTGCCATGTAAATCCTTTATGTTTGGCGTAGTTTCAGAAACTTGGTGAGTCTGGGTCTCTTCTGGCACCCAAGGCATGAAATGATACCCTGTTGGTTTGTAATGTAATTTTGCTGATACTGGAAAAATCTGTTTTAGAGGTACTTAGAGCCCTTGTTGGTCTGAGGAAAACCTTCTGGGCTGTTTCTCTAAATTGTTTTAATTTGTTTTCATGATGTTTCTTTCTTTAAATGTACTACCAATGCACTTTATTATCAAATCTCAAGGCAACAAGCCAGCATGTCTTGAGAAAATCTTGTTAGATTGTCATTCATAGCAAAACATTGTCCAAGTTCAGTGGAAAATTTTGCCCTTTTGTCTCATGAACAAATTAAATACCTAATAAGTGGCAAAGGAAGAAAATCCCCAACAAATTATGTGCTTTTGAAGTGTTAGTTATTTCCATGTTTATTATTAAAAGTGACTGTGATTAAATACTGACTGAAAAAAAAGTAATGATAGATAAAGGCCTATCCTTTAACAGCCCAGGTTGTGTTGCTGATGTAATTGGCTCATGGAAAGTTATTGCTTTTATTTGGGCTTTATTTAAAGTAACTTCTGGTGCATTTATTCCCTTTAGATTATTTGAGAGAAATCTCCCTTTGTTTAGAGATGTAAGAAGAGGGTCATTGTTACTATTATTAATTTCTATGCATACCTATATATATGTGCATCTATATAAATGTGTGTGTATACACATATGTATATATATCTTCTTTTGTTCAAAGTATCACAAATTCAGTAAGTTCTGGTAGGGCTGGGTGCTCTGAAACTTAATGTCCAGCATTAAGTGTATAACATAAAACATATCAACGTGCCTCTTCTCTACCGTATGACCAGGACAGTAGCACATTCATATTCTTTCACGCTTGCAGATAACTATGTTGAATTCATTTTCTGGAGGATTCAGTTTTTAAGTTGGGTAAATACAGCGTTAAAACTAAATCTGAGCTGGTATGGATGAGCGTTTTGGTATTGCAATGAAACTGGATTTTTTGTGGAACTTTGAAACAAAAATTTAATGCAGGTGTGTCCAAGCAACCTTTTCCATCATCTTGGGCTGAGTTACCACCTGGGGCGAATCACAGTCTTCCAGCAGCTGAAGCAGGCTAGGGTTAAGCTGGCAAAACTTCTGTTTCTGGCAAATACGTAAGAAACGTAGGAACTAGGAACTTCATTTGTTAAATCACTGTTAAGTGAGTTTGAGGTCAGGTGAAGTACATTGCCATGAAGATCCAAATGCAAAAGATAGAGAGGTTATTTAAGGAAGACAAAATACTTTTGATTAAAATACTAACCTTCTATGTGGAATGCAGAATGGATTTGGGGTTTTGTTGTTGCTTATTCCTCTAACTTTGTTGGCCTGTTCCTGGGGCCATTTGTTAGCAGATGCTTATTTATAGTGTCACTACACAATCACACTTTTGGCTTAATAACATTCCTTCTGGTTTGTAGTTGCTTGCTATGACTGCAGGATTCTCATCAAAACCAATATTAACTTGCTTTAGCCACTGAAGAGAGAGAGAAAGCAATCTGTTTGTATTTATTAAGACTAAATGGACAAAGTACTAAGCAACCTAGTCTGAACTTGGCTTGGACCCCATTTTGAGCAGAGGGTTGGACTAGAGACAACCTGAGCCATCCCTTCAGCCTGAGTGATCTTATGATTACAGAAAATATGACACACCTTTCAGCTAATGGGAACTGTTCTGTAGGGCATGAAGGAGAGCTTGTTTAGAGTATTTAATCTAGACCATATAATCTCAGCCTTTAGTTTGTGCTGGAGTTCCCAATCCCTCCTTTTCTTTGCAAAAAGGATGTTAGTGTTCTGTCTATGCGACAGAGAGAAATGCTGATTGCACCTGCTGTTTCCAACCTGAACACTAACCTGGTCTCCCCAAGCTCCAGACTGTTTGTTTTCTTTGGCTTTATGGAATTTTAAAGAGCTTTCTTTGAACCTCATGCCTTTATACATACAAAAGGGACTTGAAAGTCCTTCTTTTTGACCTGCTAAACTTAGTATCCCTCTGGGGTTTGCCTAAGACTCAAGCTTTTATCATGTTAACTTATGCTAAAATAGCTTCCAGTGTGTGATATTTTAAGATGCCACAATAATGCTGCTCATCTATTTTGTATTTCTGCAGGGAAATATAAGCAAACTGTGCTCCGGGAGAAATCTAGCTTTATTCTTGGTTTGCTACAGGGAAACTGAGTCTGAAGGGTGTTAAACCGTGAGCTCAAGAAGGTCAATGAAGGTCTTCAACTTTGGTCTTCTCATTCCCAGATTTGTGCTTTACCCACATTTATTTGCAGTTTTTACATCCCGCCTTTGGTTTCATGAGCCTGTCTTTCTGTAAAGGTTTGCATCATGTGGCATGCTTGAGACTAATAGCAACACATTGCCTTTATGTAGCATTTCACCAGTTACATTATATATTCCTTTTGGTGGCATGGGTTGAATGAGAACACGTTCCTCCTGCGAGAGGTTTCTAAGCAGGACCGAATTTCTGTTTTTTATTAAATTGCAATCTCTTAACCCAGAAATTCATAACACCGTTATTAAGATATTTCCCTGCTGAAAAGGCCAGGGTGAGAATGTAAACTGTGTAGAGTGAAAACTTCTTTTGGAAATAGCAATATTAGCAGTCTCTGACCACGGCCAGAGAGGGATCTGGAGAAGCAAATGGAAGCATTGCCTCATGCCAGGGCCAGGAGTGACAAGATCTGTTCCTACCTCTGCTCCCAAAGCCTTTATGAGGGCCAGCATCTTCAGTGACAACAGTGCCGACCAAAAGTAGATATTTTGGTAGAGTAAGCTAAAAATGCAAGTGCCTCAGGCGTGTTGTAGCTCTTGGCTGTATCCTTGGCAAGCTACTGCCTCCTCGACCAAGACTGGCTCTTGGAAGAGGATCCTAAGGATGTGCCTGGCAGTTTAAGCACAGACCTGAGCCTGTCCCTGGCATGGGGCTTGCCCAGGGACTTTGCAAGCCCTTGTGGCCCTCCACTCTTAGTGTGCACCTTACAGCCCCAGCCAGCAGCCAAAATCACAGAGAGGGTCCAAAGCTCCTCCATGAGCAGCTGTGGAGATAGGCAGGGCACGGATGAGGAGACAGCAGGTGGTGGCCTCACTGATGCAAAGCCTCTGCTTAGGCTTGCAGTGCTGATACACGGAGGGCTGGTAAAAGAGAATCCCTTTGTTTTTTTTTAAAAGTTGACATTGTGAAATTTTTTAAAGGCGTTGCAATGAAAACAAGCACTTCTAAAGTTTATGTTCTGAAGATTCTTCCCTTTCTAAGGCAGTCAGTATTTGAGTGGTTGGGACAATTGTCTGGGGTTTGGGAAACCCAGGCTGAGGAACCTGCTCTGAATCATGTATATCTGGAGCTTACAGACCCTTCTGGTATTTCTCTCTGAGGCAAATTCCCTGATCCCTTGTCTGAGAACTTTGGTCCCTCGGTCCTGTGTTGTGACTGCTCTGCTTCTGCTAAGTGCATGTGAATTGAATTAGACACAGACCCATACACCCAGGATGGGGGAAGTTGCCCAGTGCAGGCAGACATGAGCCCGGGTGCCAGGGGTGCTTAACCCACTTCTGCAGTCAGTAAGAAACTCGTATAGTATCAGTTTTATTGCAACTTCCAGTGCCTCTGTAAGGAGATGAGGTTTTTTTTGTTGTTGTTGTTGTAAGAATTTCCTACCTGTCCTAAAAGTCTGTGTCTCAAAGCTTGGGCTCGGGGTTGAGGAGGGGACATGGAAGCAGGCAAAATCAAGGACCCGCTGTGAGTTAATCATAGGGGTTTAATGGCTTAACTATGTTGAATTTATCACTTATTCCTCTGTGGACTCCATGTTTACATTGAATTCAAAGTGTGCTTTAAGTGGATTTGCTTAGAGAATATCTACACCTAATGTTTCAGCAGACAGCAAGGTGCTGTGGGTTTCTTTTATTTTGTCCTTTTTTAAAAATACGTGATGACTTATGCACCAGTAGTTAGTCTCATGAAAACACCTCTGAAATCAATGGACCCATGCTGATTTATGCTGCCTAAAGGTCTGGTCCACCATTTTGACAAGCCTGTGCAAAACGGTGCTTTGTGCTCATGCTTAGAATCATAGAATACCAGGTTGGAGGGCACCTCAAGGATCACCAAGACAAGATGGTCTAGTACCCTGTCCAGCCAAACCTTAAAAGTGTCCAATGATGGGGAATCCACCACTTCCCTGGGCAGGTTATTCCAATGGCTGTTTGTTTTCATTGTGAAAATTTTTCCTCTTTTGTCCATCAGAATCTCCCCTGGAGTAACTTGTACAAAGTACCCAGCGTCTTTTCCATATATACCAAATATAGTACCAAATATAATTCTAGGGCTGACTGAAATGTATTGGTTAGCATCTGCTGGCTGTCTCAGCATTTGAGAAAGGCATGGGCTCTTGATGTATAGAAAAGGCCTTTGAGAAGGGAATGGCTCATGATACAAATAGAGTGGATGAGACTGTTGTTCACAAGTATGACTGAGAGATGGCTCAGAAAGCTGCTTCTTGCTTACTTTCAGTAAGAAGCCATTGCTGTCTTTCCAAAAGCTGTTACTATGCAACATCTGTATATTGCCTGAGGAAAGTCCCAAACTGTTGCTTTCATCACCCATTCCCCCTCTTGGATACCATAGCAAGCACCCAAGAGGTGGCACCTTTCTTGACCACCTTTTTGCGGCAGCAGATTTTGTGAGCGTCTTGAGTGCGCTTAAGAATAGAGTCAGCCAGATTAACTTCAGCTGTACTCACTACTCACCATGTATGTGCGTGCATCATCTCTTGGGGCTCAGTGGGATGCAGAAACCCTTCACTTCTCAGCTGTGAGGCAACTGACCCTAAGGATGTGGCTAGAGCTGACGTGTGCCGCCTATTTATGAGTGCAGGATTTGCATGTCCTCAGGCATGGTTGGGTGGTCAACTGCAAAACCATTCACACAAACCCAGAGATCTTGGTGGTCCACTGGGAAGAGGATGCAGCTGAAGCTGGCTCCCTCCAGCCCCATCCGGCAGCACCTTTCTGCTTGTTCACAGATGACAGAGGAGTGGCATTTTAGTGAGGGAAAGCGGCTTTGCTAAAAGCTGCTTTTAGTGAGAGCAAAATTATTTACCAACATATGTTGAATTTGGCAAGTAACTTTAGATAGAAAGAAAACATGCAGGGAGAACAGTATAGTTACCCCCCCCTAAAAAAAAAAAAAACAAAAAAAAAACCAAACCAACCCAAAACCAAAATCATAGGTTTTTCATTTAATTTTTTAACACAATTTTTTTCATGAGAAATTTCTGCCTCTTTTTTTCTCTGGACAAAATAAACCCTAAAATTTGTGTTTCTGTTCAAAACAGTTATGTTCACCTTAAAAAATGAGCGGTTCACTGTAAGTCTTTCTTTCACTCCTCTATAATTTTAGGCAGTACTGAAGGGAAATATGCCTCCAGGTTTTACTATTAAATCTCCTTACAGTTTTAAAGAATGTAATAATCAATAATGCAACAAAAACTAATACTGTGTGCTTATTTGAGCCAAATTACTCTGCTATAATTAACACAATATAGACTATGATGTATGAATCTGAGAAATATTTACCTCAAAGCCTTTAATATTTGACATTGAAGGCATTGCACCATTCCAGTAGGCTTTCACTTTTGACCCCTGCCTCCCCCAGATGCTGCAAATTGGTGCTGTTTCAAGAATTTTTATGTGACTTCTTGGCATCATGTGGGTTTTATTACATTGTCAAGTAAAAGGAGGATTCTTGCTGCTTCTCAGTGAATAGCGTTGAGCTCTATTATTGCACTCACTGATAACAACAAACTGGTAATTTACTGGGAATGAAATGTCACTACTATAAAAAAATATAAATTATAAAAATTAGATTTGCTCTGTCAAGAGATTCAGAGATTGAAGTGCCTATTTGAATATATATATGCAGACCTAATGGATGCAAGGCTATAAATGCAGAGGAGATGGAATGATTACAGCAGTAGATTTGTGTAGTTACCAATCTATAAAAATCAAACAGCCAAGACATTTTTAAAAGAAAATCAAGATAGCATTAACAGAAGGGTAAGGTTTCAGACAAGATAAATGGAAGATACTTAAACTGCGATATACTAAACTGATATTTACCAGCTAAAAGGAGGATGCTTATGTTTAAAACTTCAGGCCTCTCCAAAGTTGCTTGGACAGATTTACACCTTTCAAAAGCATCTGTGTCTGTCTGTCAGAGAGGCCCTCCCAAGTCCCTAAAGATGAAGTCCATCCTCTTCTTTACAGTCCATCCTCTTCTTTTCCTTATCCCAAACTCCGCTGGGTTTATCACCAGCAGCAGCTTTCAGGACGGAGTTCAGGCTGCTCCTCTTCACTCTCTTGAGTTTCTTACTAGCCTGACCCAGCTGGATCCATTTTTATTACTACTTCTTGCAATTTTGAGGAACACAAGCAAAGACATCCATTTCAAACAGTGTTAAAAAATTCCTTATTTTTGATAGTTTTCTTCATGCATGGCTTTAGCAGAATGATGGGCAGAATTTAGCAGAATGGTTTTGTGAACAGAAGTTGCAAAAGCCAGCAGCAGAAGTTGAAAGCCCAATGAAGATCCTGTGTGAAATAAGAAAACTCTCCTGTAAAAGGATATTTTGAAAAGAATCTATTTCTAAATGTCAGCATTGTGAAAGATACTGGGCAGGATGAAAAGGAGATTGCCTTGAGGAGACTGGCCACCTGACTTTCAAAACATATAATGTCCCATTTAATAAAAAGGTAACTGGTATACGTGTATATTTTTGTATCAACTAACACAAGACAAAGTCTCAATATATGTAAGACTGAAGAAAAAAAAGACTATTATATCCTAAGTCATGAGAAAAATGAGTAGCAGAAAACTTCCCTGGAAGTCAACAACACTTTTCCATCACAAACAGCTCCATTGATTATAAGTTTTCAACCCCTGTGCCGAAAAGAAATATGTGCCGCAAAAGCCTGTGGATCATACCATACTGGAGTGCAGGCACAAGTACATTGGAGCACCTATTGGCTTTTCAGTAACATTTGGAGGACATAAGCATGTTATGAAGTATTGTGTCTTGTTAATCTGCTCTCAAAGAAGTGTTATGCTAGAGTGAAAGCAGTCAGTACAAAGCAATCATGTGAAATTGCACCAGCACAAGGAGCACTGTGGTTCCTTCACAGTGAGCACGAAGCGCTCTGCAGTTCAGAGTGTAAAGCATGAACGTTAATAGGGACATGTACAATATGCAATAGGAATGCGTATGGATGTAAGGCTGTCTTGTGAGCTGGCCAGAAAGCTCTTAGCATTTTTAATTTTGGTTTTCATAGTGGTGGGACATATTGTCCTTTTATCTGCATTTATTTCTTCCTAAGCTGCTTATCACGAGTGCTGGTACACATACAATGAACTTGCCATGATGTGAAATGCTTTGGAAGTTCTTGAGACTCACAGAAATGCATAACAGTTATTCTGAGTTCTTAAAAATTCCTTGTTGTGCATATATACGTGTGTGTATGTGTAATATGTGTGTGTGTGTATAGACCTCTACCGTACATAGGGAAATAATGTTGTGATTCATATGTAAGTATGAGGACCTAAATGATGCCTAAAGGTTCAAAGACAATAAGTGAGCTTGCTGAACTGAACAGCAGAAGACCATTATTGTTCCTATTCAGTGTTGGAACCCTGGCCATAACCGTATCCGCAGATATCTGTGCTGCCTCTCTGTGTTAGTTGTGTGTTTCCCCAGACAACTGTCCTTTAGAAATTCTGGCCAGACCTGGGTTGGAGTTAATGCTGGTTTGAATGCAGAGTAACATCAGTGTTTTTAAGAGATATCATTAAAAAATCACTCTAATATATTAAAGTCCATAATTCAGCTATTCCCTTTTGTTAATATTAGGGAAAACTATGGTCAAGCTTCCCAGATTGAATTTAAATATGGGGGTGACACAAAAAGAATCAGTTTTGTATACGGTCTGCAAAGTTGAGGGTATTAGTTCTCTCTAGGCAGTGTATTACCACTGCAATACTTACAAATATCAGTAAACTCACTTCCCAGCACCATACGAAGCAGAGAAGTTACTTTATTCCCCAGAAGGAAGGAATGCTGAACACGAGTTTGCTCTCTTCATGGCACTTGGGGTACAGGGCGAAGTGCAGGCTGTTGGCTGCGGGGTCTTGGCCCCAGCAGAGAGGATGAGGGTTTCTGCGAGCTGGCTGGGCAGGATTCACTCCAGGTCATCGCTGCCACCTCTGATGTGGCCTGTGTCCGACTTCTGTCTTCTTTCGAGACAGTTAGCAGAAATGCACAGTCTTTTCTCTCTGGCTGCATTTTTTCTGGCTGACGTGTTGAATTTTAAATAAGCTATCTGGCTCTTCCTCTGGTGTGCCGTGGAGGGAGTATTTGCTGCTTGGCTATTGATGCTGTATTCTTAAAATGGAATAGAAATAATTTCGGTATCCCATATTTCAAAATGCATGCCCTGTGAGGCGCTTCCTTATTCTCAGTAGGGGAAAAACTGAACCTCTGATCGTAGTTAAAGGCATTTGATGCAGATGCACCTCTCTCTCAGGAGAAGTTTCCAAGTGGCACTTGCAGGTTAGAGAGAGAAAAGAGGAAATTATTGGAAAGACTCCTTCTACATCTTGTTTTTCTTTCTTTCCCTCCCCAAAAGTTTGAAAATAATTTATGGGGTGAAAAGATGCACGAATTATTTTCTAATATGGAAGAACCTGCAGACAATAGTCCACAGAAAGATAACATACTGCATATATGTACTGATGTTCACATCTGTGCATGGTGCTTTAAAAAAAAAAGGCAAAAGTGGCATAGTGAGGACTGGACCTTAATGCACAGACTTTTTATACTTTGTAATAGTACTAGTATTATCAATACTTTTCTATTGTAATAGTACTGAGAAACCAAGCTGGTTGGAAGCGTGTTGTGCCGGGAGCAGAACAAAAAGTCTCTGCCCCACGGAGAACCAAGTCTTCTTCTAGTGTGTCTTGCTTGCTTGAAAAACCCAGCTGGGGTTTTCCAGGTTTTGCCTGGGAGCAGTTGCTGCTTGCAGGAGGGAGGGCTGCTGGCAGAGGGGAGGATGGGCTCAGCCTGGGCAGCCGCTTTTGAGACAGAAAGCAGGATGGGGTTGTTATACTTGATGCGCTGAGAGAGGAGAAGATGGTTTGGGACCCGCGGGGATGGTGACAATAATCTCACGGTAGCCAAAGCATGTGAAAATTAGCATCGTGGTTAATGGCCAAACCCGCTGATTTAAGCTAGAGAGACGGGTCAAAATGAGAGGCAAGATATCCTGAAAAACAAAAGTAACCGAAGTCAAGACTTCTTTCAGCCACCAGCTGTTTTCCTGTACCGTGCATCTTAGTCCATTGCTGCACCTTGGAAAGACTAGATTTCTTTAAAATCCCACTTCATCCTTCTTATCCCAGCCATACAAATGGTATGGTCTGATCTAAACTGGCCTGTGAATCCTGCACAGAGGGGCGTATTTCCATCACCACCAGCGGCTGAGGCTGAGTTGCACTAGGGCAGGAGGTTTCCTGTATCTGCAGGGGCGTAGGAGGAAGACTGCAGGCTGCTCTTCTGCAGTATGCCGATTTCCCACGAGGACTAACTGTATCCCGGCCTTTGTCCGGATGCTGAGCTCAGGGCTAAGGTACGGGCTGCTTGCGATGAAACCTCCAAGGTCATGCACAGCAAAAGCAATTTTGAAACACAACATTGGTCATGCAGGGGAACAAAATCATTGAAGAAAACAACAGAGTGAATTAGTGTTAGCTTCTGATATCGGAGAGTGATGACCTGCGGGGAGCTCGCCCAGCTCAAGGGGCTGCGCGCGTGATGCTGTCAGCACAGGACCAGGGGCTCTTCCCCGAGGGAAGGGGGTAGCACGAAAGTCACTCCCTCTGCATTTTTTTTTTTTTCCTTATCCCAAACTCAGGTGACTGCAGACCCACCTCCTCTGGTTCTGTCTGTGTTCAGGCAGATGAGATCCAGAATAATGCTCTTGGTTATTGCATAAATACTCACAGAGTGCCAATGTCCCCGTGTACGGAGCGGTATCAGCTGTGCCTGCAACTGGCCAGCTGAGTGGAAAATAAACAACATCTGCAATAGTTGGAAATGGATGGAAACCGAAAATTAAAATAAAACAAAGGCTGTGAAAGCCTTGAAACACATTTGAGGAGCACTGGTGTGTTTGATATTACACAGCAGTACGCACTGGCCATATCAGCGCTGTGTGTACAGCGCTTGCTTGCGATAGCCTGGCTTTCATGGTTTTTTTCATAGGCCCATAAAGGGTATAGGCTTCTTGTTAGCTAACAAAACATGCTGGGTAGTTTAATTAGCTTCCTAGGGAGGGAAAATCCCCATGGATTTAAATTATAAGAAGACTCATGGATTTAAATGAATTCTGCAAACACAAAACAATTTCCAGTGGGTCTCCTGACTTCCAGTTATACGGGATTGGTTTTGTCCCTCTTACCAGCACTCTGTGCTGCCTCCCTGTGTTTTATAATGTGAAGGAAATGATGTTTTTACCTGTAGTGGGGCGGTTTTTGTTACTGTTTGTGTTTTTTTTCTTTATTTCATCAGCATTTTTGACTGCAGTTAGCAGAAGCCTCCACCTTTCTGCCCCACCGCTTCCAATTTCTGTGTGCCTGGAGGAGGCTGCTACTCTGCTGACCCTGGCACATCACCCCCGAAGCTGCATGCTGATTCTCCTCGATGGGAACCCTTTCCTGAGAATCCCTCTTAATTCGTAAACATCTGGCATCAGATTATGGTTAACTGCTTTTTCAGCAGTTAAATTCAAAGTTGCCTGCCCCAGGAGACTCGGAAAAAGCGGAGAGAGCATCTGTTAATTTGTCTTGGGCCGTATTGCTGCACCTTTGTGGCAATCTGTTTCTTAAATCTGAAGTGCAATATCAAAAATCCACACACACAGTGTAGGAACCATGGAAGCCAGAGAGGTGTGTCCATCCCCATCATCCTTTTCCTTTTGTGGTTCTTGCCAGAAACCACTCTTCAGTCTTGGATTTTGAGTGTTGCTTCTTGTAACCTGACCTCTGCTTCCAGATAGAGATGTTCCAGAAGATGTTTTTTTGCTCTCATCGGTGGTTAAAAGTTTATTTCTTGGGGCATTCGCTAGTACAGACCCCTGGCTCCAGTTTCACATTTTTTTCTCTTTGAAGTAGTTAATACTTAAGCATCTGGTTGCATACTCCAGAAAGAAGACTTATATATTCAGCTTTTTTCACTGGTCCATATTATTGTAGAAACCTGCATAATGTAGCATAGGATAAATTTTAGAAATAGTGTCTGTGGGAATGGCGGGAATCCTGAATTTGTGCAGTTCCCACATTGTTAAAGGACAACAGGTTTTCACAACTGGGGGGCTGTAAATTAATATGTAGGAATGGGGAGGTACTGAACAAGCAAAAATCCTATTGGAGACCTTCACAGAGGGCTTCCCAGTGCAGTCAGAGGCAGAGGACCTCCCATGCCTGAAGAACATCTCCTGACAGAGGTCCTAATCCTGACCCTCAGAGAGGCATGGATCAATCCAGTTAAATGCTGGATGAATCATTATGATCCTTGAATCTGACTTTCCCTGTCATGTAGGTCATGTAATTTCATTTTACTTATTTTTTGGCTGAACTCAAGTATCTCTCTTCTGAAAAGCTAAGGACTGCACATTGAGAGCTGCCTTGTTCCAATGATCAGTGTTGAAAGAAATATTCTCCTTCCTTTTAGCCTGAACTTGGCTAGATTAATCTTGCTGTCATTGAACAGGTTTTTTTTAAACCTTTATCTGAGAGATTGGTTTCATCTGTAAATAGATGGCTGTTTCTCTTTGTAAGCACAGAAAGAATCTTAACTGATCAGGTCTAGATAAAGTTCTGGATATGCTTTGCAGATTGGACTGCCTCAGTCCAAACCTATAAGGTAATTTTCTATATCAGAAACTATTATTTTCTGAACTTCTGCCAATTAATAAAAATTCTTTGAAATGTGGGTGGAAGAGGTAAACATTCTGTTTCACAGTCTCCTTCACTGGTGCACAACAGAAAAGCTTGCAGCTTATTTTGACTTGGGGTGTTCCTTCTTACCTGTCCCAGACCTGCCTTTGCTGTCTTTATTGGCTCATTATTTCCCACTGCTATGATTTAACCCCAGCCGGCAGCTAGGACCACGAAGCCTCGCTCACTTCTCCCCCTCCCCCTAGAAGGGTGGGGAAAAGAGGGAGAAAAAGAGAGGAAAAGAAAAAAAAACCCAACTCCTGGGTTGAGATAAAGACAGTTAAATAGAACAATAACAGAAAAAGAAAATAACGATAATAATAGTAAAAGAATATACAAAATAAATACAACACAAGTCGCTCTCGCCACCCGGTGATTGGTTGGCCAGCCCATCCTGAGCAGTGATTGCAGATCGCTGCCTCCCAGCCAACCCCCACTTACATACTGTGGTATTGAATATTCCGCTGGCCAGCTTGTCCTCTCTGTGCTCCCTCTCAGCTTCTGTGGGAAGCTGAAAANTGGCAACAACTAAAACAATATGCATTATCCACATTCCTGTAAAAACAAAGCTGAAACACACTAGAAAGAAAATGAACTCAATCCCAGCTGAAACCAGGACACCCACCTTCTTTGCAGCTTTGCTGGCTTCTCCAAGTCAGGTGCTCCATGATGGCAAAGAGTGTGACTCTCTTCAACTGCGCAAAGCACAGTGCGGGATAACAGGAGGGTTACTCATGGTGTTGGTAGTCCGATCTGGGTACCTTTGAGGCAGTGAAACAGCCTGGGGAAGGTACAAAATGAGTGCACCACACAGCTGGATGGCTCCCTGGTCCTTGCAAGTACCCGCGCATGTAGCCCTGGCTTTGCTTTTTAACATAATCTCTGTGGTTTTCCTACTGATGACCTGGTTTAAGTGGGTACCGCTAAGTGACCAAACTACCCACCATATGAATTGTGTAACATCCCCACAGGACAGTGATGCTTTGGGCCAAATTCTGCTGTTAAACAACGGGTTAAACCCAAATCAGATCTGGAAGAGATCAAAACTTAAAAATTTTTACCCCCTGCCATTCTGACATCCTCTCTTGTCCTTGTTTCTTGTTCTCTGAGTTAATATGGGAGATGATTTTGTTCTTTTTGAGCCTATGTTATGGAAAAGGCAGTCAATTTTTTACTCTCCCTGCGACACATGAAAGGAGCACCCTGCTCTCGCTAGAGGAAAGAGACAAATGCTGCTTTCACACCCCTCTCCTGTCATGTTCTCAGTGCCACCTCACTGAGGCAAACTCAGTCCTTTAATCTAGGACTAAGTGGTAAATTGATGCAGAGGGCCATGAAGCAAGCTCGTAAATTAGTCTACTTAAAAGGTTGCACTTTACATATTTGAAGATAATTTGACCATCATGACTAGAATGATATCATAGAATGATAAAGTGTCGACAGGAAAAAAGCCATCCATCCCTACTTTCTATCCCTAGATTAAATAGCAGGAAAGTATAAATTTTTTTTTGTCCTCCTTTCTATCCTAATGGATGTGATCATGGGACACGGATTTTTTACATAAAAGGGTCTTTCTCAATTTTGTGCTACAAAGACACGAATAAGGCAATGGACATCAAGAAGAGGCTTACTGTTGTTTAAGTGGCCTTGTATGAGATGCCAAGGGCATCGTTTCTATTGCATCCCAACCTTGTTCAGCAATGAAGTAGAGAAAATTTCATGCCACAGCTTTTTCTGCTGTGAACAGTGCAGCAATCATATTTGCAGGGAGAAGGCTTCTGTTATTCATACATTGGCTGCATCAAATTGATGACAACACTCTTGTAAATGGATATCTATCTTGCACAGGTCTGTTTCCATGACAGTAGCCAACAGATGACTGTGCTGCGATGGGGATAATAAGGTAGCCTTTCCATGTGGGGCACCTTGATGCCCACGGTTATTCCCAGAGAATCTTTCAGATTCCTAATTTTTAGCCATTCTGTGCAGATACAGAAATGAATATTGAAAAGATTTGATTATTCCTGCTGTAAGAGAGAGGCAGAAAACAATTTTCCCTTCCCTCTTTAATGCCTCTCTATAGGCTGATCCTTAGATGTGATACGGAGCCTTCAATACCATGAAAATCAGTGGAAAATTGGAAAGAGGAAAGGAAGCAAATCAGCAAGAACCTGAAGTTCCTGTGCCTTGGGGGCAAATAAGCAGTTTTGCTAGTAATCATTGGTTTAGATAAGCAGTGCATGATACAAGATATCAGTGAGTTTCTTTCCTGTCTTATTTTTAATCATTCTGTCATGTCCTAGAAGGACTGTGTGTTCAGCTATATGAGCTGATTGAAATGCAAGTTAACAGTGGCAGAAGAGTTTTGCCTTCCTTTGCTGAATTAGTGGGCTGACTGATACAAGTCCTACCCTTTGTCAGCCCTTGGTTTGCTTCACTTTTGCCGTTGCTCTTGTATCAGTTGTCTCTGTGAAATAGATGTCTCCCCTTGCATTGAGTGGGAATTTACAGACTTGGGCACTAGCGTGGGAAAGCAAAAATCCAGAAATCTACTGTAGGTTAAGTTTTTTTGCAACTCAAGCTTTCTTTTTTTTTCTTTTTCTTTTTTTCTTGTTTTTTAAAAGTAGTCAAGAACAACTCCATACAAGAACAAAAATAAACTGAAGAAAGGATTATTCAGGAACAAGGTTCACCCAAGCAAATTCTAGAGGTAGGAAGATAAAACCAAATATTGGTTTTCCAGCCTGAAAGCTAAGAATGAGCAGAAATATGAGAGCTTGAAGAAAAATCTTACTTGAGAGCATCTAGGTTCAATTTTGGATGTACTCAGAAAACATGATAGCTGTTAAAAACTGGCCCCTCCAGCTTTTATGTGATCCATGATGTCTTGGCAGATGCGTGTCAAGCAAGTAGGGTGAAATTTTCATTTCTCTTCCCATTTTTCTGTATGTATTTGTTTTCTGCCTCACCTCTCTGTATGTACAAATAGGCTTGCCATCCGCCCAGCTCCTGAGCAAAACGTATTTCCACAACAACTGATTGGAACCTGTGTAATAACCCTGGGTCGAGCTGTTGGGAGTGGGTTTGCCCTGGGGTGCCGTGTTCCATAAAGCTACATCACTTCAGGCCAAGCGTTGTTGGCTCCCCACTGCCGACCTCTCATCTCCCTGCAGTGCGGGACAGAACGAGCTCAGGCTGATAAGAGCCCTTACCCAGTGCACTGCCGCCCTTTTGGACCCAGCAAAGCGGTCTGCTGCTGCCATAGCTTCCTACTTGTGCGTGCCCGCGAGCTTTACCATATGTCCCCTTACGCCCTGGTCCCATGCCTGGCTGTCCCCCTCTTGCCTCCCAGCCCTGTAACCAGATTTGACTCCGCACATCTTCCTTTCCCGTACCCAGCATCTCTCAGAGACTTCTATTTTCTTATGTTTTTAAATCCATTAATGTCTCATCAGTCTTTGTTGCATCTCTCCAGGCTCTGCGCTGTAACGTCTCTGATGTCCTTACGTCTTTTCATTTCCAGCTGTTCCAATTGATCTGTTTCCTCCTGCTGTTGCTTTTAATATTTATTCTTCCCCTCAGCCTAGCCACTGCTTTTTCGGCTTTAACACCTTTACTTCTTCTAAGCCAAGGCTTGTCTGATCTCCCTCGTTGTAATTCTCTCTGTGATTTCCTCTATCATCTCCCAAAATGTATTTTCACCTCCTTCCTCCGTGCCTGGTTTGAGGTCTCGCTGCCCAGGTTCCCGGCATCCCTTGCAGTGCCATCCCCGCTGCCCGTAGCACGGACGGATGGTCAGGCTTTGTGCAGACCACATTCCTCTCCCATCACCAAACCCACCAAGGCGTCTGGCTTGCAAATCCCTTGGGTTCCACACCCTGGAAACATGGCCAGATCCTGCGTCCTGCTCCCACGGGCACAGGCAGCCCCAGCTGGGCTGCACAAGGCTGTGGTTAAGAGGTCTGGAACCACGGGAGTAAAAGGGCTTGACAATAGCTTACACCCTATAAAATTTTACCAGGAGACCAAAATTCATCTGAAAGATCCTGCTCACAAGCATGAGTGTGTCTGTACGTGCATTTTGCTCCCGTGTGTAGCCAGAAGCAAAGCGAGCTGTGGCTGCAGCCCAGCCCACCTTTTCGCAGCCCTGCCACGCCGGCCCCCGTTTCTCTCTATCAACGGCTAATTTCTAGAAGGAAAATCTTGCGTCTGGACTAGATTTTGCTTTTAACTTTCAAGCCGAACCAGCCTCGCTGCTGCTTCTCGCGTTTCTTGTCTGAGCCAGGGTGCTTTCCCCGGTGGCTGCGTGGGGCTGCAGCCCAGCGATGCTGTTCCACCAGCGCATGTCGCAGCCCTTTCCTCCCCTCTCCATGGGGATAAAGCCCTATTGGGAGCCAGGGGCTAGCCTGCAACAGGGATTTTGGAGTGCCCCTGATTTCCCCGAGTGCTGACCTGCTGGCCAGCCCAAGACAACCCGCTGTCTCCCCTTTTTCTGCGTGGTGTTTCTCTTCCCAGGATGCAGAGCCTGCTCGTCAGCCTGGGCAGCTTGACTGCTATTAAAACAACGGGGAGCTGTGTAGATTAACACCTCCCAAGGAGCCAGCCCGTCCTGCTGGTGTACTATATTTAAGTGATGAAAATCACTTAAACGTGGTTGACTTTTTCTACTCAGAGATGGCATAATTTTCTGTAGTGATGAGCTATCCTTTTAAAATATTTATATATTTTATTTTGTTGTGTTTGAGGTTTATTTTCCCTAATTAGTGTTAGATTGAGGAAGAAATACTGTGAACACTGAAGGTGAATTTGCTTCCCACCACTGCCAGGTTTGAGGTGGCACAATTAAGAAAAATTGGGGGGCACCTCCCCCCTCGCTTAGTGTTGATGCAAGAGTGATGAGTGGGGCTTCACTGGGGACCCAGCCAGCAGCACAATGGGCTGCTCCCTTGCACGCTTCATCTGGAAGTGCTTTGGGGCAGCATCAGCCCCAGCTGTGGCGGCCACCCCTCGGGGAGAGCAAGCGGGCGTCCCCCACACTGCAACCATTGCTGTCCCCGTGGACGCCATGGGAGGTGGGGGAAGCCTTCGGTGTGTTTTTAAGCGGCCAGACACAGGGCGAGTTGTTGCTTACGTCAGGGTGAAATGAAAGGAAATCAGTCTCTGAGGGACAGCCATGTGAACATATATTTCTTTATTTAAAGAGCTTGTGTTATGAGAGCAAGCAATGCCATAGGTAGGGAGTGATGGGCTTGTTGCCATGGGAACTACTCTTTCTACTTGAATAGCAAAATCAATAATTGCCTAAAACCTCCATGGTGTGTTTGGAGTTTGGTCTTTTCTCATTGTGTAGGTTTTCTGAGAGGGGATATGATGGATTCTGCAAGAAAACCTGTGGATACTCTGCGCTGTTTCCTGCCCATCTCAGGCCCTGCAAAGTGATATATTAGTGTTGTACCTTAATTTAAATAGATGGAGGCTTTATCTTGCCACGCTGAAGGCCTAATCCTGTAACCCCTGCCTTTATTTTAGGGGAGCAAAGTCCATGCTTCTGGGAACAGCAGCCAAAACACCAGCAGGGCTACCAGCACTGGTCAAGATCACTGGCATCAGTAAAGGCTATGTAGTCTCACCACAACGTGAGGAGCATAGGGGCTGCTGAGTTTGACCCAGGTGGTCACGGTGACTACCTATAATTTTGAATCCTTCCCTACAGAGGAATCTCTTTTAGAACTGGAGAGCCAGGCTTTTCCCTGGCACATCTCTGTGGAGCCACGGGTATGGCTCTTTGTCCTGGGGACCTCCTGGGGGCTAGCATTGCTTGGTCACTGCAGAGCCAAAATAAGGTATTGCTTGAGTACATCACACACTTTTCTTTTTTTTTTTTTTCCTTCTTCTACCTGTTACACACTTTGGTCAGCAGCTAAATAATTCACAGTGTTAACATGTTAGAGGCTCATTAGTGGGAATGAAGCTAACACCCCACTGAGATGAACAGAGGTGATTCATGCTGCTCCGAACTGCTGGGTTCGCTTGTTTACAAACGCAAGCTGCTGATGCAACTGCTCAGTTACGTCCCAGGTTATGAGTTAGCTTTTTCTCATCGTGAGTTTCCTCTTTGATTATTTTTTTGGGGGAAGCCTTGAAGGGAGCCATTTGATTTCTGCATATGTTTTGTGTATTTGTGCTAGCAACAGGAATAGATAGATGCATTGATTTATATGTAAATATTTGTGTTTAGCAATTTGATGTATTCAGCAAAATGATTTAATGATGACAGGATACAGTTCGTGAACATTCCTTCCCTCAGCTACTTTCAGTAGTGCTGATCCTTCACACCTGGGAGCCCCAGGGATCTTTTTAATCTCTGCAGTTTACAAAATAGATCAACAACCTGAGAATAAACAAGAAAAATACCTGGAAGAGAGCTTGGTTTCTCCTCCTTCCCATCATAACCAACTTGTTTATACGGTTGTTTGGGGGTTTTGGCGGATTGCAATATCTCATACAGGGGCAATTTACATTCTCAAAATAACATTTTTTTTTTTTTCCAAGGGAAAACAGATTTTCTTGTTTATCCACAGCAAGTTTGAGAGAGGCAAATGTCAAGGCCTAGAGTCCTATTAGAGCCAGAAGACACAATCTGATCATCGCACCAGTGCAGACATAGGTGTTAAGATCAGAATGCCACTAAAAATGGCAACAAATATGATCATCACACATTTTCCAACCGTTTTTTTTCCCAAGGCATGGACTGGGCATGCAAACACCTGTTCTGAGCTGAGCTGTTGCTCAGTGCCTTAGTGCATACTGGTCCCGGTTTTACCCTACAAATTTAGTGCAGATCGGCCTGGCCATTTATTTGGAATCTACATTTGTAGGATGCTGCTAGTGAATCTATAGGGAGTTTGTTTCCAACTTTTAAAAATTTGTTAAGCTCAGACAGTTTTGTACTTTTGAAGTTTGTTATCTTCAAAGCCTTAAGGTCAGAAAAATGGCCTTGGACTGAGTGGGTAATAGTGGTACTGAGTATTGCATCAAAATATGCCACTCTCCATTTATTTTACAGTCTTAGGAGGAATTCATTAAGTTGATGAACTGGCAAAGCTTGTAGATTGGAATTTAACTTCAAGCAGGCTAATTAGTCATAGTTTTAAGTAATTTAGGGGGTTGATACACTCATGAAGTGGAGAAAGTTGGGTTCTGACCTGTTGTGCAACCTGCTGGAGGCTGGTGGAACTCTGTGTGAGACAAGCCTTTATGTGGTGTGGGCCAGCAAAGAGCTGAGCTGGCATAAATCTGTGTCAGGAGAATCTTTAAAAAGATTATAAAGGCAGCAGTGACTTTAGACGATGTCTCTTATTCTGGATTGGCAAAACTAGTCCAGGAATCTGCATTTTCCAGATGAGTGAACAGAAACAGAAGCCCTTTTTTGGGGGGGGTTGTTTTTTAACTTAGTGGATTTATTCATAGGATTATTTCAGAAAGAATTTGAGTTCTTCCATTGATTTGTCCTTCCAGTCAATGAAAATGTTATATCCTGTCCCCAGTTTCTTTCTGGTAGTGACAGGGTTCCTCTGGTGCCCCCTCCAACGTCTAGCTTCATATTCAGGAGTCCACATTCATTATTTCCCTTTGTCTAGCAGTGCTGCCAGCTGAAACATCCCCTGTTGCTCTTAATGATTTAGGCTGTTTTTCAAAGACGGCTTAAGTTTCCAGGAAGTAAATGTTAGGGAGTCTCAAATATGTGGGAGCCTAATTTATTTTTCTTTTATTTATTTTTCTTTTTTTTTTAATTTTTTATTAGGAGAATAAAGTGGTGTCACTCCATCTAAGATGTAATTCAGTGTAATGCACACACACAAAATAAACAGGCATTTGTAATTAGGACGCACCAGCCATAAAAATCATGAGTCATGATAATTGTTGTTATTTTAAGAAAGAGCACACCACCGGTCTGGAAGAAGCTGGAGATTTTTAAGGGCAGATCTCCACCTTCTTCCAGTTCCCTATGCCTACCTGGACTCAGGACCTCCTGGAGCCAGGAGACCTTGGCTCTCTCTTTCTGTGAGAAAGGACAAGGTCAAAAACCACGTTGAACAGATTGTAGCAGAACCCAAGTCTCAGTCTAATCCTGCCTCACTGGTGACTGGGATGTCTGTTTCCTTGCAGTTATCCCTCTCCAGGTTATGGGGGTCCCTTGGCACCACACGCAGAGATATCTCCCTGTGTGCCAAAGGGAGAAGAGGCAGGATAGAGAGCTTCAAACATTCCTCCCTCCCTCCGTTTTGAAAGACAGTGTGTGAAATATTCCTTTTCTGGTTTCTTTCTCTACTTTTCCAGCAAGAATAGCTTTCCTTTTTTCAGTTATTTATGGGCATGCACTTGTTTCCTGCATCCTGGGAGCTTCCTCAGGGGATTTCTGATGTGCTGACCTCAGCCTGGGCCGTAGCAGAGCCTTGCTGGCATGTCCCCTCATCCACGCTCATTGGAAAGCATCTTTTTTTGCCATTACAGAAACTGTCAAGTTTGCCAGAAAAACAAACCCTCTAACACAAAAGGCGTAAAGCTGACGTGAAACAAGCAATGGTCTGTGCTTAAACCATACCCCATCCCGGATAACTGGGAGTAATTGAGGCTTTGATGGATGAACTCTGTTACTCCAGTCATTTGCTGCTGAACCTTTGTGCCTACTTGAAATTCATAGAAATTCCTGTTATTGAGCCTGTTTACTGTGTACATGATGAATATGAGCCTGGCTTGCTCTAAAACGCTTTTGCAGTTTCCCTTATACTTTATTTTACTGAAGAGCTCCCTTCTCCTTTGTCTTGATGGTTGGCAGAGATCCAGTTGCTGGAGCAGGCTTGGTTTCTGGGGGCTATCAGCTTTGATTTCCCTCTTATGTGCTGCTTTCCCCGTGCCCGTACACTGGAAAGCTGTGTTATAGCCTCTAAATCAAGGTGATTACTATCCCTGCTACTGAGAGGAGTTGCTACCAAGCTTGCCAGTACATTGCTGCAAATTAGAGAAATTCCCATCTAAATTTCTGCAGGGAACGGAGCTAAAAGACTGAGAGAACCGGGCAGGACGGTCAAGGAAATCAGAGGTGCATTGACCTGGGAAGTCAGCAGTTTGAATAATTCCTTTTATTATAGAACAGCACTGACATACAACATTGATAACTAGTAGAATAATAGCGTTTTGCTTGGATATATGCTTCAGATTTGCATATTGCAGCATTTATGAGTATAGAAACAGAATAATGCATTTGCAGAATAGTCTGCAGTAGTTTGCTCCGCTGCAGTCTTACAGTGGGAAACAGGAAAGAGCACAGTGCTACTGAGAGCTGATGACTTTACATCTGCATGGGATCTTAATGCATGACTACATGAATTTGCTGTGTATTTAGGACTGTCTGAGCCCTGACTTGCCTTTGCAAAATAGCAAAATCAGAGTTTAGGTAAAGCGAATATTATCCTAACAAGGTCAACTTGTTTTCACTTATTCATATTTTTGCTCATAGAAATAATACAGAGGAAGTCTAGTGACTGTATACCATGCAGTAGCACAGTTGAAGGGTAGGAGTTTCCCTAATTTCTACTAACAACATCTGTGAGAAAACCCTTTGGGAACAGGAGAAATATATCGTGAGGGAAGTCACAGTATAGCATCCTGTGACTCTAAGTCCAAAACGCATTTGTTCTTCTCTAACACATAGACTGTGCTCAATGGCATTTTTCAGCTTACTTGACAGATGAGGCAGTGACTCTAGTGAGGGTAGGATATTATCACCTTCTATGAAGTCATAATCTTTCATCTCTTACTGTCTTTATGGAGTACCTCAGCCTCTGCTCTCCGTAAGAGAAGCATTTCTATGGACTTACCCTGTTCTTGCAATCCACCTTGCGCAGTAGTTGGAGAAAACATGTTTTGAAGCAAGGTCACCCTTTGGTCCTGCACAGTACAGTCATTCCTACGTCTTCCCTTTCATCTTCTGACCTCAAGATGTGGGCACAACTGCGTATGGTCTGAGTTAACGTGTAAAACAGGACTTTGTACAGCCGCAGGTCTGAGCCTCTACCATTGCAAGCCACCACATTGAATAATTCCCACCATTAACAATCCACTTTAGGGTACTAGTATTTTTCAGGGAGTTTGGATTATATGTGCAAATATACAGTACTTCTAGAGGAAAACTTCAGCAGCTCAGAGGCAAAGGGGAAATCAGAAGCTGGAGATGTCTGCAGTACACTTCATCTCCGGTGAGCTGTGCATGGTTGCAACCCTCACCGTTGCTGATTTATAGAATATTTATAGATCATATAAAGGCTGTAAATTTGAAAATGTGATAGTTCAAATTATTGGGCCTCTCTTATTTATTTTGGATGCTGCTTCAAAACCTGAGTGCTCTAGTTCCCAAGCTAGATTTATTCCTGGCCAGTTAATACTCCTGTGCTCTCCTACTAGGGGCAGCTCTGTGCATCTGACCCACTCTTTATTGCCCTTTTCTTTACAGAGGGCAGCTGTGTGACCACTCAGTCCTGTCTCACAGACAGAACAAACTATGCTCTTTGCTGGCAATTGTAAAACAGCTCCCTCTTCCCCACTGTTCCTAGGATCCAGCTGAGAAGTATCTGATTCACTATAGCATTTAAGTGCACGATCTGGCACTTTTTATAATTAAATTTCCATTGTTCCTCGCTTCAGGGTTGTCTAGTTTTTCTTAGGCAATTTTCTTATTGTCCTCTTTGCTAAGTCAGTTCTCACTTTGAAATCTTGGTAGGAAACGTGCTGATGACACAATGTAATTAATGAAAACACTAATGAATATGAATAGAAAGATTGAAAAGATTGATCTGTAATGAATTCTGCTTATAATCTTCCTCTGGCCTGATGAAACCTTTCTTCAGCCCAGCTGGTTGCAGTCACTTTAAGTACTTGAAATTTCCTGTATTAATACTCAGTTTATGTAATAATGCTCAGCAGCGGTTTAACGAAGTTCCAGTAGATGCATTTTATCACATTTTCTTTTGTCTAGAAAAGTTTTTCACCAAAGAAAGACAAAAGTCTAGTCTGACATCACTGGCATTGGGTCAATATATGTTAAATGTTGTCCCCTTTTACTTTTATGTATTTAATGACTCTTTTCTTCCGAGCTTTGTTCTGAACACTTGCATGGTGGTGAGGCCAGACTGTTAAATCTCAAGGTTGTCCTCAAAGTTCTTTTCCTCCCTTTCTTAAATAAGTAACTGTGTTTGCTCTTCTTCAATGTAGTGCTGCCCAGCCCCCTACGATGGGGGTCAGCTGTGCTGCCTTTGCCTCTCTGACACAATTGTCCTGGATGGAAACAGGTAAAAGCATCTCAACTTAGATTTGAGCTGGCATCAAGATTTTCCTTAATCTTTTCACCCTCAAAACCTGATCCCTGCTTAGTCCTCCTTCCCTCTGGCAATCCTTTCCCACAGAATTTTCCCCTGACTTTGGGTGGAAACTCCAAAGAGGACTGCTTTTTCCCATGGATGCATGAAAATATTAAGTCTTTTGCATTTCAAAGACTTTGAGATTTTCAGTCCAGCAGACTTGTATTTCCAGAAGTTCTCCTTATTTCTCCACTTGTGCCTTTGAAGAGGCTCTTTGTCTCTTTGATTCCTTAAAGAGAAACAACTCAGGATTGCTGCATCCCAGACCTTTCTACAAGCAGCTCTTTTACGGTCCCTTCATTAGGTGCCAACACCAACGTTAAAATAGCCTCAACTGTTGTTGGCTCAGTGACTATGTCTTCTGCTCTCTGTCAGCTCTCACATCCAGATGCCCATCTCCGAGATGAAGGGTGCTCAGAACAAAGTCTTCACCATTATGGCCAGCATAACAGCTAGGCTTGATCTTTGCAGGCACTCTGGTTCCTCAGCAGGAGGGTGTCACTATAATGACCTGGCAATTATGTCAGCTGAAATTATCGTAAAGCACTGTGCATAGCTGATTGTTTTGCATACCGAGTATCAGAGGGTATAGTCCAGAGCCAAGTATCTCAGGTTGAGGACAGGAAGTAAGGCCAATTCAGTGATGACATCGATCATGTCAATATTGATGAGTAAACAAAATGTCACGGCTTCTTGGCAAGGCTCCTGGAGCTGAGAGACACTAATAGTTAAACTAACTTGAGGCTGCTGGAGTTGTGAAATATCATTATGCTAATTTTGGAGAGGCAATAACATTAACTGAAGTCTAGAACGACTTGTTGAATTTGTCAGATTAGGGTAATTTGCTGATGTGATTATATTTTGATTCATTATAATTTTGGCTTGGAACATTTAATTTCATGTATTTATTTAACTCTGGATTGCAATTGAATCTCTTTGCTTGCATATACCTCGCCTAGATTCAGAGGCCTTTGGAAGAAAGAGGCTGTGATTTTCACACCTGACTTGGAAATTTATATATGCTGGCTGCGTTTTCCGAAGTGCTTCCATGATCAAGGACAAAAAGTCCTATTCACAGGCCTTTTATCAAGGCAGGTCGTTGCTGAGAACTCCTGAAAAATCCTCTGCACTACTTTCAGTGGCTTGAATACCAATCAAATGCCTGACCCTGTGGTCAGCTCCAGAAACACCACTCTTTGGCACTTTGTGCACAGGGGCATGCCCATGTGTGTACTGCTAGAAGTCAAGTTATATTAACTCTAACCTCCTAAACCCACGGGTAAACTGCTGATGTGACACTGGTCCTCCAGGGCTCTTGAGCCTGGATCACTTAGGATTTGGGTGGGATGGGTTAGCCACGTCTAGAGACTGGCTTCTGCCTCATTTCTCATTTTCACTTTGGTTCGGGTGTCACAATTTTTGGGTTACTCTTGACGATCAGAAACTTTGGTGCCATTTACATACAAAGCCCCTTATGAAGCACACAGCAATGGATCCGCTTCAGTCCTTATCTCAGACCAGCTCAGGCTGCCTTTCGGGAACCAGATGCCTCTTGATTTCAGAGCTTTGAGCCATCTGGAGGCAGGGAGGGACAGTCTGGAGGTTTTCCTGTCCCCTCCTGAACGGTGGAGTCACAGTGCCATGCAGAGGACTGGGCACGCAGTCAGGAATGAGGGCCAGTCCCTCGCTGTCAGAAAGGCTGTGCCAAGGGGAAATGCAATGCATAAAGGAGAGTGGTTAATGTGAAATGCAAGGCTTAAAAGCATTTTCCCCTCTTCCCGCTCCCTGGAGCCTCCTGAAATAAAAGCCAATGCCTCTTGGCTTGAGAGGGTGTATGACTGCAGGGCACTATAAAGCTACAGCATCGTGTTCCCTTGAAATAAAATTTTGCACAAAGGCAGCTTGCATTACATCCCTGCCTGAATGCTTTTTAAAACTCCCCCAGTTCAGAAAACTCTTGTAATTGCTTTCAGTCTGCTTTTCCAACACAGGGTCTGATCTTTGTTTTCGATGTAGTGACAGAGGTTGCTGAAAGCTGGGTGCAGTCTTCAGCCAAAAACTCTGTTATTTTGACACTTGTCGGTCCCTAAAATCTGTGGGTTTGGCTCTGGGAACACTCACTTCCACCTATGCAGGTAGAGTTTGGCGTCAGTTCAGTCGTGGAAAAGTCATCCACATATCTGCTGCAGCCTGCATGTAAGCAGGGTTACAGCCCTAGATCTAGTCCTTATTCTGCAGAACAGAGTTTTTCTGCCATTAACGTAATTGAATATTTGGGAGTGTGAACCAAAAATTTACTTTCGCTCTGGTGTTTGCTTCGACTGAAGCTGCAGTTTCAGAAAGCTGCTAATTGAGATCTTTTGCCCATTCTTCATAGAGAAGGCGTTAAAAATAGCAGTTTTATTTTAAAGAACTTTGAATGATTTCTCAATTCTTAATTTCAAAACCTGAGAAGAAATCTGGTTCCTAGAAGGGATGTACTAAAAACTGTTTTTCAAAATAATTCAGTTACCTTTTAAGGTATTTCAGACTTTGGTACCCGAAAATTGGAGGCATGCAAAATTGTTACTGACTTCTGGTATCCTGTTCTGTGTCCCCTTTGCCTTTCTTCATAGGATGAGATTTGCTGCACAGAACTCAGGGGGAAAAAAAAAAAAAGAAAACATGAGAATTCTATAATGGACACTTAAAATTAGGGCTGGTTTCCACCTGATGTGAAAATTGCACTGAATGATTCAGATCTAAATTGATGCCTCTGGGTTGCAGTTCCTCTTAGGCATATTTTTATACCTGTATAAAAAAAAAGTTTCTACAGGAAAGGAAGATCAAATAACCCTAAATCCTAGTTTCAGAGTATTTCAAGTTTGCGTCTGATATTTGCCAGATGTGCCCCACCATAGCATCCATGATGATTTTCCTGCATAGCCATGGAAAAAGAGAGCCTGGTGCCTGCACGGGTGTCCTTCCTGCCCCTCCCGCTTCCCTGGGAAGGTGTGCGTGCTCCCTGCCCAGCCGTGTCCCAGCAACAGCCAAATCTCTTGATTAAAATGCCACCTCACCTTGCGCTCCTGAATGGTGTGTTACAAGTTCAGTAAAACACTGACAGTTTAAGCGGATGTTATTCTGCCTCCCGGAGAGCAGCACTCGTCTGGAGTGCTGCAAGGCAGCGGTGATGGGAATCCAGCATCATGGGCAAGCCGGCACGGGCTATTCCGCTGTGAAATTACTGTGAACACTAGTGTAGGGTTGCAGCAGGTGGCTCCAGCTCCTCCATCGCTCTGGCATCCCCCCGATCCTCTTCCCTAGGAAAGGGGCAAGTACCTGGGCATATCTGACTTGAGACCATGCACTCCTCTCTTCTGGCAGAGCTGTTGCCAGTGATATTTGCCCTTGACTTGCTGGAGTGCCCACATTTTATATGGCTGCATTTATGTAACTATTGGAGAAGTAAAAACTGTTTTGAAGTGCACCATTCCCCAGCAGCTCCCCTCCTTACAGCTGTGCCCTTGGGGAAAGTCCCCATTGCTCGTGCACAGAGATGCTTTCCCGTGTCTTCCCCAGGCTTTTCTGTCCTCTGAGAGGCATATGGCGAGCTCTTCTCTGTTACCACTTATTAGTTTTTATCTCTTTCCAGAAGGAGTCACTAAGAGTCAGCTGCTTATTCTCTTAAGGTGTTGGGACTTTGCATTGTCTGTCTTAAAGTCACTTGCCAAGAGAGGAAGTGTTTCAGTCACACCTTAATACTTATGCAGACATATATTAACCACTCAAGGAAACCTCTTACCAGCTCTCAGTTGTGCTTAGCTGTAGTCCTATCACCGTAAGCACTTCTTGCTTCTCCTCACAGATTGCCGACTTGTTCCTCCCAGGTTCTTGAAGATTTCTTCCATGTTTACAGATTTAATTTTGGTTTGTTTGTTTCTCCTGATATCATGCCTTATGAGAGCAAACAAGCATTTTGGGGGTTATTGGGCATCACTTTTTGACATATCTCCAAGCTAGTCTCAGAGGGTCAGTCTTTATCTGCTTTGCAGTTTTTGATCAGACTATTCATTGTGAAGTTATTAATTTCAAATTATATTCTTCCCTGCTTTCCAGGTCCTCTTACTTTTCAGTACAGAGTTCTCCACTTCTTGTTTTTGCCTGCAGACACAATGTGTTATTGAATCTGTGAGCTCTGACTTCTCAGTTTTTCTACCACTTGTCAAATTTATGCTCTGAAATTTCAGCTGCTGACACCACTTTACTTGGCAGAATCTAACGATGCTTCTTGAAGGCTTCTGTATCTGTGTATTTAGTTTAGCTATGTAACCTTTACTGAGAAATTGCTATGGAAAAGTAACTACATTATTAGTGACAAAACTTTCTATATGATGATGCATACATTTTTGATATGACACAGTTTTACATATTTACCGGTCGAAAAGAATCTCTACGTACTAGGAATTAGTTAACCCACCCCTCCAATGAATAAATGAAACATAAGCAGGTGACACAATTTAATTCAGTATGTGACAAGTATTGTAAGGCCATGCAGAACGTTATGGATGAAGTTCGTCTCCTCTGAGTTTAGCTACGTAGAGTATTGATATTTATGTCTGGACTAGTCATCTTTGCCTCCATTTCTAGTCAATGGAGAGAGTTAGATACTTCAGAGGATTCAAGCTCTCCACCGTGCAGATATCTCAGGTGTGCCAGGGGTTGGGGCTCTGAAGTTTCTTCTTTTCTCTGCTGACCTTAAGGTGCATCCTCAGATGCTTGCTCAGATGTAGACATCTATCAAATGAAAGTATAAATTACTGAAACAAATCCTGCCCTGAATGTACCTTTAAAACAACACTGTAAGTCTCCTCTATGTTTTCGTGAAACTCCTCCCAGACAACATCATGGTCTCAACCAGTTGGTTGGTTAATGCAGGGCTGTTCCTCACGCGGTCTCCTGTTAGGGATGCACAGATGCTTATTGACTTGGCTGAGGGGTACTTGGTGGCATCTCTTTAGGCACCGGATGACTTCAGGGTGCTCCTCATACACTTAGCTAATGTGGGATTATCTACAAAAGGTTAATTCAGCCCCTCTGGGCTTTGATAGAGTCAAGACAGTAAAAGAGGATTCTTCAGAGGGCAAGTCAGTGTATTAGAGACCAGCCTCTAACCCTTTTACACAGCAGCAGAGTTCAAATACAGTTACACTTTTTTGAGAGAAGCATTTATCAGAGTCTTAGCGATAGACTTGCAGACCACATTGGGCTTACCTTGACATTACAGCGTGAAACTAAGGTCAAAGGAAAATACAATAAGAACAACACAAAACCAACAGATTGAGCTAGAGATTTCCCAGAAGCATGGACAGCTGAATGAGACTGATCACAAACAACCAAACAGATACGTTTGCTTTATATGCAGTAGGATAACTTTATTTTAGTAGCTCAGATAATAAAAGAATATCCCCACGCCTGAGTGAAACTTTCTTATTTCTGCATTGGTACATGCCCAGGTTCTCTTCTGCAGGGAACTCCAAGTCTCCACAGGTAGTTTAGTGGGACTGCGGAGTTCATTACATTTAATTTCTCTTTCAGTATTGATGTAACTTGTGTCCACTCATTGTGCATTACATATGCTGCATTTGTTGTTTATTGACACATTATGAAGCGTAGCTAAGATTTTGAATCAAGTGTACTAGTTGTTTGCCTTTTTACTTTTTAAGGTTGTGAAAAGGTGTTTTCCTCCTGCTGGGTGGGGTGTTCCGTGAAAATCTTTTGAAATTGTGCATGAAGGTCAGCAGAAGGAACTGACCCCATTTTCACATGACACGGTCCAGAAAGAAGCTCCTCTTCCTTCACTGACTGGGGCAGGAAGGGAGCCCGGGGTTATTATTAGCCTTGCTAATCTTTGTAAATGACCCCAGGCAGATGGAATAGCGCTTAATGTGTTTACTCATGGTTTAGCTAAGATGAGCGTAGCTAGGCAGCAGGTTGTCTGCTGGCCGCGTGTACCAGGTATGGGAGCCTGGGTGAGGGGGGACAGTCGCAAGGGAGATGCTATTCCTTCCCAGCAGCAGTGGTGCTTCCCTGTCGCTTCCCTGTGTCCTGGTAGGTGACCTCTGCAGGTGGGAGGTTGGCAGGAGTCAGCTGTGGTACAGGAGGGCTGATACTGGTACCGGTTGTTGAACTGGGATGCTGGCTGTGCTCTGCTAGCTCTCCATGGCAGGGAAGGTGGTAGCTCTTCAGTAGCATTCCCATTCACGTGGTGGGACATCTCAGCTCTACCACTCATGGTCATCACACGCCTGTCAGTGCTGTCCCAAGCCAGGGCACAGCTTAAAGGAGAGATTTTAAAATTTTATTTTATTATTTAAATACCACAGGAAGACACACACTGTCTCAGTCTAGCCAGTATTAATGACTAGACTTTATTAGTGATTTCACAACCCATGGCAAGAAATGTGCTTCAGTGGCATATTTTCTTTTCCATATGACAGAATAACAAGTCCCTTCAGGAGCATATCAATTGCTTTATCTTGGCTAATCAGTGTAAGTCTTCTGTCTGTCCTGTTAAAGCTGCATAAAGGAAGCAAGCAAATGAAAGTGGTTTATGTATACTGATTCTTCTTTCATGCCTTAGGCCTGAAATAGGCTACATCTTATTTCAATAAGACCAAAGTTTTTGGCAATATCCAGAATTTAAATAGCTGATTTCATTGCTTGCTTCAAAGTGCATTCACCAGGCTCCGTGTTCATCACTGCTTAGTTCCATAGACATGACACATATGCTTCAAACGTTCAATAACAATCGTGTTTACTGCAAACAAGTCAAATATTCACCAGCAACATGTAAATAAGAGCAGTAGCAGCAGATGTCCAAACAAAACAAGTACTGTGCAATCCAAGTTTCAACTTGGCACCCAACTTAGACAAGCTATTCACAGGGAAAGGTTATTGCATCTACAAAAGCTATGTTAAAACAGTGAAATAAATCTGTCCAGATAATTTTGCCACTTTGGATGCTGCTGCTCTAACTTTGTACTAATTCTTCCAGAGTGTATTATCCTTAAAAGTATCTTTCCAGTACATTAGCTCAATTTGCATGATTTTTAACATGACCTTTCTCATCTTCTAATTAATTTTGTTGCTCAGCTCTTTCTGCATCACCCTATCTGTTAGAGTCCCCCAGTATGTCTTACTGAAGCTGACTCCAGCTGGAGGCTTCCCTTCCAGGTTTCCAAAGCACAGTGAACAAAGAAAGTTTTGAAAAAGCTTCAAGATAAGAGACATAGTGGAAAAAATTGCAACCTATTCCGAGAAAGTGTTTAACATGCAAGTAAAATACATGTCTGGACTGTCTTGTCAGAATTAAATTTGAGCATCTGTCTTTGCACCAGATAGATTTTAGCGAAAGCACAGGGCAAATAGTCACACAGTTTTTCTGATCTTCAAATTTATATGTGATGTGGTCGTAGGATATGATTTACGATCATCTTTTATAGGTGGGGCGACCCAAGCCACTCCTCACTAAGCCTGGTTACAAGCGAAAAGGCAAGGAGGACTGCCAGGAGAAGGACTTAGGAAAGAGAAAATTCTAAAGGCAAATGTTTGGGAGAGCCCAGTTGACAGAAGCTTCAACTGAAATTTCACTTGTGTTGTAGATTAAATTATTAATAAAATAAGGCTGACGCCCAGCTGTTCTTAAAGTAGCAGAAACGGGCTTGGCTGCAGGGCCTTCAGTATTGTTATGCTGATTTATATGGAGAAAAAGACTTTATTTCAAGGTCTCTGTAATGTATTGAGGGCTGTGTAGTAACTCCACTCATTTGCAGTGTGTCTCTTGGTGTAGTACATACAAGGGGGAGTCATTTTGGTTTATAGTTCAGATGCCTGATTGATTTTGTTTACCAGCTACTTCACCAAATTCTGTTCACAGCTGTTCTTAAAGGCATGAGCAAATCTTGATATCCCTTCTGCCAGTATTACCCTCGTGGTATTCCTCTGAAGCCCTTGGCAAAGCCTTCAGTTCACAGTAGGATATTTTTTTTTTTTTTTTTTTTTNCAGTCTGATTCCAGCTGTGGTTTTTTAACATGGGTTTAAGTCTCCTGACAGTAGTTATGTTATTCTTGATTTTGACAGATGTCATTGGAGCAAGGTATAAAGATGACATAAGCTTAAAATCACATCCAAATTCGTAGTTCTTCTGTTGCATATTCTTACAGACTTTTTTACAGTCATGTTCTTATACACACTCAAAAATATTTGTCATCTATTTGGTTGATTTTTACTCAGCTCCAAAATTTTCCTTAGAAAAATATCGTGAAACGTAATTTTACCTTTTCAAACACAACTAATTTTCTAGTCCAGGCTATAACTGTTTGACTAGAGACTCTCTGTATGAGGGTTGGTGAAAACAGTCAAATTATTGCTTTAGCTCACTGGCAGAGAAGCTGTTTAGAAAAACATGCAGAGAAGGAACATAGTCTGCCTACAACTTTACTGCAACCGTAACTCACGCCTGTTCAATGTATTACTCTTGATTCCAGAAACATCGCTGCCCCTTGGTGCTGCATAGCTGGCAAAGGCATGCCTTGTGGAAAATTCAGATCTTTGATTTAGCAGGAAATAAACCCCAGCTCCAACTTGGACCCGTTTGCAGCCCATAGAGAAAAGCGTTGTCTTCCCTACTGCATTTAACCTCACCATCTCTCCGGTAGCAGAAAAAGGTCTTGCTGTGAATCCCTGTTTGCTGTGAAGACATCAGTATTGATGGGGATTCACTGTTTCAGCGCAGAGCTCTATTCCCTCCTCTCCCCCACTGGTTTACATCTAAAACATAAGAGAAAATATGATGGATACATGCTGCGCAGAATACAGAACGTAACAGTAAGCTCTCTCTTGCAGAGTATATCGAGAAAGTTTCCGCTGCAATCATTGTCTATGCATGTACTGCATATATTCACTCACCTCCTTCCTCTATCTCTTTTTTTTTAAAATGATTGCAGCTGCTGGTTCCGTTGTCTGCGATTTTATTGTTTAAAGCTAGAACAGATGGTGATAAGTCTATTAAATACTAAACTGTGCCATGCAGCAATCATTATCGCAGCTGAATTGGCTCCTTGTAAGAGTGGTTTTATCCTTTGAAATAGATTAAAGGACTCGGAAGAAATTCACTGCGCTGCTGGATGCCTGTGATGGATTGAATGGATGGCCAAAAGTACAGTGTGGGGGGACAACTAGCATCCTTTCCTACAAAAGCAGATTTGCCACAGGTTTCTGCATCCTCTGGGCAATGCAGAGTTGCAGCACAGAGAGGGGGGCTGAGCAGGGCTCTGTGCTGGAGAACTGCCCCTGGGGCACGAGGTAAAAGCCCTGCCAGCTACTGAGCTGCTTCCTTGCTGGTTTTGCAAGGACTGATTGATCAGAGCTGCATGACAATTCTGCTGCAGGAACCATATTTTCTTCTATTTAACACAGTTATCCCTCTGCATAGGTTTGAAGAGCTCGAGGTCTTTGAGGTAGGAATTATTTTCTCTTTTAAATTTAGAATATGCAGTGGCTGGGTCGGTGTGCCCCAGATTCTGCCCTTGGTCTATCATCACTGCAATGCAAATAATTAATAAAAGGACTGGTTGTAAAAAGCCACAGGAACTGCAGCCCTCTGAGTGATATATTACAAAACAGGATTCAATGAGCCTGGATTTGACTCCCTGAAGTATCATGGTTTCGCCATCCCTGTCTCTGATGCAATGGATCAAAATGTTCTTTAAAGTAAAACGAAGACATTTCCAAAGTACAGGACCATACTTTTATCTAATAAATGTTGCCAGAAGGAATCTCATTTAAACAGTAAGATTCCAAGTTCTCTATTCCTTTTCTTTCCTCCAGTTTGCTCTCGAGGTATTTAAAATGTCCTTTTCGTGCTTATCAAGCAACACCACACAGTGCTATGAATGCAGCTGGAGAGCTTCACGTTGGTGACACACTGTGTGGAAACGTGTTTTTCTGGAGTTTCACTCTGATGGAGATGGGATGACATGTCAGGTTTGCTCTTCTTGTATTGCAATCCAGCACTTCCCAATCCAAATAGCTCCAAAGTACTTCTTCCAACATGGACTCCACTGAGGGCTCATTTCAATTCTCTTAGTCTTATGATCGTCTCTGCTGAAGCATCAGACAAGCTGTGCTATGTGCCCAGGGTAAACTTGGAAATTATTTGGCCTCTAGCAGAAGTATTTTGCTGCATGGTTGTTTCAGGAGCTCACCAGCAGAATGGAGGCTGTGGCTGTTCGCTCCTCCTTCCCTCCACTGCTGACTGTTTCTCAGTGACTGCTTTTCAAAAACTTTGTTGAATTTTTGTGAGTTTGAAAATCTTTATACTGGGCCAACACTGCGCATTTCGTAGCCTCAAGAAATGAAATTACCTTTTATTGGGTCACTGACTTGGCTGTCTCCCAAAGCAATCCTCCTCTGGTCCCATCGAATACTTCTGTTAGCCACAAAAACATGCTTTTAATCTGCTAGAAAATTGCATGCTCTCATATTACAATGGATAGGTAATGAAAAAGCTCTTAATGCCCAGCCTTACAAATCAAGTGTGTGTGTGTTTTAGAGAAATTTGTAATTCATAGAAAAGAAAGCAGCACTAGTTAGATTACACAGGTATCATAGTAGCATGTGCTTTTCCACTACTCATTATTTTAATTGCCCTAGTAATTCACACATCAAAGGGATCAGATCAACCTCCAACTGCAGACTTGGGTAACAGAGTAGACCTTGGCATGGCATGCCAGATCCAAGTATATGAACTTGGAAATCCAAGCATATCCAAAGGGATATGACATTGACAAGCACTTTGGGATTTTTACTTCTCAACCTCGTGTGTGGCTTCACCAGCTCTGCATTCCTATCCTAATTTCTGTCTAGGTCAAACAAATAAATGCTGTGCTTAGGCTGAAAAATCTGTGATTTGCGGTACTCTACATTGAATCTCAGTAAAATTTGGTTGTGCTGTTTAGATCTTAGATTTCGAAGTTGAGATGTAAATGTGGATTGACTGGTTGACTGCTTGACTTTCCTGTGGCTCTGATGAAATTCAGCAGGCAATACCAAACCCTTCTTTTCCTTACTTCTTCATTGCATAGTAAATTATATTGCTCTCCAAATTGAGAGCTCTCATTTAATTTTCTCCTTTATATTTCTCTTTGCTGTCCCTCTTGGGGATGGGAAGGTAAGCCCAGCTCCCACATGGTCACTTTTATTGGTTGCTCTAAAGAGGGTTCATGCACAAGCAAAGAATCAGAGGCGATCAGAGTCTTCACCCTTGTAAGCTCTGTCCCTCATACTCCTATGTGCATGTTAGCAAACTATGTTTTCTGTTGTTCACAGACATAGGCTCATCATCATCAGAGTATATACGGTGGTAAGAAAGTTTTTTTCATAGTGTGTACAGAAGGTAAAATCCTTATAGGAATTTATGGATACAACTCTTTGGGAGGAGAAAAACGAAAGAAAAGAGAAGCAAAGTTCTCATTCCACCCTTCTAGATTCAACATCAGTGATTTCACTATTTTATTGGCAATATTTAACAGAGGTTTCTCAAATTAGAAATATGAGGCAAAATCTTCTTGTTCTAAACGGTTCTACTAAGCAAGCAAACTTTAAACAAAATTAGAGCCTGGCAGTACAGATCTTGTTATCAAACCTCTTGAGAGTCACTGGCAAATGTCAGAGGAATAAATTGCATTATCTATTGATGAATGACATCTCTGCAGATAGTTCAAGCTAAACAGACTATTTCATTCATTTTCTTTGCAACCGGAAGTCCTCCTTGGCAATGAAATGGACTTATTTCCAATTCTAAGCTTTCTTATTAGATTTTCATTCAGCATTGAGGGCTAAAAACTCAGTGAGTCACTCAGCAGAGAAATTCCTGACATAATCACCATTCTTTGAGGTATATTTGTGTTCCTGGCTTTGCCAAAGAAATGAGATGTTAGTGAAGGCCCTCCAAAGCCAGAAAAATAAGTACCTGCAGCCACAGCAGGAACATGGCTGAATCAAAGCAAGATGCTTGTGGAGGACCCACAGAGACCGGTCCACTCTACTGCCTCAGCCATCTTTAGTGCTCAGTAGATGGTACCAGCATATAAATAATAAATCTAAGAATAAATGTGTCACGGTACATCAAAGCCCACTTCACGGTACACACTGTGTTGCAGTGCACTTAGCCAAGATCTGCGTTCATTGCAAAAAGTCAGTCTGGAGGAAGATTTCTTAGATGCTGTTAGGCAAGGAGGCCAAGGTCAGCGTGGGCCTGGGGCACGCTGAGGTCAGGCAGCAATCATCACGGGGGCGAAGACAGCCCTTTCCCCAGCAAGTCTGCAGCCTGAGTGGACAAGGGTGCAAGTGGAAACACTGCCTTCCCAAAGAGCATGGAGCGGGTTAGTTAGTAACAGAGCTGGGGGTAGCATCAGGGCCTCACGCCATCTCTTAGATGGTGGACGACACAACCTTTGTGCTGGAAGTTGCTTCCTTTTGTTTTCTCTGGTAACGTGCAGGCTGCCTGAACCCATGCTGACATATAAGCGTTTGAATCAATTGTGCTTGGGTCATGCTTAAAGCCTGTCTGTAAGGGACAAGGGGTTTGCCCCGTCATGACATCTAATCACATCACTCTCTTCGTGTTTTGACAGTAACCCATCGCTGTGCTAGTCTCCTCTATTTTGCTGATTTAAATGGAGGAATGATTAGCCCAAGGCACCACTTCTCAAAGTCACGCTCATGTTTAAAATGTCTCATTGGCATACTATACTGTAAATCGTAACCAGAACATAAAATGACAGAATCCTGAAACATCAGAGGAAGGCAGAGCACAGCAAAAACCTGCATTGGACTGGATGTAGATCAGATTCAGTCCTATTTTGCCCCCATAGCGGCCTGTAGCTTCTAAAGGTACCTTTTTGTTGTTTTTTGGTTTTGGTTTGGGTTTTTTTTGCATTGAAGGAATTTTAATATGGTGTTAACCTAAAGGCTTTCCTTTGGCCTGTATTAAGCATCTTTTTCTCAAACCTCTTGGTCCAAAAAATTCACTTTCTCATGTTTGAACAGGGTAGAGGTTACAAGACTGAAAGAATATGGGTTTGGTTTGGTTTTTTAATATAGAAGGTGGTGTGTAGCAGATGACAGAAATCTAATTTTTTCCTAAATTCAGGAGAAAGGGCAGCTATTCATATTCCTGAATGACTTTGTCACCAGGAACTCTGTATGCTTGCTGACAGAGAGCACACACCTTTGTCAAAAGCTGTCATTTCTGAAGAGCCAGCTCAGATGGGAGTAGTTGATTCTATACTTGGCAATTAAGTAAGTACCGCTTAGTTACTTCCCTCAACATTTGGAATTTGAATTTTTTAATGGAAATCCAGGGAATTTTTAAAGTCTAAACAGATCAACAAACTTGTATATGAAACACAGGAAAGTAATTAAAAACACACTGGCTCCCACATCCTTAGCTGCCTTGTGACAAGTAAAGATAGGAAATGCCTCAAGCAATTATACTCTAGATAATTTAGCCATTTGCAAGGTTCATTTTTTGATTCTGCTACAGTAAAGTATATTTTAAAACAATTCTATTTCCTGATGGAGGTTTTGCAGGAGAAGTTTGTAAACTGGCAACTGATATTTTTGAGCAAGTAATTGAAAGAGCTTGTCAGTACCTGTGTTTCTAAGTAGGCAAGTTCACAAACATGGCAATGTAACTGACAGTAACAAAAATAATTGTTTGCATTGACCATGAATGAAACCTTGCTTCTGTTGTCATCCATGAGAACTCAGCCAAAAATTTTACAGGACAACAGGTGCCCACTAAAGCCTGTCTATCACTCCCCCTCCTCAGCTGGACAGGGGGAAAGAAAATATTTTGAAAGGCTTGTGGGTTAAAATAAGGACAAAGAGATCACTCAGTGATTACAGTCACAGGCAAAACAGACTTGACTTGAGTCGAAATTAGTGTAATTTATTGCCAATCAAAATCAGAGTAGGTTACTTAAAAAATAAATCTTAACGCACCTTCCACCCACCCCTCCCTTCTTCCCAGGCTCAACTTCACTCCTGATTTTCTCTACCTCCTCCCCCTCCCCCCAAGCAGTGCAGGGGGACGGGGAATGCGGATTGTGGTCAGTTCACCACACGTTCTCTCTGCCCCTTGTTCCTCCAGCGTAGGGTCCCTCCAACAGGAGACAGTCCTCCACGAACTTCTCCAACGCAAGTCCTTCCCATGGGCTGCAATTCTTCATGAGCTGCTCCAGCATGGGTCCTTTCCATGGGGTGCAGTCCTACAGGAATAGACTGCTCCAATGTGGGTCCCCCATGTGGTCACAAGTCCTGCCAGCAAACCTGCTCCAGCGTGGGCTCCTCTCTCTCCACAGGGTCACAGGTCCTGCCAGGAGCCTGCTCCAGCGCAGACTCTCCTTGGGGTCAGAGCCTCCTTCAGGCATCCACCTGCTCCAGTGTGGAGTCCTCCACAGGCTGCAGGTGGACATCTCCTCCACTGTTAACCTTCATGGGTGCAGGGAGACAGCCTGCCTCACCACGGTCATCACCATGGGATGCAGGGAAATCTCTGTTCTAACTCCTAGAGCACCTCCTCCTTCACTGACCTCGGTGTCAGCAAGGCTGTTTCTCTCACGTATTCTTACTCCTCTCTCTGACTGCACAGTTTTTTTCCAACCTTCTTAAATACGTTATCACAGAGGCACTACCATTGTTGCTGATGGGCTCAGCCTTGGCCAGCGGCAGGTCCATCTTGGAGCCAGTTGGCATTGGCTCTATCAGACATGGGGGAAGCTTCTAGCAGCTTCTCACAGAAGCCACCCCTGTAGTCCCTCCGTTACCAAATTCTTGCCACACAAACCTAATGCAGGCCAGGACTTAGGTTGAGATTTTACGGGTTTTGCTTCTTAAGAGTCTTGGATCTGGAAATCTTTTTTATTGCGTGCAGAAGGTGAATGTGTTTGTGACTCTCCTAAACTGGTAAGAAAGTTTCTGTACAGGTGGAAGGGTGCGGAGAAAGGGGTTGATAACATGAGGCTATTACCTGTTGTACAGGCTGGCTTAACACAAGAAAGGGCTCAAAATCCAGCTTGGCGGTGCTTGATCTCACAGACTGAGTTCAACCATTGAAGTCTGCATCAACGGAGTCATTAAACTATGGAAGATACAGCGACATATGAGAGATTTTGGATTTTCTCTTTGACAAATACTGTTATGCTTAGGGAGTGTCTGAGAAAACTTTGGGAGTTGTAGGCTTCATCAAAGATACACAGTCATTGCCAGACTTGCTGTCCAGCTGACAAGCAACCTCTGAGCAATCTCTGTATGGATGATCTCCAATAGCGCCTCCGTGATGAAGATGGCTTCCTCAGGAAATGGTCCTTCAGGTGCCTAAAAACATTTGTGCATTTATCTCATTGAAATAAGGAGAAAAGTTCTCTTCTGATGCAATTACACAAAGGTCAGCCTCTCACTTTAAAAAAACTCCTTTATGCCGGCAGCACTATTGATTCTTCTGGGAATGCAACTGAGGTCTCCATGGGGAAGGGAGACTGCTGCCTCTTAAAAACAACAACAACAACAAAAAAGTATTGAATTTAAATAGACACTAACAAAAATAAATAATGGCCTGAATAAAAAGCAGGTCCTCTCTCAATCAGTCACATTTCATACTCATGGCTTCTGCTGGTTTCCTGATTAGTCAAGGTCTCCAGGGAAGACTGAATGATTTGTCTTCTATTTCTAAGGCAAATGGCCTTTGGTCCTCCCACAGTCTCCTCTTTGCTGCCCTCCCCCAAATGCAAAAGTAAAATATCTCACATTCTCAGGCCAATGTAAAGCATAAGGTACAAATACACATTTTCCTTTTTCAGTGACCTTTGATCTTTTTGTTTGAGTTGTGGGAAGCAATTCATAAAAATCTGGAAAGAATGTCAGATTTGTCATAATATTTGTTAGATGCTAGGTGACTTGCTCTCTTGGCCTGTTTCTCAAATATATGGTGTAAGTTTACACATTGTCATGTAAAAGAAAGAGAGTTATTTTAACAGTTAAAATCACAGATGAGGTTTTTATTTTTAATTTGCACGCATCTTGCATTGCACTGTTGGTATTTAAAATGTTTGAGGGGTGGAAGAGAGGCATCTCTGAGGCAGATTAACGTTTCTCCTACTTCTTATCTGAAAATTACGCACCCTGGCCAGGTCAAAGATCATTTGAATGGGTCTTTTAAATCAAATATCTTTGCATATGCGGTCAGGATCCCATTTCCAGTTATGTGAGGGAGATGGGAAAGATTCACGACCTTCTGGCTGTATCAAAGTGGAGAAGGGGAACAGTGGTTAGAGCAGCCACAGGATCTGGCTGCAAAATAGCCCATGCAAGCCAGATTCAGAGAGGTTTTGCTTTTAATCTGTATTCTTTCATTTGGAAAAATAAGCTTTATAAAGCTGATCAAAAGTTTGTCGGTATCAGCAGAAGCCTGCGAAATACTGATAGCTGTCCAGTGTATGTGCAGTCGTGACACCAATTTTTCCACGTTAGCATACTCAATCTCATTTCTCTGATGTCCAGGAACAGAGTTTTCCTTCCCTTAACTCTCCACAGCCCCCATTTGGCTTGGCAGCATGTCCCCTGCGGCATGGCGCTCTCCCACAGGGACAATGCTGAGAAAGGGAGAGCACCGGATTATTTTCCTAGCTCTGCCTCTGAAAAATGCCACACAAGCACCAGATGTTGCTGATGTGGGTTCAGGAAAGTGCAAACAGCCCAGCAAGGGCAGTAGGGAAGTGGTTTGTCTGAAAAGGAATGCAGAGGTGGCAGAAACCCAGGGCGCCTGACATTGTGCATCAGGCTGAATAACCCCATGGCTGCATGCGGGGAGTTGTCCCCAGCACAACCAGCTGTCTGTGTCCCTTTCCATCCCTGTCTCCCTCTACCAGTGAGGGAGATGCTGGGCATCCCATAGGAGCATCACTGAACGCCTACCTATGGTGCAGTTACATGTCCTAGACCTGCTCTCAGTGGCATTTGAGAGAAACAAGTCTGAGTTTTCCAAGGTTTGGATTAGGGATCTTTCTCCTCCTCCACTTTCTACTCTTTTTCTTAAGGTTCTCCGCTTACTCAGGCACCGTGAATGCCCCCATTTGCTTTAGCTGCTTTCCCCATTTGTCTTTTCCAATTTCCTTCACGGTGCTGTCAGATGAAAAATAATTCTGGGCAAGAAGTACACCTGTCTGATGTGTTGAAGGAGCAGCCCTAATTGCATATGGCACTGCAGCATAGTGTAAGATAATTGCTAGAGGCAGATCTTCTGTGTTGTAGATACATTCATGATCCTAAATCTGCAAGTGCCTGTAAAGATAAAGGAAGCAAACTTCAATGAGAACTGATATTTTTACTCTTTTGGTCAGGAAGGTGATTGACTGGTGTGTCAATCATGCCTGCAACCTCCACCTCTTATGAATCTGTCCCCAACCCCCAGAGAGATTTGGGGTCTCTACGACTGCTATCTGTGCAGTTAGTTTAGAATGTACAGTTGCTTCCACTCATCCCCAAAACAGACAGTGTTAAATAGTCAGTTAAAATAAAACTCTAGATGCAAGTAGATTTAAGAAGGTATATGTATGCACAGGGTCATCTCATCAATTTAAAATCATATCATTTGCCACTTGAATTAAACCATTTGTGTTTCACGCAGACCAAGTCTCAGACACCAGACCTACTGCATGCCCCATGTTGTTGGCTGAACTAAACCAATATGAGTTTTGATTCAACTGAAGTTTGTCCACACTCCACTCACTGACACGTCCGGAAGGTCCCAAGTGACTAGATGGCCCTACCTGAGGAGTTACAGCTGTGCTGCAGTAACTGTCCTCATGGGCCATCTTACTTTCACGGGAATTGCAAACATTCACAGGTGGGTTAGGGCAGCTTGGGTGACAAGCAGTGATTTTTTAGGATGGACTAATGTGGATAAGCTTGATGGAAGAGTTAAAGGCAGTAATGATGCCAGTGCCTATACTGGTGAGGGAAAACAGAAGACCGCTGATGGGCAGCTGAAGAAATTGGGATGTAGGTAGCATCCTTTTCTCTTATGTCAGCTTCAGCCAGTGCAGGGTACATGGCCACAGCTTCGCTTTAACAGGTTATCTGTGGTCATGCTGTCACTTACCATAGCTTAGCTCAAACTAGACACAGAAACATCTACAGATTATACCCAAGAGACACCCTGGGACAAAAGTGGACTGTGCCTAAGGCACAGCGAAAGCAGTCTGAGATTACATTTTTAGGTGTCGTCCTTCAAACATCTCTTCTTCAATTAAAAGTGTGCTGGAGTTAAGACCAGGGCTGGCTCTGGTCAGCACTCAGGTAACAAGTGTTTCATGTAGGCGAAATATTATATGATTCCAGTAAGGGACTGGTACTGCTGCACATGTGTGCTTGTAATTGTTACTGTGTGCGTACAGGCTGTGTAGATTCAGGTGGTTTAACCTGTGCTCAAAATCCCTAAAATGCTTTAAAATGCCTTCATGTTACATGGAAAAATATTTCAAACTTGAGTTGGGGGGCTGAGGTTGAGATTAGCCAAACCCACATCCTTGGCACTCGGTGCAATCCTGCCTGGGTGGAAAAGAGCAGCTAAACTAAGCTCTTCAGCCATAGCACCTCCTAATCAAGCTTAAGATATGTGAAAGTTGATTTGAAAGCCAAGTTCATGTAAATAAGCTAGAGTGGATAGAAACCGGGCGCTTTTGGCCCCTACTACTTGTTGAAGGCTCAGTATGCTGTATGCCATGTGTACACTGCTGGTGATCTCCAAGATTGCAATATAAAAAGTAGTCTAATGCAGGTAACAAGAGACACAGAATAAGGATGCTTTCATGTTCAGAAAACAACTTTAAAGTTGTTTAGGGTTTTTTTTCCCTTTGCTGGGTTATGTGCCTCACTTTTGCTGAAGAACATGTATTCAGCTCATAGCACACAGGTGTACTATGTGATAGCCTCTCAATCCCAGTTTCCAAGTGCTTCTGGTTGGGAAAATATTTTTGCCTTCCTAAGCATTTTGGAACCAATCCTGCCCTCTTCCCTGTGTCCCAAGCTCGGGTAGCACCCCCTGTGAGGGCAGTGGAAAATGCTCAGAAGTGCCGAGAAACAAGCTCAATGCAAGCCTGTCAAACATCATCACTCTCATGGGTTACACCTTTCAACTTGATTTTAAAAGTTTAAATTCTCAGGTTAAAATTTTAATTGAACTCTTGAACACTTGTGCCACTCTCTCTCAGTAGTTTATTTGCCTTTTGAGAACAGGAGAAAATAGAAAAGTTTCACTTCGATGACATTCTGCCTACACAAATATAAAGTAATAGGATTTAATAACTTCTTGTCTTAAGCTCTGGTGCATTGTTGCAGTTAAACTACTATCATGTTTCATGCCTGAGCCAGTTCTGCATCAGTGATGGATGGAGCATTGCATTTTTATGTACTGTATCTCAAACCAGGACACAGCAACAGATTGTAATTTCTGCACAATCCTTTTGGGGTGAAAAGCAGTAGGTAACGATAGGTATGAATCTTTTTATGTAATATCTAGCCACAGTTATTACTGGTTTAGGTATTCATCTCACATCAGCGCGCAGATGTTTAGAAGATAGGTTTAAATAAACCAAAATTAGAAAGAAGTCTGCCTGTTTTAAGAGTTTGCATCATTTAATGTTTTTTGCATTAAGGTAGGTAGATTGTTTTTTAAAATTTTGTATTAAATCCTGTTTCCTACCATGGCTAATATGCTTTAGTTTCATGCTGCTCATTGTAATTCTATTCCTAAATAAAACTGAAGAACCCTCCCAATGGATTGAGAAAGATAATTAGATTCTCATCCAGAAGTTATCTGAAGAGTGGTATTTAAAAGAACAAGTTACCAAAACCAGGGTGTCTGAGGAGTATCGTGATATGCTTACAATTGATGTATTTCCTGCGTAAAGCATCAGTTCACTGCTAGTCTTCCTTGGCAGACAAAAAGCTGTGATATAAGAAACAAATGGTCACTTCAGCATTCCTGTTTGGAGACGCCAGTTTCTCGGCATGTCTATGTACACATTTTGGTGTTCACATTCAGTGCCGGTAAAATCGTATTGTCCTCTAAGTATTTCTGCACCTTGTCAAGCCACTATTAATTTCTGTTTTAACCTTGTTGCAAACAAGAGAAAGAATAACATTGCCAGCTGTGGAGGAACTGCACAGCCAGTATTAAAATGTGATCGAGCTTGGTGGCAGAGGGAAAGCAGATTCCTTGCAGTGCACATCCTGTGGCCCAAAGACGTGCATAAAGGTGAAATGCAAGTGTCAGGGGAAAACTGAGTGAAGCCCAGAAACAGGCACTGAATGTCCCAGTGAGCTGGTGCTTGCTGCTGTGCTCACAGCACTCTGGGGAGCATCCTCCCTGGCATCTCTGGCAAACCTGATGCAGCTCCTGGGGGCAAGGGCTTCTGTTTTTAAAAGATGTATTTAAAACTTCTTTTCTTCTCCAAGCCCCCATATAATGCCAAAAAGCAGTTATGCATGGTGTTGTGTATCTTAAAAACATCCTTGTGGTGCCATGAGAGGTCTTTCCACTTTTAAAAACATAAAGCGCAACCTAGAGAGATGGGAGAGGCAGAGTGTGGGAGAAGGAGGGTTTCCATCTACAGAAGGAGAGTCTGTTCAGAGCATAAATGAACTGTACAGAATCTCAGGGAAGCAGAGGCAGCAGCAAAGGGTTGAACTTGGATCTGGAGAAGGGTGGTGACTACAAAACTGTGTCCATCTTCAGGTGTGCTCCCTGCACTGAATTCGCCCCCTTGCCTGCAGCTCAAATCCATTTTAAGTTGGTCTGTCTTCACTCCCGCTTTATTAGAGCTACATAAGTAATAATATTAGTAACACGTTAAAAATTTTGAATTAAATGAAAGACCTCCTTTGATGCTTAAACAACATTTTTCGATTCCCGTTAATCAACAGGCGAAACAGGACTGTGGAAATATAGACAAAATTCAAGCACAGATTTGAATCCTGGGTGTCCTCCAGTGACAGTGACCCTCTTTTGCCTTGTTCCTCTTGTCGAACGACTTTAAACAGGGCTAGCAGGAGAGAAGACTGGCTCACTTGGGGACATGGTACACCACGGTGTTTAGGACACATCCCCGGCACACAAGGAGGTCTGCTCTGTCCTACCTCTTCATGGGTGACAGGGAACTGAGCCTGCTTTTCTCATCTGCTTTACTCATTTAGTTTTAGAGAGATACAGCAAGTTGGTAGTGAGTCTTTCTCTTCCATTTTTTTGGCTGTAGTTTCCCTAGCAATTCTTATTTCAAACCCTTTGGTGAATTTGACAGAAACAAGTGGATGTTTTCAAATTCTTGATTCACCTTTTTTTTTTTTTTGCGGCAAATACATTATTTGCAGATTTTTATTGCAATTTTTTGGCCAAATCTTGTTTTTTTATTTTGTCTTGCAACTCAGCTTTAACTAGAGAAACAGGTATCTTGCATCCCACATGGAAAGCAGAAGAGGGGAGAAGTTCCAGATCCCAAAATTGTGTTATCTGAGGAGGGGAGGGGAGTCAGATGCACCTTGTGAGCTTGAACCCTGGCTTGGGACCCCGCATACCGTGGCTGCTTTTACACACGCTGTCAGTCCTGCTCTGGAGCTGCCTTCTCCAGGATAGGAGCTGGGGTGAGCTGGGAGAAATGTCCTCTCCAGCTGTCCCAGAAGCAATTGCCAGAGCTTGTGGGCAAGCGATGGGTGAGCAAGTGAGGTGCAGGGTGAGCACCCCACTGCCAGCTGCAGAGATGCCCGGTGATGTCTTCAGCTCATCCACAGGCATGTGAGGAGATTACCAAAGGAAAGACTACCAAAGGAAAGGAGCATCATGCTGCTGATTGAGTGATCTGAAACACGTCAGATTTTCATGTGCAAACGTGACTGACAAATCCAATCTCAGTAATTGTTTAAGGCAAATCAATTCATTTAACACTCCTAACTTGCACTATGTCTCAGCGTTCTGTAAATAAATTTTGATGGGATTTTCATTAGAGTCCAAAGGGACAAAGTTGCATTTATTTGATAATGGCTCAAAGGAAGACAGGGAACCTTCTGAAATCCACTTAGACTGTCACTCTTTAACTTATTTATATAAACATGTTTGCCTGTTATTAGGAAACTGGGAATAATTTTATCTATTTATACGTGTTTCTAACTTCAACTTCGCTATAAGAGTCATGAAACCATTTTATCACTTATACTTAGTCCACTAAAGTGACATTTGAAGATCATAAAATCCACTTGTTTCATTCTTGTCTAACACAGTTTAAGAAATGGTGCTATCTGCTTTCTTCTGGCTGAAAACACTTATTTTGCTATTATTATTATTACTTTTTTTTTATGGCAGAGATAAGAATCTAAAATGTCTGCCTGCTTTCTCTTTAGAGCTAGAGGTAACGAAGGGATGAAATCAAGCAGGATTGCCTTTCAGAGGCAGTGCTTTCTTATACCAGGTCTGTGTTGTCTGCTTCTTATCCTCAAAGCCCAGATTTTGTGTGTCTGGTGAGCCGGCCATCCAGCAAACAGCCAGAGATTCTGCATGGGGTATCTAAAATCTGAATTAATACTGAAACTGTACTGGCTGGGCAAGTGCCCAGCGCTGTCTTATTAGCATGCAGGAGGCCTGCCAAGATTTTAAGAGGAAAAAGCAATGAGAGGGGTACGCTGGAGAGGATGAGGCTGCAGTAGAGCTGGGGAGCTTCTGGCTCTTGGATTTGGACATCGACCCCATGTGAGCTAAAGCTGAGGGCATGGGGCAAACCCCCAGATGGGGGGTAGCCCATAGCAGGTACTTGGCTGCTACTTTTACATCTACCAGGAGGAGATCTGCTATGGGACCTGCAACCCAGGGGAGCAGCCCATGGGCCCCCATGCCCCTCCTTGCCATGCATGGTGTCCCTGCTCACCTGAAGGCCTTTCAGACCCTCTGTTTGGGTAGAGGAGCTGGAGAAGGGCGTGCAAGGCTTCGTATGGGGGCTACGCGCTTGGTGCCTTTAGTGCAAAACCTGCCAGGGTCCCACGGCACCTGGTATTGTGGCAACAAGTTACTTGGCCAGAAACAGTTTTACTGGGAAAGGCCAGTGTGGGCCTCTTCTGTTGTTCATCAGGATTTGTTTTTAAATTTCTGTTTGGCCCTGCTGAATGGTAGTGCAGCGCCTGCACGGCATAGCAGAAAGACCAGGAGTAATGGTTTGAAGCGACAGTAGCTGACGGTAATCAAAGGAATGGCTGTGGCCAAGAGCATCACCGGCTGTGCCAGCACAGCGTGACGACTGCTCTCGGGCACAGCAAAACTGTCAGGACACTGGGTCATTTATGGAGTCTGGCAACATCGCGGTCTCCTCTTTCCGTTAGGTTTTGGCCGATGGAGTTGGGGAGAAAAGCGGGTTTTTGGAGGAGAGAGACCGGCTGGCCAATTTCAGGGGCCGGGAGCCCCACCTGCGGGTACTTAGATTCAGACTGTGCCACCAGCTAGGAAAATTGACTTCAAGGGACTGAAATTAAGAAGGAGCAAAGATGAGATATTTTCTCCATGGAAAAAAAACACAGTGTTGTGCTCTAGCATTGTAGCACATTCTGCTTGGACACCTGCTGCTTTGAGGCAGCTCTGCTCTTGAAAAGGGGGACATGAAAACCTGCAAGCAGAGTCCGTAGCAGTCCAGAGATACACACCAGAGCAGAGACTTGCTCAGTGTCCTGCACTGTCATCAAAACCTCTTAAGAAGCAGGGCAGTCTTGGCTTTATGTGTAATTTCTCCTCGGATATATTTCTACTGGTATTTCAAGGTCTACTTTTTAAAACCTGTGATTTTGTAGCTTTGGGAAGGATAATATTTTAAATCTAATTAGTGTGACAAGATGAGGCTATGAAACCTTTTCTTATAATTCAGCGTAATGTACAGAATTGTGTATTTACTTGTCTCTTCCCCTGGTGCTAAACTGATGTTCTTTCAAAAGACTTCCTTACTTACCTCAATTTACACGATTTTCTAGCTTGCCTGCGATATTTGGGTGCCTCAGATTTCAATTGCCTTTCTCTGAGTTCGTGAAATGGTGCGTTTTCAGTCATAGGTCAGTAGTTGTTATTATTACTCTTGCTGATGATAAATGAAAAGTTGTGCTTTCTTCCTATTAAAAAAGGGTTGTCATCTCTTAAAAGCAGTTTGTGCTGCAGCAGATGACAAGCAGCCGTTATGCATTTTATTTTTGGGAGGTATAGACAGCCTTGGCTTAATGAGTAGGGCTACACTAAAATTCATCAAAGTTCATCATCTGCCCATGCCAAAGGTGACATATTGAAAGGCTTATGAGTAGTGTACCTAATTACAGCTTTATCAGAAATGGCTGTGGCAGCACAATATACATAGGGACATAAATCTTAAAGGGAAAAAAAACTTAAAATTAGGGGTTGAATGAGGGTATGGGTCATTGATAGGTGATTTGAAACTGGGTTGTTTGGTAGCTGCGAGGTTTAAAACGCTCCCATTTCGGTGGGCTCTTGGAGACTCCGATCTTCCCAGATTGGGGAAGGCTCTGCCTAGTAGTATTCTTGCATCATAACTCTGGCTTTCCTCACTCTTGAACATATTCTTGAAAAGTGGCTGACATGGTTCTTGAACAAGGGATAATACCCTGACACCTGCATCTTTATTGTGAACTGCCGCTAAATGTGACAGTTGTGTCATTGGATTTTAAGAACAGTATCTGTTTCTTGTCCATTTCCTTATATAAATCATTCACACAGTGGAGATACGTTGAATATTACATTGTAAGGATAAAAAGAACGGTGCCCACAGAGAACCAACTGCCTTTATTAACAACATTGTCGAGTGATGTTACCATGGGTAATCTAATCTCAGTCTTCCCATGGGTGCTCGTATTAAGAAAATCGAAAGTGGTTTTGGGTAACCAGCTGACTGCTAGTTCAATATGCCTGCAAGAACATGAATAACTACAGATAGAGTGTAAGTGTGGCAATATCTGTAGGCTGGCTTTTCCAATCACACACCTGCAGAGTTGGAGCTACCTACAGAGAGAGTCCAAATGGCAAAACATTTCCAGCACTGCAGTTCCCCTGCATGCATAGACTGCACAGCGATGGATTCAGACCCTTTGGGTACTGCAGAAGGCTAAATTTTTATTTACACACACAGAGATTATGGAAATGTCAGAATTCTATTTTTGGCATGGACTTTAACTGAGTAGTCCCAAACTGTATGCAAATGCATGTGGAAACCACCCTTTAATCAGAAACAGAAATAATTATCTGCAGGCACCCCTGAATTTCTTAGGATTACTGGCAGCCAGATTCTCATTTACAGAGACTTTCCACTGAGGCTGAATTAAAACCTGTAGGACAGCATTAATTTAAATGAACCAGTTATGTCTGAATGCGTCAGTCTAGCTAAGAAATGAGATTGGGAGCATTGCCTCATTACAGGACAACCACCATATTCCACCTTTCAGAGTTTCTTACTTACATATAAATAACTTTATTAGTGGTCAGCCTGGCGAGAAGCGTTTGGGATGAGGGGTGCATGGGATCCCAAACAAGTATTTTACACACTTTGTGTTGGTTCAGTGTTGATTGACTGATTTTTGAACCATTGACAATTTGTAATTGGGGCACCTTTCCCCCATTTTCTTCTTGTAAGCCCATTATCGTCTTCTTTCCTCTTTGAATATTTGATGTCGTTGATTCCCAGCTTCTTCCTGACATCTCATTACATATTTATGGTAGTTATCCCATATCATCTGTCAGATGCTCTTTTCCTAGGGTAAAGACTGCCATTTTTTACAAGTTTTCCTACAAGGATGAATGGCTAGGTCCTTCTCTCAGGTTTCTGCTTCTGATTTTGCTTCTGATCTTTTGTTACCTGTTTGCAGGTAATAAACTACTGCACGTGAGTGGGAAGCTGGCTGCAGATTAAAGTCCTGATTCATATGGGGGACAGCCATCAGAGCTTGGGTTCTGGTCTTGTTGGTACCCAATGAGACAGATCTGTTCATTGTTCAGGGCTGATTTTATGGATGAGCAAGTCGCAAGTTGCTAGTCACAAATTGAAATCGGGGCTCTTTCAGTACCCAGCTGGAAAGCAAACCCAGAGGACCATGTCAGAGTGCTGTTGATCACCAGTTGATGACACCTTTTTCTCTCTAGCAATGTGTATCAGCATATTCTTCTGGGAAAAAAAATAATCTGAGTTCCTCCTCCTGTCTGTAGTTAGTAAATCTTTGTCTTTTAACAAAAGCTCAGATGTTAGTTGCAGTGCTTTTGTCAAAGTCTGGCAAAGGTAAAGATTTTGTCTGCAAACCTTTGGTTCTCACTTAACTGTGTCTTTTTTTCACCCTGCCCTGATCTGGAGTAGTTGAGAGCTGCCATGTTATTCTGCATATTGACAAACAAACTGTAGTTGTTGGATTATAGGGTCTTGACAGGTAAGGCTCCTGCAATGGTGGCACAATAACCGCAGCAGCTGGGACCTGCAAGGGCTTGCTGTGAAAGCACTTCTCTTTTCTTTTCTTTTTTTTTTCTTTTATTCCACAGTTGAACTTGTGGATTGAAGAGCAGCATGCTTGTTCTGACTTGGAAACAGTTTTTCATCTCTAAATCTGAGCAAACCCAATTTTTAAGAACAAGAATTTAGTTTTATTACTATGAAATATTTACTCCAGTTATGGAAAAGTTATCATGATGAGAAATGGCAAAGGATGTTCTCTCAACTGCAGGTTTTCATTTAATATTTATGGTAAAAGTCCATTTTTTGAACTGATGTATTTAAAAGTTTTAGACTTGTTTTTCTCTAACACATTATGATTTCCAAGTGATGTGAACATAGCTATGCAATAATACAGAGAGGTGATATTATCTATATGTATAAAACACCTCTGAATGGCTCATTGTCTGCCTTCAGGAGACTGTGAGAAAGACCAGACTCTTCAGGTAGTTAGTGTTTCTGAATAGCTCTCCTCAGTTTCATTTTTACAGATTCTTTAAGACATTCCTGGATTGTATGCTTTGAATAAGAGATCACTGTTCTATTAATTTTGCTTCTGTTGTAACCTCTGGACCTTTGTCTCAGGTCCCACGTGCAGTTTTTCTTCGCCTGTCCTACATTTTTGAATTTCATTATTGGGGTTCCCAAGAGAAACAATTGTCCTCTGGAGATTGATTTAATCCTCTTTTGTTAGGTAGCCTGTACGTTCTTTTTTTTTTCTTCTACTCCTTCCTACTCTGTGTGTCTAAATTATTGTACTTCCCATTCTGTCCTCTCTAGTGATCACACTAGAAATCAAAATTAAAAATGGACATGGTACAGCCTACTCAAAGAGTGAACTCCTGACATTTTAGAGAAGTTGAACGTTCTGACCTAATATTCTTCAGCAGATGCAAGCTGGGAAAAAGGGGACTTTGATTAGCTCTAAGGAAAAGCCTTTTCCCTAGTGTGAAAATCTTTTGATCCAGAGTGGTCAAACGCTGGAACAGGGTTGGACTGGAGACTCATGGGGGCTTCTTCCCACTTATGCTGGGTCTGTGACTCTCAGGGGAAAAATCATCCTGAGCTAAGCTGCAAAGGAAACCAGCCAAAGCAATGCATGCCCTGGAGAGTCAATGATACTATGTCTAAGGTAGGAGATGGATGGTCTGCATGTTGGCACAGCACATGTCATTTACTGACATTGCAGTCATTTTGCATAGCTCTGTGCATTGCTCCTTCCAATTGACACAGCCTCCTACATTCTTGCAAAAATCTTTTTCCCACATCACGATGCTCCATCGACTGCTTTTTCTTTGGTTTTGAGTTTATTTGTTGATTGCCAAAAGTAATCCTCTTGGCCAAGACAGATTCATGTTCAGAAAGGCAACTGCCCACCCAGTGACAAAAGCCATATATTTGGGGTTGCTACCAGCTCTCCAGCTGGGGTTGTGTGTGCTTGTTTAGCCAGCTATGATCTGCTCTGCAGTGAGAAAGACCCAATTTTCCCCGCATTGGATCCGCCTAGAGCTACTTCCTCCCTCCTTCCTTTTTCTCCTCTACTTAAAAACAGGGAATTTATTGATCGTCTGCAGACACCTAAAATTGTTCTCATCTGCAGCAGCAGTTCTCTACTGCATGTTTCCTTCTGGCTTTAAAGATACTTTCCAGCCCTCCCCTGCTGGAAGAGAAGATGTGGTTTCCATGACCTTACCCTCATGAACCTCTTTCTCAACGTGAACATTTGCACAGATTTGCAAAGACAACACATTTACAGACAGACACCTTACCCTCACACTCGAGCTCACAGTAGCTGGGAGATGATCTTAATTTGGGGTTACCTTACATCAGGTGTCAGGCTGTTCTTTTTTAGGAAGGTCCCTGTTTATTCCCCACCTGCGTTTCCTCCCAATGGCTGCGGTGTGAGGAGTGTGATGCTGCAGAGGCTCCCAGACCTCAAAACCCTCGCTGGTGGGAGGAGGCGAGTAAAGGGAGCATAGAGGTCTTAAGAGTGAGAGAATAGCAGAATGAAGAGCTTGTGTGGCACTGTCATCACGAATACACCAAAGAGCTTGTATTTCACCAGCTCCTCACCCCAAGCCCTTCCGCACTGCCAGTAAGACTGCAGGTTTAATCCCCAAGCAAAAATTGCTTCTCTTCTGGCTGTGTAAGTGCCATACACCAGGCATATGACCCACATGGTCTTCTGGGGTCTTTTGTTTTTTTTTCTTTATTCTTTGGAAGCACAGATGCAGTTTTGTGGCACTGCCACTTCACAGGGCAGAGGATTCTTGCAATCCCCAGCAGCTCCAGTCTCACTGATGCAGCTGGAGTCAGCACGCCATGCACACCCCTAAGACACAAGAAGTACAGGCATGTTTCGGTAGCAGTGGTCAACAATTTCCCGTCAGAAGTATTTCAAAATAAGCAACTTCTTTTTTTTTTTTTACCTGTAGATTTTTCAGCAAAAAAGGAGTTCCTGTNNNNAAGAAAAAAGCGTTGCCCTTTCCCCCCCCCCCCCCCCTTTACTTTTCTCATTCATGTTTTTTCTTTAACTTTTTGAAGCTTTCTTAACTTTGGAGCTGGCAAAAGGAATTATGGGACAGTCTAGCTCTGTGCTTTGACTGAGGTCCTGACCTAAGAGGATGGGTTGAAAATCAGTAGAAAGAAGGAAAGACAGGAGGACAAAAATTATTATTTAAATAAAAACCTCTCTGGATATCATTGCTGTATTTTCTTGCATACAGACCACTGAAATCTTTGCTCTGCTAGCTATATCTGCAGAGAAAACCTCATCTGCATTTGCTTAGCAAAGATGCAGATGCAATAAATATTAACTGAATATTGACTTCTTTGGAGTTGCTGAGCCTTAGTGTAATAACGGGATGCATGATAATGCCCAGATGAAGTCCCTAAAGCCTTCAGTGGGCATCAAGGACTGCGCTGATTAGGCGTGAATCTTATTTTCCTTATTTACTTGGCCAGAGGAAAGAAACACAGCCCAGACTCAAGGGAATAGGCAGGCAGCCTCCCACTATCTTTCCAAGGGGGGAAAGGATCCCCTCACTTGCACAGGGTGAAAGTTCTCCTTCCAAAGCAGGGACCTGTCCTTTGTCCCCACTGCAGGTGCTGGCTGCTGACATGGGAGGCTCTCCCAGTGGGGCTGGATTTGGGGTCACTATGGCCCAAGGACTTTTTACATCCTATTTTCCCATCCCTCAGCACTGGGAAGCTGTATCCTCCTGCCTCGTCTCAGATGAAGGCATCAGCCACTACCACTTGGTTGCCAGATTTTCAAATAAATTCTTTCCTGCTTTCTCCTATGCTGCTCTTTGCACTGGAGGAGAGAGGGGAGAAGAAAAAAAGAAAACCCCTGATAATGATGGTAAAGCCACATTTTTACAAACGCTTCCAGCAGCTCTACCTCTGCCCTTTGCACAAATTGCACTGGATAACCCTGAGCTGGCTGGGGAAGGGTTATCCTTGTGTGAAGGGTTATGCCCCGTCTGCATCACGCGGGGCAGCACTGCCGCCCCGTCCCTACTGCCCCATCCCTGCATTTGTCTCCCAGGCTGCCCAGTGGTCATCTCCTGTCTCAAACATATGCTATTAAAAGATGGGTATTTAAAAGACAGGTAGGCGTGGTGCTTAGGGACAGGGTTTAGTGATGTTTTTGGCAGTGTTAGGTTGATGGTTGGACTTGATGATCTTAAAGGTCTCTTCCACCCTAGAAGATTCTGATTCTGTGATTCTATTACGAGCTCCTGGGGGCAGGGATGCTCAGCACAGGGAGGATGTTGCTCATCACGAGAGCCCGTAGGTGTTGCAGCAGCACAGGCGTTAATTAAAAATACCAGGCAGTGACCTTCACCTCCGTGGGGAGGTTTAGCAGTGCTGGACATGGTAAGGTAAAGATCCCTTGGCACTGGTTTTCTCAGTGTTCCTGGTGTGCCAAGCATCGTTCGTACCGGCAGGAGCTATTTTTACTCCTTCTACTGTGACATTTCATTAGCTTTTTATCTCTCCTGAACCTTTCCGTGAGTTTCCTGCTTTGAAACACCAGCATGAACGTGATTGCCGCATGCTTGAGATTTAAGGGTGAGACACTACCGGCTCCCCTAGAGCCAGTTACGGAGAAGCTCAGCTGTGGGCAGTGCTGCAGTTGCTGCAGCTCTGAAAGGTAAAGGGGGGCAGAGAGAAGGAAGGCACAAGTGGAGGACGGAAGGCAAAACAGATACCTGATGACAAAAAATGAAAATAGGTCTGTTGTAAAATAATTTCAAAATTCCTTTTTTTTTTTAAGTGAGGAGGTCTCCATATATATCTGATGGACAATTAAACTGAGAATTTTGTATAAGGTTGTCTGCATTTATAGCAATTAATTTAAAAAGAAACTTAATTTATATGTGTTGTTATAACCTGTAATTCCCTATAAAGCACCAGTAAATATGAATATATTTATACTCCTACCTCCAGTGAAACAGCCATGGGCAAGTCTGATAATTACTATCGTCTGCTTACAAAACAAAACTGCATTTCATCTACAGCCAAATACTCAGTTCTTCTGAAGGCAAAATAGAGTATTTTTCCATACCAGAATCTGATTTATGCACAAAAGCATGTGTGGTGAAGCCTTATCTAACTGCTTATGTAAGTATAGCTCTCAATATAAGTTAGTGTTAGTAACAGCAGAGTAATGTAATTTCCTCTCAATATATGTTAGTGTTAGTAATAACAGAGTAATGTAATTTTAAGTACATTTTAACCCTGCTTTGAAGTAGTATATTTGGTATGGCAACTGTTTTCCTAAGTAATGAGCCAAATAAATTACTATTCAGATAGAGGAAGAGGTTGTAAAAGACAAGTTTGCTGAAATATCACAAAAGCATTTTAAATTGATAGCAGTAAATAACAGAGGGATATACCATCACTCGATTCACTGCATTTTGAGAGGAGTCACAAAGTGAGAGCTATACTAAAGTCATCAGTGAGTGTTTTATCCGAAGGTTGAAAGAGGACAGAAAAGCAAATTATGTAGTTATGAAATTTAAAGACTGAATGTTTTCAGCGACCTCGCAATCTTTCCGATGAGAAATGGGATATTAGTTGAGTTGCGGACTTGAGGGTACTGTCAGTGGTGAGCTTTTCAGGCCTGAGATAACTGGATGTGCCATGAGCTAGCACACGTATGTCCACTTGCGTATCCTCTGATGAAAGTCTTTGCTAACATGTCACCTGTTGAGCTCACACCCAGTGAGGCTCTACACCAAGGCCTGGTCATCTCAAAATTTCAGCAGAAGCCATGTGTTTTTCTCTGTGAAGTGAAAAGGTGCAGGACAGAGAGCTCGCAAGCTGGGTAACAAACAGTGGAAGACTTGAGCCTTCACAGACATCGCAGGCATTCACAGACATCTCTCTCTGCTGCTGGAGCAGACTGATCCCCAGGAGGGACTCCTTGGCTGGGTCAGTCAGAAGCAGACTTGCCCTGGACGAAGAAGGGTTGTGTCTCTTGATCCACGTAGAACTTCATGACTGAACTTTCTGATATTCCCATCCAACCTTTCTCTGCTGCTTGTACAACCTTTCCTTATATTTCAGTTTTTCAGCTGATACCACACTAGTTTGGTTATAAGGACACTGTGGGAGATAATGCCAAAGGCCTTGCTAAGTTCGAAATATGCAATAACCAGTCGCCTAATCACAGGCTATGGAAGTCAAACCCTCATGATAAAAGCATTTGAGCTTGGTGCCATGCTGATACAGCCACACAATCTCCGGTTTGGTACTGGTTTGGCTGGTATTTCTGGCTGGCGCAGAGCTTGGGCAGAGCACAGGCTCATGCTTTTCTGTGCAGTTACTCATGCAGACCTCTTCTTTCCAACGTCAGTCCAAACAACCCGTCCATAAACAAAGCAGACCACATAGGCAGTGTGTCGCTCAACACTGACAAGATGCAAAACACCGAATGGGCCTCAGGGAAAGGGCTGAGTCACGTTCATCAACAGAGTTTAAAAACAGATAACAACTTTTAATATTACTTGCAGCCCCAGGAAAGATCTCAGTGATTACTCTAAAGTGTCAATGTTGATCTTGACCATTTTTAGCTCAGCTGAACTTTAAAACATACTGAAAGGCTGGGTGCAATTCCTTTGGGGTGCAAAAAGAACAAACTTCAAATAACAATGGTAAAATATTCTGTTCACCATAGTCAATGGGTTGGTTCAAATACAGACCAGAAGTCTTGAAAGAGTATACAACCATTAACAGGAGTTTACTGAGCAGGGTGGAAATAGGTTGCTGCTTTTATGTTCAAGATTTTGCCTCAAGCAATTTCCACTTGATTGGTACTCTGACTGGGAAATGCATGGAAGACAGTGCCCAAGCAAGCAAACATATGATCCTACTAAGAAATAAATCATCCTGCTTATGGAAAAAGGCATGCTGATCAGGAATATTTCATGCCTGAAAGCTACATATTTGCTAGGAGATCAGGAGCAAAGCACTAGACCACAGCTCATCAGTGGAGCTGTGGCTGAAGATCTCCTTATCCACGTATGGGGTGATTTCATGGTGATTGGAAGGAAATGTATTTTTGGTACACCTATTTTGTGAAACAACTTTTTGCTGTTTCCTCTGCAAATGCTGAGCTGTCACTAAGTGATGGTTTCTAATCTCCAGGGCTCTGAACCCAGTATTTTCTGTCATAGGGGCTTTTGTTGACTCATGGACTGTTTTAGAAATTGTTTGTGTCTCTGAGCATCTTTGTTGGAGACAGAACGGGCACCAAGACTGGGATTCTTAGTACACTGGTCAGGTTGGGTGTTTTTATACCTTCCCTCTTGAGGGGCACTTGTAAGAGTATGATTTTTAGAAGAAAGCAGGTACTAAGGCCATTCTGAAAATCATCCCCTTTAAAACTACTCCAAGTTGGGTGCCCAAAGCCATAAGCCAGCCTGAAAAATGCTTGACCGGCAAAATTTTTCTGGGATCTTCCTTGAATTAGAAGAGATTTCCCCTTGGCCACACTTGGTTTTTAAAAGAATCTGAACTGAATCTCATGTAGAGAAGATTTAGAGACAAGGTTATGACCTGACCCTATGCCAGGGCTGTGAAGGAGAGGGAAACATGCACTCCCTGTTTCACCAGCGTAGCCTAACTTCTCAAAATCCCAGGGGAAGGGGGGGTGTTGGGAATCTGAGAGGACAGCAAGCATGGTACGACTAGTGTGCCCTCTTCTGCTCCGCAAGGGGTGGGAAGGGAGCAGGGAGCAACGGGTGAGGAGCCGAGCTCTAGAGAATCTAACGCATGGTTAGCAAACAGCTTCAGACTTCAAGCTTGGTGCCTACCCATATCTAGAGCAAGAGCATCAAAGTAAACCTGAAGAAGTTCCCTGTGTAGGGAGGGAAAGGGAGGCAGGAGCCTGTGCTGGGAAGCAGGCAGGAAGAGCATGGTCAGGAGAGAAGTTTTTGCCTTGCTAAAGAATGATTCCAGTGTTGCACCACACCTTGAGAGAGGTTTAAAATGTGAATCCCCAAGGAAGAATGAAAATGAATCTGCAGAGTTTGAAGCAATGAAAATAGACAAGAAAAGCCCTAAACTTTTAGCCACCCACACCATGACAGGGCTGCTTTAATAGCAACCTATAAATTTTGAAGAAATGTAGTAAGCAGCTGTTAGCTCCTTTGTGTAGCTAGTCTGCCAGTGCTAACGGGAAGGGTATTTTGGCTCTAGATTTGTTTCTCTGTGGTACTGGTATCTGAAGAAGGTCATTACATAAAAATGCAAAATACATGCATGTGCACTGGGAATGAAGGTAACGGTCAACCAGTCTGCTTCTGTTCTCTTCATTGCAGATATACACACACGTATACGAACACACACGTGAACAAGTAGGAAAAGTCTAAGAACCGTGTTGCTTTGATGATCTTTTTGACAGACGCTCAAAAAAATTTATAAAATCACAGTATCACAAATACCACCAAAGGAAACAGCTCTTCTCTGGGAAAAGAATGAAATACAGAGAATGGGAAAGATGGGGCAGAGATGCCCCCAGTCATCCTGCTGCCACACTCTCAATGTGCCCTTTGGGCTCTCCATCCCAGGAGAGAGCCACAGGATGACAAAGTAAGTGCCTCCTCGCATCTCCACTCATGAGCCCGAGGACAGCCCAGCGCTGGGATAAGGATTGTTGTTTTCCCTTTGTAATGTTTCTCTCATCAGAGATGGCTGATTCACATTTGAGTGCTCTCATGCAGATTCAGTTTAGCTTTAACCTTAGCTTTTTGCCACATGCATGTTTGTCCCTTCTCCACTCCTGGTATCCTCCCTGCTCTGCTTCTCTCCGGTTTCCAGCTCCGGGTGCTCATGCAGGCAGCGGAGCAGGACCCTGGAGGTCCCAGTGCCCGACAGCGCGTGGGGAGCTAAACGTGGTTCCATCTTCTCAGCAGATCCCACAGCACGCGCAGGGAGAAGCGGTTTAGCTTAGCACGGCCTCGGCGCTGGGTCCCCAGTGGGCTGCGAGCACGTGGGTGGGCAGCAGGAGGCAGAGACACAATCTGGAGGAGAGCAGGGCTGCAGCTAACGGGCATCGCAGTGTGCCGCTGCTCAGTGCCAGTGCTTCTGGTTTCCAGAGGAAGACTGTTACAGTCTTGGGGGTAAGTGTGGGAAAAGCTCTTTGATGAGTCCTGGAGTTCTTGTTCAGGACCTGAAGCATTTGGTAAAGTTGAAAAAAGCTGGTGTGTACACGAGAGCAAAACACATCGGATATGTTGCTATTCCTATGGACGTAACAAGAAATGCCCCTGTGGTTCAGGGTAGATTTTAACATGGAATATTATGAGCAAGCCGAGTGGATGACAATGGTTCATAGAGCTATCACACTACAGAACTGAGTATGTCACATACAGTTACAACACGCAAAACACACAAAAGGACTGTGTAAGAAAAAGTGTTTTGTTTAGCAGTTAAGGTTACTGGTAATGCGTGAGTACTGTTGATGTATATTTAATCAGAGTAGTTGAGTGATGGAGACTGTATTTCAGATCTGAAAGCTGGGGCTGATTTGCTATTCTGTACTATCTGAGCAAAAAAGCTGCAAGATTATTAACACAGTTATTTTGTATGCAAGACTTGGGGATCTATGTGCTATAGAAAAGTAAGTTTCATTGGCAGTTTCATTGTCTTCCCCTCTGCACATTTAGGTAAGGAGTGGTGGAAGGCAAGAAGGTGGTTTTAAATTATATGGTAGATGCTTTCCCCGGAGGAGAGCTGAGTTTGCCTGAGCCCTGGTGATTTCTCATAGCTCCTGAGAAGAGAGATGACTCTCCAGGGCTGTACCTCCTGCTGTGCCTTTCATCTGCCTTCTGTGCCTCGGGGTGAGATCAGGACATGGAGGAGAGCTCTGGCTTCGTTGTCTTCATCAAGTCCGGCCCACAGCCTCCACCAGCCCAGGTGCCTTTTACATGGGCTGAGTTCAAAGCTCTGCTGCCCTCAGGTTAAGACCTTGTTGCTTAAGCTTAAGATATATAAAAAGGTCCTTAATGCAGCAAGTCTTTGAGGCCAGGGTTCATTTTGCATGTTTAAAATCATGCATAATTCACTTGCAAGTCAGAAGTGCATAAGCCTGAGGGCTGCTTCCAGTGCTTAATGCAATAGCTGACTCAGGCAAACTGCAGGGTTTGAGGAGATCTGTTGATAGAGATGCTGCATTTTCCTGTAGAGTCCCGGGGGATCTAGCCAGTCCTTGAGAGGGCCAAAGTCCATGTTGTGCTTAAAGGCTGCAGTTGTGCTTTCTTACTTTGTTTCTTTGCCAGATGTGAAATGAGATGTCTAGGAGCAGGGTACCGTGGTATACTTCAGTTTCCGTGCTAGGTCAGAGGAGCTCAGCTTTTGATTGAACAGAGGCAGGCACATATTTTTATCCCGATTGTCCAAAACTATGAAACATTTTCATTATTTTCTATATAAGCAGAGGACACTATATTGCTTCTATACAAAGCACAAGGTTGTCTCTTGCTCTACAGTGTTACCTTTGCAGAACAACATTAAAATAGGATCTGGCCAAAAATTCCATCTATTCCTAATAACAAACCAAACCAAACCAGCATAAATTTCAAATTAAAAAAATGAAATCTCCTGAGCAGCTGAGGTTATGAATGTCCAGAGGACATTCCCCCAGGCTACAAAGGTAGGAAGGGCAGCCCACCCATGCCCAAGCCTGCTACCAGCCACCTTAGAAAAACCTGGAATAGAGGACAGAGGAGATCCTGAGCAACTCATCACTATTTGCTGGATCAGCCAGTTCTCTCCAAAGAGGTGAAGGATCAGGAAGATCAAGAAGACTAATGATCAGGGGGCTGGGGGGGGGGCGACGGAGAGGAAAAGGGGAGGGAAGGAAAGGCAAGGCCAGAAAAGAGCCGTTGGACAGTGAGAGAGGGCACTGGGAAGGTCGCTGCTAAAACCAGCAGTGTAGCCACATCTCTGCTCATCCTCTGCGACAAAGCGTCAGTGAATGTGGACTAACGGGACGCTTCGGGAGACTGTTGGCAAATCCTGCGTCAGCCAATGTGTGTGAGAATTTGCACACTGTAGATGCCAAAAAGCCACTAGACAAAGGCTCTGGTGTCATAACACACTGCAAACTCATGGCACATCAATACCCACCGTGGTTCAGGGCTTATCGCTGTATTCATTGTGGTGTTGCGTATGCTTAGAGGAGAAGCTGCTGTAAACAGCACCATAAAATTAAAGACAGAAAATAGCAATATTGAGTTCTTAATGGCAGTTGTGGTGTGCTGCAGCTCTAATGAACAGTTTAGTTTTGTAGTGTGATTAATTTGCTGGCACAGAGGAGGCTTTTTTTTAATCTTGGAGGGCATAGAATTGGAAGGGGGGAGGGAGTGGAAAACAGTCATTTTAAGCCTAGAAATTTAATTGCAAGATAGTGCCTGAAATATAAATTGATACATAGAACTGCTTTGAGAGATAAGCATTACCAATGATGTTGGTTTTTGGCAGACAGGATCATCACACTATTATGAAAAAGATACTGCTGTGGGCTTTACTTTGTAATTTATCGGGACGTGAATTTGTTTGACAATTCTTTTGGCTGCTTCTCATCCTGTAACATGGCAGCGAAGCTCTAAAACCTTGCTATGAGCACATGACTTGGTGGAAGGGGTGGAAATGCCCGACTGTCCCTGAAATATGCAGTTGTGAGACTCAGGTTTGTGATGATTTTTCTCCAGTTGCCTTAAACCAAGTAAAGAGTTCACGCTTCTGCACTCTGTCTATTGTCCATAGTCTGGTGTAAGTCCTTGCAGGGGATGGGCAAGCTTATGTCTTGCTAGAATAAGGCAAGGCAATTCCTGTTTATTGCAATGTAGCTGAATTAGCTCATAATAATTAAAATCATAAATGGCAGTGCTCATCTAATTTCTTTATTGCTCTTCAGTGTTTGACTTTCCAAGCACTTGGGGTTTTTTTTTTTTGGCTGGTCTTTTCTGCTCTCTCAGATGTTCGGTAATTAGTAAGCATTTTCACATCACAGAAAAAGACAAAGTTTACAAGTACCACTAAAAGTATAAGAAAGGATTCCCACAGTGATGATGGATGAAATGTTTGTAGGAGCCATTTATCCCCTGAAGCTGACCTTTCCTCTCTTTGGAGGTTTTAAGTGATTATTTTGTTAATCATGAATTCTGAATCATGATTAAAGTGGACAGATTTGACAGCTGTGCTGCTCTTCTGCTTCTCTTGAGATAGTACTGCTGGTCCCTGGTAAGGCAGGTGTCTGTCATGTGCAGGGTCTTTGGAGTTATCTGCTCTTGTGTAGAGGTCCCTCAGGCTGCTTCATCCCTTCGTGGTAACGTCACACAATGCAATGCCAAACCATGTAGAGGTACCATCTCTTGCACAGAAGCCAAGTAGCCATATTCATGGACCATTTTAACTCCACGGTAGGTCTGTGCAACTTCACATATGCAGAGCTGAATTACTTTCAGATTTGGTTCAAGCAAAGCCTAGATGGTGCCACCTTGCACAGTGCTTTTGACTTGGGTGTCACCCAGGGCATCTCTGCTGTCATCCCGCCCCTAAGGGTGGTGTGCCCTTCTGGGTGGAACAGCTCTGCAGTCGTGAGCAGTGCATTCTGTGCAACTGAATGTATGACTTTTGGGGACCAAAAAGGGGATTATTTCATATTCAGGCCTAAGACCAATGCTGCTCCTTTCTAACTTTGGCAGACCAGGTGCCCTCAACTGTGGAAACTTAAAACTTCATCAACTTTCTGTCACTGTCTGGATTTAATCCACTTCTGAAAGCTTGTTTTCTGTTTTAAAGGCTATTTTCAATAGAAAATTACAGCAAAATCTTTACGAGCTTGCACCTACCATATAAATCCCATATTGTATGTATTTGTAATCTGTCGTAAACAGGAATTGTGTGGTAAAGAAAGCAGATAGAACTACAAACCAGCAGAGACAAAACAGCTGGATTTCCAGCTTTGACTCCTTGGATTACCAGGGTCCCCACAGTCTGCCTGTAGTTCATTTTCATCACAACTCCAAAACCACAGTACCACTAAAAATATGCTGCAACAAATCGGAGCAGCCCTGATGAGGGCTGCAAGAGTGTAGGAGGAGCAGAGAACAGGGGACAGAATTCTTTGCTGTCTTGCTAGATGGATTTCCTTCAGGAAAGGGTAGGTGGTTGACCTAGGAGGCATTTTTGCATCAAAGACTTTGGATTGCAACACGTGTGAACAAAGCATATTGGCTGATCCCACCATATATAAACTTAATTCTACCCTTAGAAGGCAGCAAGAGGAAAAGGTATTTCAGTATCATCTGAAATCAAAGCAGGGAAGTGCAAGAGGGATTCAGATGAACTACCCTAAATTCTGCCCAACCCGAGACCAAATTTCTGCTGAGGCCTGATCAGATTGAGTTCATTTTACATTCTGCCCTGCTTAGTTCCAGTCATAGCATGAGATACAAGACACAGCCATCTGCAGAGGCTTGTGCCTAGTATGTATATATGTATATTTCATCTCTGAAAAGTGAATAATGAAAATAAGGTAAGGATAAAAATGTTCCTCCTGTATATAAAAACTTGTGCAAAAAGACTTGAAAATATCTTTTTAAGTAAACTATTTTGCTTGTAATCTTTCTGTTGCAATCGCTATTCCTTTTCTATACTGCATCTTCAGCAGGTTATATAAATTTATGGTAGGGGGCATAATTTATTGCACTATTCAGTAATCAGATAAGTGGTGTATTCACAGGAAGGAAGACATTATAGCATTCAGCCCTCTGTTCAGCTCAAAAATAGCTCAGATGTTAAAAAAAAACAGACGACATGATTGCAGGCATTTACTGATGCTGGGTTCCAGAGCCTTTTTCAAGTGATATGCACTGCATTGCTAGACGATATAAAAGCCATTTGATACTTAACAAAAGAAAACCGCAGTGGCTCAAACAGGCCAAATACACCCAAGCGGCCACAACACGGAGCTGGATCAATGACTCATGGGCAATTATAGCTGGCATTAATTTCAATTGGCAAGAAACTAAACTAGGAATTTCAGTTCTCGAGAGAAGACCTTCCCAAGGTTTGTCAGCCTACCCGTGAGTCAGACACCTCCTTATTGTTCCCTTAAATGAATTTTTAACTGATGTCCTTTTTAACCAGCTTAGAGACTCACGAAGGTGAAAGCATGCCTGTGTACTTACCGCGTCTCAGAAACATGGGCATTAGTGGAAGGTAGAGGACAGGTGAAGCATGTACAGGGCAAACGCTGGCCAGATCTTGCTGGGCATAGCTGGGGCAGCGTGCCAAGATGATGCAGGAAAATGCTGCTGCTGCTGCCTCCCGAAGTGCCTGCCCAGCAGCACTGTGTGAAAACCCTTAAAGCTTGCAGCCCAACCCTTTACCCAGCCATAGGTATAATCCCCACCTTCCTTCAGATCCAGGTCAACTTCGGCATAGCCTTTGCTGATTCCAAACCTGAGGTTTAATCCGGGAATGCCTCCTGATCCCACACTAATCCCTAGCTCAAATGAAGACAGGAACTTTAAAACCAGTGTTACCATTAAATCTAGGTTTGTAAACTAGTTTTAAGTTCTAATAACAGGAGTGTTTGAGAAGGGGGAAGGGGAACTAGATTTGGTGCTGGTGGCCATAAAGACTTTCTCCCTAAAGTTTGTTTCGGCAATGTCCAAAAATAATTTTGGAGTTCATGCTGGAATCCATGCCAGAAGGATGGGAGAAGAGTGGTCTATAATTGGACTCGATACATTAGTGATTGTCTTCCTAGTTTTAATGGAATGGCATGTTAAAAGAAGAGTTAAGTGCGGGGTTCTGACTAGAAGGGGCAGATATACATGGTACAGTGCTGACTGGATTCAGAGCTCACTCCCATAAGCACCTACCAGTTCGTAGGATGGAGACAACGGGTGTCCAAAGGGATAGAACTAATGTTAGATTTCCTCACCTCATCTTTAACCCCCAATTGCAATTGGAAATTTGCTCTAAATCCAGATATCCTTACTAGCACTAGATCTAAAAATAGAGATTGATTTCTCTATGGTCTGAGTCATAAACTTCATCTGGCAGCTTTTTTGGGCTCCAATGAAATCCTAACTCATCAGCTCCTGATTGCATTAAATGTATTTCCCTGAATTCTGCAATCCAGCAGTGTTTTCATATGACAGGTTGCATAAGTGAATGTTTTCATTTTGTTTAAGTCTTTACAAATTAGTTCCTTGAAAGAAGGGACCAGGCATCTTAAGACTCTTCTATGCTAGATGAATCAGATGTTGAAACTCTTCCATTTTGGTTGTATTATTGCTGCTGTAGCTTTCTTTATTCCCTGTCCCATAAATGACTTACTCAAGTCCTGAAACTGGGCATACAATAATAATAATCTTATAATTAAATGTATGGTTTCAGCTTGTTCTTTGTTCAAGCAGTAACTGAAAGTAATAAATGTTAGTAGAGGTGCATGCAGGCACTAGATTCTCTGCAGAACAAAATATTCTAGAAAAGGTTTTTTGGAAACATTATGTTTAATCAAGAGCTTTGCACCTCTGATGATTGCCAAAGCCCAGGACGTAGGCATGGCCATACAAAGTCCATACTAAAGATTCAACCCATGACCTGCTGATATATAGGCAAGGAGTATATGAAAGAGGAAGTGTACAGAAAAATTACCACTTTTTGTTCTGTTATCTGGGTTGCTTCTTATCTGGGTTGTTTCTTATACTGGTGACCTCCATCTGATGTAAACATGCTCTGGGGGACCTGGAAAACTAGCAATTGTTTTTTTCCTACAGGATCTATAACAACCAGTCACTGTGCAGCCTTTCTAAAGCCAAGAGTAGCATATCTGAAACTATTGCACTTTGGGGAAAACTGATCTTGGAACAAGTTGTGCAGTACCTGTGTTCCCCTCAGTTCACCCAGAGAGCAAAACAGGCTACACAGCCTCCCTTGGAACTCTGTGTCTCTCACTGAGCAATGCACACTTAGAATTACAGGAGACAATTATATTTAAATGGGCTGCAGCTTTTTTTTTTTTTTAATTTTCACTTGTTGGAAGTCATTTAATTAAGTGAAACTGAACTGAACAGGCAGAAAAACAGTTTGAAAAATCCCAGAGTTCCTTGTCTTGATATTTCAGTGAGGTTACTTGCAAAACGACATCTTGGCAACAACTTCTCAATGGTCAAGGTAGGGTGGAACATTTCATAAAAAGACCAGAAGGAAGCTACTGAATTTCCTGATGAAGGGCTATGGCTGAGTTGTCTGTCAAACATTAAAAATTAATGTTAAAATGGGAATTCCACTCACCAGGTTGGGCTGAAGGTGAGAACCAGCATCTTGATGAGTTTCCAGTTGGACCTGTTTTCTGGTAACCAGCAATGTGCCAGTGGTGTTAGAAGAACTGTGTTAGGATGTCTTCAGGTCTCTCTTTGGATTTCAGTCCCTATGTGCTGTTGGCATGTGAGTTAGTTCCGTGGGAGAATCAGATTCACACAAAAGCTTTTTGCCTTTTGTAATGAGAGCTCCTTCATGTCCACACTCATTACTGGAAACTCCACTGGTCTGCCCTAGTGAACAAGGTCAGCAATAAATCTTGATTTGTTGGCAGACTAAGCAGACAGGCCAACATTTGGAATACCTGCTTTTCCCCTCCTCCCCTTCCTCCCACCAAAAAGAGCATCCTCATATAGAAGTGTTGAAACACATTAGCAAGCCCAACTTACAGAGAGTCTACTTCATCGTTTTCCTTTGTCATCAGTGGGGAAGGTTTTGTGAGCATTGAACTGACTGATTTTAATTCCATACTAATAAGGAACAAAACCACAGGCAAGAATCTCACAAATGTCATGATATACACACCCAAAAAGCAAAATAAAAGTCCCTTCCTACAGTATTAAATGGCAGCAAAAGTCTAGATAGATAAGCATTCGCCTAAAGTTGTCTAACGAGTAGCAAGAACATCTCACTCTTCAGGCTTAGTTGTTGAAACTAAGCACCTCTGATGATCAAATATAAAGCCTGCAAGCAACCCCATCATCTTATCCCATCAATATCTTAATCTGGATATAACAGAAGATTGAAAGGATTAGGAAAGAGCACCAACAAGAAGGCTTGCAGAATAAACATTTTCATCGTTGAACAAAAGGACAGAAAAAGCTCTCTTTTAATGAGAGTCCCCATTATACTATTATGATAATACAGAAAGGCACAGATGAGGCAACTGATGTTTAAAGCAATGTGGAAAGCCAGTAGAGCAGTATCTCATGGTGAACGGAGATATTTCGGTTGCTGTGCACCTCTGGCCTTCTGAGACTAGTCAAATGCTTCCCCTCTCAAATTTGAAACTTTTACTCTTGGGATTGCACGTTGTTCTCAGACTTGGATCCACAGTGGCCAAGTACTTGCTGTGTTTCTCTTCAGAGGTTTGGGGAGGTACCTGCCATTCTGATCTTTCCGGAGCTATCGCAGCAGAATGAAGATCATGATCTTTCAGTAAAAGATGGGTTATTCCAGAGCAAAGTACTGCAGCAGAAAACAATCTTAAGGCAGCAAATGGGCTACATATGTGTCAGGTTTTCTGGGTCGCTTGTGTTTACTCTTCTCAATTCATGTGAAGCTCTTTGGAGCAGTGACTGTCTCATTTGATATTTCAAATAATATGTCATTTGACATGCAAAACGCTTAACAAAGTGTGTCTCAGGCCTAGCTGTGATGTCTGATCTCCATGCTGGATCCAAGACGATAGTGTATTGACAATAAGAAATACAGACATTTCTGCTTACAGCAGCATTGGGGAAATAGCAATACATCAAAGCCCCTCTTTAAATATTCATTCATTTACTTTGGTTCTAGAAATATTCATAAAATTGGCCTACAGTGACCCGTTCGCCTGTCTTGAAGAAATCTATTCACTGTGAATTGTGGAGATCTAGCTAACAGGGAAAGACGGTTGCAGTATTGTGGAACAATGTCACTGCTGGTCACTGGGGGGAGAATCTGGCACTTACTGCTGATTTTGAAGACATCTTTTTCCAGATAAATTAATAAATGTGATTACACACAGCATATGATGCTATGCAGGTTGAACACAGCAGAATCCGAATAAGCATGGAGATGTTCAAAGATGGGATCCGAGAGTAACTGAGGAACTAACTGCAATTATTATCACTGGCATTTTATAAAGTCAGAGCTCAGAGTTGTGAAGAGGAGTTAGTCATGGGAAGGAAACCTAAATAGTTGCTCTGTCCCTAGTTCCCCAAGGACTCTTTTCTCCTGTACTCATCAGTAGCTGTGACAGATTTCTTTCTCTTGTCACCTCCTTTGCATCTTCATTAAAAAAAGACTTAACCCATGGGAACACTTCCATATATCAGAGTGCAGATCCTGAGTTGTGGGAGGAGAGCATTTGGTTTAACTCAGGAGAGCTGGTCTCCCCAACTCATTGCAGTCCCTCACAGAAATATCAAACATGAATTCATCCCAGCTGCACTAGCCCTAGAAGTCTGATCTAGAGGGGCATGCCAGTTATGTCTTCTGTTCCAGCTGCCTCAGGTAGCACTTCCCAATTGTCTGCTTATGAAGAATCTCATGTATGTGATCCGAGGTGGTCCATCCTGCCAGCGTGTTGCCAGATTGCCCTCACATATAGCCAAATCAGGACCAAATAGTCAGTAGGTGTGGATGTCCCTGCTAATCAAGCAACATGTCCTAATGCTCTGCCACATCCACTTTGGAGACAGAGGGATCGTGTTGTAGCTGGTAAATAAGAAGCATGCCTTTTCTTGTTGTTTGGTCTTCACTTGTCCTGCTAGAATTCACCACAGGTTTTGCGAAAAGGGAGCAAACTCAACCACCCAGGAAAAGAGATTTGCATTTATTTATTTATTTTTAAGTCAGTTGCCACACAAGAAAATTGCTCTGTAATCACAGCAGCTTGCTTTCAGTCTACTGGTAACATTGCCCTTTGATGTTAAAAAAGTTTATTAGTGGAGCTGCATTCCGTATCTGAATAATGCATTATCCTGTGATTTTGTACTTAGGGCTTGTCTCTCTGCCGGCAGGCGGAGAGGAACGGGGGAGTCCATTCCCCCAGCATCTTTTGTGTCATCCTTGAAATCTCTTGAGTTTTGCATGCAGAAGATTGAGCTTCTGAGAAGAAAGTGGTTGTTTCCAACATGGTTCAGTGTTGGCATTCATCTTCTTATTCTTAAAAATTAATTATTTCTGTCACTGAGTCACTGCCTCAGATGAATGTTCCAGAACCACAACATTTTGAACGCAAGGCTGGAAGGGACTCCCAGCATTGTGCCCCCTGGTTTGGCAGGCAACTGCACCAGACTGTTCTCTCTGGACAAACTGCATATGAAAAGCAGCTAGGATGTTTTTCCCCAGCTTTTGTTTTTTTCTAGGCCATTTTAGCCCAGACCTTTCAGATCCCCAATAAAAACGTCTCCACTTGTTATCCTCATAGGTTTTATTCCAACTTGGTTTGAATTCTCTTAGACATTTCAAAGTGCTCAGGGATGTGGACTGTACCCTAGACAAGGCAGCAGCAATCGCTTGTGCAGTAGCAATAATGCTTTTCTATCTCTCTTGGAAATGAGAAATCTTTTCTGATGCATATTAATTGCATTTGGCTTCCACTTTGTCAGCTCCTTTATCAGCATGTAATTCTGCCTTTCACTCCACCTAGGGGACACCAGCTCCCAGTGCTCCAGGTGACCTCCAGAAAGCTTTGGACAGCCTGCTACACTGGGGAAAAATCCACCTTGTCAAATTAGAGTGAATGATGATATCTTAGGATGTGTAATTCAAGTATTTTGCTGATAGTCATAAGTTGCTAATGTGAACTAAAGTTATACCGATGGTTTAGCTGCAGACTTGAGCTGTGGGAGCAGGTTAGGACTTCCTAACTGTAGACGGCATGAGGCCTGACCGCAAAACCTGATAGCACAGACAATGGTACTCAGGGAAAGGTTAAGCTGATGATCACATGCTTGCAGCATCAGTATTGACAAACCTAGCACAAAGCTCCCTCCTGCAATCAAAGGTTCTCTCCTTTAGTGCCCACAGAGGTTTTGGAAACACAGCTGGTCCTTCCTTGGAAGCAAATCCCTGTGTGGCACCACCAGCGTGCCATAACCTAGCAAGTGCTAGGGGCACTTGCTGTTCCCTGTTGTGTATCACTGCGAGGTTACCCAGCTCTCCTCTGTGATTTGCCACCACTTTTCCAATGCTTTAATCCCTAGCTAGAAATTTCCATGGTTTTGTAAGATTTAAAGCACAAACATAGCATTTCTTGGTTCTTTTCCAGTGGAAAGTGAAGTCTCTAATAGTTTGTGTATCTCCTGGCTGCTGTCTTCTGCTGTATTTCACCTTTACCAGTCCTCATAGAAGTTTACACTAGATTAAGCACTGTAAGATGTTTTTCACAACTTTTATTTGCAGTTAAAGAAGTTGTCCAAGTAGCTAGCTAGCTAGCTAGATATTTGCTCAACTATGTATATTTCAGCTCTTCTGGTGAATAAATTATTGCAATTACTGGCCTGCAAGTGAAAAATGCTGTCTGAATTTTTATAGACTGAATATTCATAGGAGGTGAACATTTTAGCTGTTTGCAAAGTGAATACAAACACAAACATTAACATCCCAGATCCATGTCTACTAGAAATCTCTGGCATAAAACGAGAGATTTGAAGTGACAACACTTTTCCAAATCACAGAAGACAAAAAAATGATGACTTAATTATAATACTTAAAACACAAACAATTAATGTTTTGATCAGAATTTCTTTCAGAATTTTAAATTAATATGTACATGTGGGATGTGGACAGCTCACTGCTGGTCGCCCACGATATCCTCATCCTTGCTGTAGTTCTGCCATATTTCCTTCTGGGAATTTAATGCTAATGAAGCAACTGAATGACTCTGAGTTGTTGTAGGTTTCACGGTAAGCTTAAATCTGCCAGAGAAAATGGAAATTTAAGGCAAGGACTAAGAAAGAACATCTTCTAGAGTTTACCTTGGGTTCTTAAGTTTATTTCCTACCCCAGTTAGATTTGTCACTGCTGTGTTTGATTGAACAAAGTACAATGACTTTGCTGTCTTGAAATTATTTTGGAGGAGAGAATGGAACATATAGGGTATTTATTGAAAGATTGGGTTGAATATTTTTGTCCTGAGCCTCCCTTTGGTGCTGTTTCATTCTTGTTGTAGGACATGGTTTTGTTTGTGAGAAGCACTGTGTTTCAAATTCCATTAATGCATTTAATGCAATAAATCAACTCTCCTAAGAGTACATGGGATGTAAGAATTGTCAGAAACGATGTGGGAATTTTTGCCCCAAAGGCAATGTGAGATATTGGAGTCAGGAGAAAAAGACAGAAGTTGTAGTTGGACCCAAACATATATGAGTTCAGGTTCTGGTTTGGATGGTTTACTGTTTGTAGCTTTTCCTTTGGGTCCACTTAGGTCAGTTGGAAACTTGCTGTTGATTTTAAAGGTCTCCATTAGCTCAGTGTCTTGAACACCAAGACCTGAGTTTTCCTAGCTGTCCTAGCTAAAGGATGATAAGCAGGGAGCATTTTTGGTGTTGTCTGCACTGTTCTGTCTTTGCACCACCAACAAGCCAGGAACAGCATCATCTTTCAAATCCCTCTACAAGAAGATCCTCCCTTCCATACTGCCCACAAATGCCTAACATATCTGAAACTGCCAGCAATTAATCTGCTGGAGCACCAAGATTATTCATTATTGTCTCGACCAACATCGTTCCATCTCAATGCTATTTCTTGACATATTTGAGGACAGGAACTCTCTTTGTGCTCTGCATTGGCACAATTCCTAGTGAAACAGCCATCTGCTGTGGCGCTTCTCGCCGTGTCAGTGGTGCAGATGGGGAGCAATGTTGGATCAATGCTCCACATGTCTGTCTCATTGCTGTAAAGATGTTTAATGTAGGGCAAAATGGGTTCTCCTTCAAGGCATGCCTGTTGGGCTGCATAGAGGCAAGAAAAGCTAACCCTCCTCCTGCCACGCTCCTCTTTTGGTATCTCAGAGATACCAAAGTCGCTCAGGAGTGACTCACAAGAGTCACCTTGGTTACTCACCCTGTGTCTGAAGGTAGGGGAGCCACAGCTTGCAAGAGCATGGGGGGTTTCTCCCAAGGAGGCGGTGACAGGGGCCGGTGGCAGGGACTGGCAGCCAGGCTTGCGTGTAGGGGGAGAAGTGCTGTCATGCCTGGGAGCCCAGACTCACCCAAAGTCTCTGCTAAAGGACAGAAAGCTGCCAGATAAGCATGTAAGAAACTTCTGGGTGGGGATTAAGTCTTTTCCCTCTCTGTTATACCCATTTGCAGTATTAGGATGATGTGGCACTTTCCCTTGGAACGGGGTTGCCTTGGTCTTAGGCAATGACCCAGGCTGAGAGAGGCAGGGTAGTGCTGTTCTCTTCCAAAGCCTGAAAGCTGAGAGGCAACTTGAGGCTGTAAGGCTGAGGGCTCTGTTTCACACCGGTGAAAACACTGACCATTCACACAAGTCATCTACAGCCACATGTTGGATTTTCATGTGATTAAAAAAAAAATAATAAAAGTGGGGTTGTGGACAGTGGCTGGCAAAGCATTAACCTGATTTTTTTAGGGCTTTTTACAAACTCTTCTTGTAAGTTTTATTATTATTGTTACCTCTTATTTGTTTTGGAAGTAATGATTTTTCTTTTCATTCTAGACTGACAGAGAATACACATAAACTGCATAATTTATTAGTATTTCCTGATCTGACTAAGGATATTGTTTTCCCTGATTGGTAGGACATACACTGCCCTTCTAGATAGGACTCTGCCAGAAACTGTCCTACAGGTCCATGAATTACCTCTCTCAGCTATTCCCAGTACTTGGGACCTGAGCCAAAGATGAATCGGGGTGCGAAAGAACAGAGTTAATACAAACACCAGAGATGTCCAGTAATACCAAAGGGGCTGAGGGAGTACAGAAAATTAATGGAAAAGTAAATTACTTCATGCATAGATATTCATGCTGGGTTTTTTATTTGCCCTAGTGTGAAAATCCCTCTTTGAAGTAAAATTAGCTCTGGCATAGTACTTTGCGTTTAATCAACTTTAAACCTACAAATGAAGAGACAGCTAGATAGACAGTGAAAACAATTATATAATCTGAAGGAAAGAGTAGCGTTAATTATCTGAAGAATTATATGGCTTTGGGCTTGGACAGGAAATGAAAATACATTAAGTGCAAAACTTATTTCTGAAAATGTAGACAGATGGGGTGAAATGCCATAAAATTACTCTTGTCTGTGTGACATTTTGAAGAAAGATAGGCGTATGCTTCTAATGGATAGGGAGTTCCTTTCTGAGAAAATACAATGAGCCAGGTAAGGAATTACAAAGCATAACTGATTTATTCAATTTTGAATTTGATGCTAGTTGAATGAAAAATTGCTGCCAGTGGATGGAAGCAACTTTTGCGTGGTTGGTTATCACGACTGGGTTAAAGGTACAGATTATTCTGGTGAAGAAAGGGAATGTTCTCTGCTCATGTCCTTGTGACTTAGGTTAGCATTGAGCAGAGATACACACAATACAACAACCTAAGGAAATGTTTCTCTCTAGAGCATGTTTGATCTTCAGCTGAGGCTGGAAAGCAATAAATCAAAGCAACTTCAGCAGATGGCAACTATTCAAATTTCTGCTTCCTTTCCTGCATATAATGCAGGATGAAGTGCTCTTATGTTTCTCCTAGCAGAAGCTAGTAAAGTAGAGGAAAACCCAAAATCTAGCTATTAAAGCCTGGAGTCTGGGGTGGCAATGAGAGCACCTGGCTTCTAGTCTCAGTTCTGAAAAAGATGAGCTATGTGACCCTGGGAAAGTAATTTAACTACTCCATTAACTGTGAAGATATAATAACCTCTGCGTATATGGCACAAGTGGGTAAAAGTCTTAGCGTGTCAGCACCTAGCAGTGGTAGAAGCACCAAACAAAGTCTTTAGAGGTACGGGGCATTGACTTTGCAGCATCATAATTTTTTCAATTTTTGAGCAGCTCAGTCTATCTAAATAGATGTAAAATCACTGACCGATCAGACTTTATAAAACTGCCCATCCAAGCTTTATGCTGTAAAGAGGGATCACTACTCATAAATAACAACTTTTTTTCTCTGAGTCTCGTATGTGTTTAGGTTACCTGCATTCAACCTGCACTGCTCGCAGCAGACCAAGCCCACTTCTGCTGCCTCTGTCCATAAGGTATCCCACCACCACCAAAATGCTGCACAAGGGTCTGTTCGCTGGGCCTGATCGAAAATCACTGTCAAGTCATGAGAGTTGACTTGCTCTGTACCACATCCGTACGGTGACACTATGCATGTCTGTCACTGCTTCTTTTGCACACCACGTGTGTGTGCTTTGAAAGACCAATATTAGTCACAGCATGTAGGGACTCTTCTGGAAGGTCTGCTCATTTTCTCTCTGCTTTATTATATTTTCCCCATGGCACCGTATGCCTCAGCTTGAAGCATTTGAATAGACTGCGCTGGCATTGCTCTGAAGTCCGTGGGTGGCACCAGTTGACTGTGGCTGTTGAGCAACTTGCTTGATATCGGGACCTCAAAAGTAAGCAAACCTGCTTCTTCAGACTGCCTGTGAGTGAATTTGTTTGCTCTTGTTTTGTTAATCTACTTTGTTGTTGCTGTTCCCTGACAAATAATTGTCAAGGGAAAGTGGTTTGGTCTTTATTAATTCACATTCCTGCAAAGACAGAAACCACTTGTAAAGGAATTTAAAGCCTGATCTAGGAGTGACAGTGCCCCTGTAGCAACCTGGGCTGTTGCAGAGGGAAGCATTCATTCGTAGCAGGAGTACTGTAAGTCTAGCTGACCCTTGACAAGGGATGGACTAGATATCCCTATGAAATGATCCTTTCCAACTCTCTTTTTCTGTGGTGCAGCAGTAGAGTAGCTATTTAATTGCTCTGCTTAATTCTGCAGATAATATTGATATCTTCATGTGGTATGAAATCCTGTGGGACTGAGTGAACTGTATCTGTATGCAGGAAAATGAGGTTCCTTAGCCCTGAAGGATCATATTTGATCAAGGTCCTGTAATGCTTTTTTCATTATATTATTTTTGCAGTATCATTCAAGGCAAGCTGGGAAGATCATTTTATGAACTATTAGTTGGGTCATTTATTCTTTTGCCTTTAAAATATGAATACCTTCAACCTATACTGATAAAAACTTTCCCTCGAGGACATAAATAACTAGATGCATGCTAAGTGATGGTAACTTAATTTTGAAAATGTGTAAATTGGCCACAGAGTTTCCGGAGCTGAATTTCATTACCGCATGTTTTCACACAGGTCAATGTAGTTAAATCTGTAGCGGGGCTCAGAAATGGCAGGACTAGCAGCACTGCCGGGCAGCAAGATGTGGCTAAACTAACTCCTTAGCCAACCTCCATGGGGTGAGGTCAGCATGTCTGACTTCCAGAGCTATATTCTGCTCATGTAACCATAACTCTGGAAAACTGGTATTGATTAATTTTTCTTGCACAGGAAAAAGTGTACCGTTTCTTTTCTTTGATGACCAAAACCAAGGGCACGTGTCTGCTCAAACTTTTTTCCAAGGTGGAAAGGAGGTGCTGATAACCCTCTCTGTATAAAGATGGCCCTGAAACATTTGAACTGTTGCCCTTCAGTTCCCCCTGTGGGTCTGCCATGGGTGGGGGCCCTAGTAAGGAAACTGCGTAGAAATGGGGCAACAAAAAAACACCAACCTAAAAGACTGTATCTCAGAAGTTGCACACAAGAAGAGCGGGGATAAATGAACAAGAGAGATCTCCAGAGGCTTGCTCAGTTAAATATCTGAGTTGATAGTGCTCCAAAAGGCTTTAACTTTGTGTCCTGACCCTTGTCCAGCTCACTGGATTTTGGGCAGTCCCAGCACCTATCTCAGAAGCTCTGTCTCTCAGCAACCAAGTTTTCCAGCCATTGGTTCCTTTAACCTTTAGCCCAGGGAGAGACTTTGCCTCCACTATTCAAAAACATTAAAGCACAAATGTCATGTTCAATGAAACATGAAGCAATCAGAGAACCCAAATCCGCCCTCCTCATGGCACTTTGATGTTTGCTGCTTCTAGTTGTGATGTTTCTAGATGCCTTGCCAGCATTCTGCCCCCAGCTGTCCCACTCCTCCTCGCCTCTCAGAATAGTGCTGATTATTTTATTCGGGTATTTACATAAATATGACACGCTGAGGATTTGAGCTGTGTGCCTTTGATTTTGATTTGTCTTGTTTGGAGGATAATTGCAAAGCTCCTGTTCAGTCATCTGCTGAGGTTACTATTTGTGGGCATGGGAGCAGTTCTCCAAACACTGACATTAGTCTTTTTATTGTTATTTTTTAGTAGAATCGGGATCTCCTCCAAACATTAAGATGCACTGGATGGAGTCAGAGGAGAAAAGTGGTTTGTAAAAGGACTATCAAGCAGGCGACCTCAGAGGAGTGGCAAGCAAAAACAGCCCTAACCCTGAGCTTAGTACACACAGAGAGTAAATCAGGATATTGCACCAATAAGGGCAACAGCATTTCCTGCACCATTTTCTGCTTGAATTTTTTTAGCTTGAGCATTCCGCCTCACTTTTCCATGTTTCCTCAGCATCACTGGTGAGATGGCATCTGGTGAGGTGACAGGTAGAGGGAGCAAAGTGCATAGCCATGGGCCTGCCATGATGGCATCCTTCTTGTCCTCTCCTATGTCAGCAGTGTCCTGGGACCACACTGTCATCCTTTCCCCCCAGGGACCTCCTGCTAGCCAAGATGGGGCAGAGAGGGGACAGCTGCCAGTCTTGTGGTCATTGCCTGGCTCCTGCCCTGAGTGCAGTGGAGCTGATGTAGGATGCTGAGCAAGGTGATGGAGCCATGGGAGTTTGAAGGCTACTCCCTCATTTCATGCCTGAAACCATCTCAAATAACTTTAAGAATCGAATTTTAGAAGTCTTGTCACAGTAGAGTGCCTGGGATTAAATACACATTAGATCTCCCCTACCTTCATCCCCGTTTGATCTTTATGGCTATCTTACTAGCCTAAAGCCTTCATCCTGATCTGCTGTGACAGGTCAGAACAATTTGTGCTATTTAGGGAAGCAGCGATGGGGCCTTCTGTCACCTTTGTCATTTAATTTGGCCCTGAAACCATTGGGTCAGATGATTAAATCAGCTCTGGAATTATGAAGGGTTGGGATTGGCAGTTAAACATGTCATTTTTTCTGTGTGTGTTTATGCCATGCTCAGGTACTTTCATGGACCAGTCAGGAATATCGTTATGTTCTTCTGGGTCGTAGGGCCGTAGAAGGTGGTAGTAAAATGTCATGTCTCAAAGAGTTCTTCCAGAGCTCTGTTGATAGAAACATCCCTGGGTTTCATGGGAAGGAAAGCCAGCAGGGGTGGTTGGCCTGTTCCTCTTGCCTGTATGCTCTCCTAATGAGGAAATTTCCCCGCAGGGAGAATAGGAAGGCTTATGCTAGCTATGTCATCCTGACATGTGCCTCCCAGGACAGTATGAACTGGCCAGAGGGTGCTGATGGGACCAAACAACATCACCCAACAAATGGTCTTTATGTGAAGACCAAGAATTTCAAAGTGCACAAGGGACTGGGATTGTTTAAGATTTTGATTATCTAATTCAAGGTATTTGATGTGAATTAATGAAGGAGGTCAAGTCTCTCTAGGGAGGCAGAGGAGAAAAGTCAAACCAGAACAGGGGCCCTGGAAATAGTTGTCTCAAAAATCACAATTCTTCCTTGAGTCATCACACTTTTTTTACTGCTTTTTTGCCCTGTTCAATTCTGTGTGTATATTGTGTATACATTAAATTATGTTAAAACTCAGAAATTTCATTAGCAAGAAACACCTGTTTTGTCCCCAGAGGGGAATGTAGGGAGGTATGCATATCCACTTCTGAGCTGTGGGAGGTTGACATTCCCACTCTGATTCAGCGTGCTGGTTTAATACTGAAAAAGCATTTTGCAGTTTCTCTACTTTAGGTTACCACCTCAGTACACATAGGCAACTGAGACAGGCACTGTGCTCCAGGTGAGTATTTCATGTTGTGTCATAGGGTGACATCACTTTTCTGCTCTGAGATAATGGATGCAGAGGTGAAAATTGGCTCACCAGTTAAGTGCGTGGGAAGGCTTTGATAATGTGTCTGGGAAGTGGCCGTGTGGGAGGGCTCTTCTTCTGTCTGATAAGTGGCAGCTGCCATCCCACTGGACTTCAGGGTGGCGGAGCACTTGCCTTGCATCATGGCATAAATACTCCTTGTTAACTGAGTCAAGCAGAGTCTGGGAGAAATCCTGGTTCTCACACTCAGCATGCAAGACCAAACAGACCAGTGGCAGGGAAAGCCATAAAAACCTCTCATGAGCCCATGAGGCTTTGCTTCTTGTAGGTAAGGATTTCAGAGGCTGGCCGTGTCATAGTGGTGGACTCGCCATTATAGGGAAGGACTTCTCCTACCCCATGGGTATCAAGGGAAAGACCATGGCTCAACCTGAGGAGAGGAGGCGGAGGGCCTTTCCCAACTCTCTTCCCCAGCTCATCTGGTACCACAAGGGCAGAGAAGATTATATGTAGTTAAGACCCACCTTCCCACTCACCAGACTGCCTGGATGCGCTTTTATTTGTAGCAAGGATGGATTTAACTGTGAACTCAAGCCTGTCAACTCTGTCAAATCTGAACTGAAAGATTAGGAGAAGCACTTCAAAGTAGGTGAGATACAAATGGGGAAGAACAGAAACCACTCATTTTAACATCAGACCTGGAATTTGAGTTATCTGGGGGAGACAGAGTACATCTCTCTTTGTGATGGCAGACCTATTTTTGGCCCTCACTGGGAAAGAGTGGCTAAGACTGGTAGGGAGCTGGTCAGGTTACTGGATCCTGCCTCCTGTTAGCAGATATCCAGGGCAGGCCCCAGAAGTTGCTAGCTGCAGGACTGAAGGTAGGCTGCTAAGGATTTGTGGGTGAGAAGCAGGACCCCCACCCTGTTCCATGGGTGCTGAGGCGGGGACCGGCTGAGGAGGAGATGCAGGTGACTGACACAAGCCCTGTAGTAGCAGAAATTGCCACTCAGATGTTGAAGTAGGTTATCCAGAGAGGTCATGTCATCTTTATCCTTGGTGGCTTTCAGGACCTGACCAGCTAAAGCCCTGAACCACCTGGTGTGATCCCATGGCTGACTCTGCTTTGGGCAGGAGCTTGTACTGGATGACACAGTGGTATGACCTGAGCAGGCAACACTTGCCTGAGCTATAGACAGCAGCTCCTTCACCAGCTCAGCTAGTAAATTTGCACTGTAATTACTACTTTGCCAGTCTTCTTACACATATGGGATGAAATACATACAAATTTTCTGTGATTGCTCCTCACTTTTCTTCACATTTTCCTAAAGCTATTTCCACTTCAGGTACTGAAGGAAAAAAAACCAAAAGAATTATTTTCAACAGAAATGCAGGTGCCCTATCTTAATTTTTCAAAGGGGCAGATTCACAGTAGAAACAGAAGGGGCGATATTGGAAAAAAAACACCCCCAAAAAGGCATAGAGAGAAACAGTTTCAACTTTTTTATTGTTGTCAATGTCGAGTGAAAGAAAATGCACTTGGTAATTTCCAGGTATACCAAAAAATAATGTTACAGTACTCAAGCAAGAGAGGTTCCTTGTATCAATTTAATACAAATGAGAATTAAAAAAATTAACCACCTCTCTGCAAAGTAATGCTGCCATTTGGGATAGCACGGATTAATAATCTGCACTTGATAGGGAATAATCTACAAAATATCCTATATCCTGACCCTAAAACAATCTTCTTGAGTTACTTCTTCGATCATTTGAGTGTTTCTCTGCCTTAGGAAAGTTATGTGACAGCAAAATACCAGTGCAACGAGGGAGGGGACATCTTGGGCACAATGCCAGAAGTACATTTCATGTTGATTTTTTGTTTAAGGCGCTGTAAAGCCAATGTAGCATAAGAAAAATGGAAATGTGTTTGTATTCTATCTACTCTGGGATATTGATTTGCACCTAATCCAGACCTGTAGTATGAATTACCCAGGCAGAGCAAGCAGGAAATGTCCTTTATCACCAGTCTTGGAGGCAAAGGTGAGTTACAGGACACAATGCACTGGGGTTTCGGAAGTGCCACTTCGCTGCTCCCTCCATGCTTTGACACAGCTGACTGCTAATGATGCTGAGAAAAAAAATCCCACCCTCCCCTCCAGCATTGTGCCTTTTTAAGCTGTTTTTTATACTTAAATTAGCTAGCAGGCTGTGAGGATGTGCCTCAGACATGTGCAGGAGGGGATGGTGGTGCCTGGGAGCACTGTGGGACTGGCTGTGCCCAACACCCCATACAGAATTGCCAATATTTGCAGAGGGCTGGAGTCGGTGACCCTCCAGTCTCGTGGCCCCCTATTTCCTACCGACAGGCGTAACGTGGGTCCTGACTTAACACTTTTCTGTGCACGTCCAGGCCTGGGACCAAATGGGGTTGGGGCAGTAGTGGGAGAGTGGACGCTGGGATGACGCTGGGCAGTCCTGTGTTTGGTAAGTGGCTGTAAGCAGGTTGGGTTTTTTTTTCATTCTAGATCTCTTAACTTCACCTTTTCTGCCTTGGTTTTTATTAATTCTTGAGAAAATGAGAAATATTTTCACTACCTCTTATGCTATCTCTTGCTTCTAGTTAATTTTCTTAAGCTCTTACCTCTCATAGAAAGGATTTTTTCACTACCAGCATCCGAGGGGAAAAGAAAGCAAGGGCTTGGAAATCAGATTATTATGGATTTTTTCCCCTCCTTCAGCTAGCAAGTTTTGCAAATGCTGTATTTCTGCTGGACAGTTTTCAATCCTCCAAGGTCCGTATATATTTTTCCTGAGATGACATCTACCTCCAGAGAGAAAAGAAAAAGGAAATATATAGTTTGTGGCTGCTAGCCAAAGAGTAGCCAGCTCTCACTGAAGCCCAGGGATGAGCCCATACATATCGAAATACATAACTCATGGAAAACAGGAGTGATTCACTTAGATTTAAACAGCTGTAAGAATCAAAGGCTTCAGAAGGCTTTGCATGCCCTTTTGATTCGTTTCTTTTACAGCAGCATGATGATTACCCCCCAGCAATTTAAGCTGTTCTATTGGTAACACATCCAAGGGAGCCTGCTTTCCTCCAGATTTGGATCTTTCGCCTCCTGTGATTTCCCCTGCATGTCTCGGCAGAGTTGTGCAGGTGTCCCCAGGGCAGTGGGCTCTGCTGGCCACTTGTAGGACGGATCCCCTCCAGCTTTCGCTGGATGTGCTCCGCTGCCCCTCTCCCTTCCACCTATCCACAAGTTTTCCCAGACTTTGAGGCATCTCCTCCTCCCTGAGATGCGGCTGAAATTGTTCCTTGGATTAAAGGTAATTATGTGGGCACTCACAGACAGATAAGACCATTTCATACCTCCTTTTCTTAGAAAAACAGGATAAGAGAACATGTCACTGGCCAGCAGCATAAAGCATTTGCATTAAAAAATGAGAACAGCTCTGGGCTGTCAGGAAAGGAAAGTAATGTATGCACAGAGTCTGAAATGTAATTACAGGATATACTCTTCTGCTCAGATTTGTTAATAAACTGCATGACATTGTATTTTATTATAAAATGGGATGGCGCAATTGAGGAGCATCACAAAGGACACCCATCAGGCCTGCTAATGCACCGCGTGCAAGGACCTGTTCTTACCGCCTTACCTCTGAGTGCCTCTGCCAGGTCCTCTTTTTCTCTGCTTATGCATTATTAAATAATAATGTAAATGTGTATAAGTTATGATATCCAGAAAGAGTAAGCAACCAAAAATACTTATCATGACAAAGGATTATCTATCCATTTTCATTGGAAAATGGCAGCACAAACCATTTACAGAGGAGGGCACCTCCTCTCTCACCGTTTCATTACTCTAAAGCAAGAAATACTAAAACTTTTAGCTAACAGGCAAACCAAAATATTTCCCCCTAGCATCACTCAGGGGAATGGATGAGACATTTCAGCTGAAACCTTCCCTACTTTCCTGCAGGCGAGCTGTCTTCAAACTTTTAGCCAGAATAGTTGAAATTTACCACATGTAAAAGTGTTTTTTAAAAAATGTATTTTGAAGGAAATCGTGAATAAATTTGAACAACAGGCATTACAGACGGAACGCTGTACCTGCCTGTACTAAATGCTGTCTGCCAGACTTCAGGGCTGGGTGATGCAGGCTGAGTTTGGATGACTGACAGATTGGTGGTTGGGTTATAACGGGGATGGTGGCATACCGATAGCGGCTTCCTAGTGGTAATTATGTTTTGCCTTCCATGTCTTCTTTTGACAGCCGTTGAATTATTTGTGCGGGGCTTTTTTTATTAAAACAAGAAAAAGGAAAGCCTCGGAATTTGGAAACCTGCATGTTTGAGGTGATCTTAAACATTTCTATAGAAATGTGTGTTGCCATTTTGATGTCTGCCTCATTTCAGCCTTATGCAAAACCAAGAGGTTATTCCCATGCTTGTTTGTGTCTAGCGTAGCCTAAAGCAGATTGTTTGCAAGTATTCCAGCAAAAAGGATTGGTCACTCCTGTAACATCGTAGGTAAGAGGGCTGGACTCGGAGGTCTCTCGTACACTCCTCTGTTTTTTTGCAGGCTGTGGGAGAGCTGAGCCTCCTGCCTTCCCGCTGGGCAGGAGCCCCGGGACTGCCAGGGCATCCGGACTGTCTCCGGCCACAGCACACTGGCTCGGATCCGGCTGCAAAGGCTGCCAGGGGCTGCCCTCGCCTTTCTTAGTTGCAGCTCATGGGGAAAAAAAAAATAAAAATTGGACACACAGGTTTTCCCTTTAGTTCAGACTGACTGTTTAGAAAAGTGGTTATTTTAGAAAAGCCCTTTTTTGACAGGACAGACTTTTGATGTAAGAGAAAGGCATTTGTCTCCATCTCCTTTAATCTCTGAGAGCAGCCTTGTTCTGGTGGCTTTGTGGCTGGTTGTAGTGCTGAGCAGCTCCAAGGAAAGGAAAAGAGATATAAAAGACAACAAGGTACCCAAATACCAAGGGAGGAGGTGGCTGGGGGGGGGAGTTACCTTGTTAAAAGATTAAACAAAACCCATAGGAAATTCCACCTGGATCAAACCCAACTCTGAAACTTGGATGCAAGTGAGAGGGTTTCGCTGAAGTGGAAGTGGAAGTGGAAAAAAATGTGTGGCTCTGTGTCCAACAAAACACACTGTTCTTCCCAGAAAGAAGCTGTTTGTTTTCAGGCACTTGACATCAAGGCAAAGGAAGTAAAATACTTGATTTGCAGAGCTGCTGGCGTACAAATGTCCCAGGGCTTTGGGCGTGCATCCAGGGGTGCTGGAAATCAACATTTAACTTCGGCGCCTTAGGGAGAAGAGACCTCAGAATTTGGTAAACTTACAAGATCGACTTTTCAGAAAAACGCCTTTGGATATATTTGTTCCTCTCTAATCTGTCACTTACACTGTGAGCCACTGTGAAAGTTAAAGAAGCCATTATTCTCGTGGTACCCTCTGGTTTGGAAAACAAAATTAAGGTCGTATCTTTGAAAATGACAACAGGAAGGTGGAAACAGGGAACACCTTTCAGTGTGTGGTGGTGGAGCCTGAAAGCATAGAAAGAATGGTCCGAGATCCCAGCATTGCAACTTTTATTGCACAGACCCAATAAAAAACAGTTTCTGTGTATCTTAATTTCCCGCACTAAAGCCACAGGACTACTTGATAAGCAGACATGCTCACTAAAGAATAGCTTCACTACGTGAAGGTTCTTAGGGGAATCATTAGAAAATGTGCTTATCTTGATCCCTGAGGGAAATACTGGAATGGTATTGTCCAAAATCATTACCTAAGCAGTGATGATTTTTTAACTGTTTTAGCACAGCTTGAGAAAAGGTGTATTTCTTGCAGTGCCGGGAGCTGATTGTTACTGTAGTGGGGATGAAGAGGAACTTAAGGGTCATTTGTGTTAAATTAAAAAAAAACACAAAGCACTTAAAAGTATTGAATTGGCTAGACTGTATGTTTATTAGCTCTGGGCTGAAGCAATTAAAAAGTCTGCTCTGCTTCTGCTCTCTAACTGCAGGGGAAACGGCCTTTGGTGGACCGAAAGGGCAGTAACGTTGCTGTTTTCCTATAATCGCCTCCTTTATAGCCTCGGAGAGGCATCCAGGACAGAGGCCAGCCAGGTAGCAATGTGCTTAGTCCACAAAATGAACACCAGCCATGTACTCACGTGCTGATCTACTGCCCCGTAGAGCCAGTCCAGTTGAGACTTTTGGGTGTCTGCAGTCTAGCTGTGTTCACTGCAGATCTTGCTGAAGCTGGATGTGCTCTCTTTGCACTAGTGCCATGCAAGGATGCTCTCTTTTGGTCATGGGCATGCTGAAGGACTCTCGGGTGATGTAGCTGGAATGAGCTATTTATACAGTGACCTAAAGGCTTTGAGCAGCTCCATCAGTTTAAATCCTAGTGGGAAACATTCCCTAGTGGGAAACATTCAAGTGACACTTGAGCCAGTAGATGCTTGGAGAGATTTTCCATTAAGAAAAAAAAAAAAATCATGTGGCTCATTTTGTTTTTGAGTGTTTAATCACTGTTTTGATAAATTTCTGTTAGTCAGCAGGCTGGTCCTGCAATAAGCTGATCTGTGAGCTTTTGTAAAGGATACTTAACAGTTAATGTGCCAGTTTGCACCAGTTTCTCTCAGCCTTTGATTGTGCCATCCACTCACATTGTTTTGCAAGACATACTCGGGATCCAGCCCTATAATCAGGAGCCTGAAAAGCATGGCTGCGCTGCGTTTCCACAGCATATGTCCTCCCAGAGCTACGGCATCTCCATCCTCCAAATCCTTGACTTTGTCTCTCTCCACGCCAAGTCAGATAGAAAACTCAGGAAAGGAAAAGGTCAGCCATACAGAAAATGTGACATTTATAAAAATAGACAGGTTGGAAAAGGATTTGCTATTTAAGACAGAAGCAATTAGAGTAGCTTTGCCCCTCCAGGCTCAAGTGAGCGTGACTTTGCTGGAGGAGCTAGAAAGTGGATGTAGGGACAGCGAGCCTGGGCACGGCAGAGCCCATCCATGTTCCCAGTATCGTAAGGGTTTCCATCGCCGGTTTGCAGCCCATCCCATGTGTTGTACCAGTAACAGACACTCACTGGAGAGGTTAGCGGCTCTGTGTAACCTGGCTGAGTAAAACCACCCTCTCTTAACTGGAGCCAGCGAAGGAAAGATCACGACAGAGTAAATTACTGGGTAGATTTATGGGAAGGACTTGGTGCTCCAGAACCCTACAGAGAGCAGCATTCAGCATGTGACTGGAAAAGTGTAGGTGTGTGTGAGACAGAAAAAAGATTGTGGGGGACCAGTGAAAGAAGATACTGCTTTTCTTCCAATTATTATTATTTTTGATCCATCTGGTGTTGAAACCAGCCTTGCCAAATCCTAAGAAAGAGATATGCTCTTCAGCGGTATTGCTGTGAGTCCCAGGCAATTTATGTTCACAGATCTGGAGAGGGAACAGCCCTTTCAGGACTAGGAAAAACCTCACAACTTTCCACTTCTTTTGCTGTGTGAAAAGCAAACCAAAGTTTATAGGGTCAGCCATCCACTCTGAATTCACTGCTACCTAGAAGGAACTGAAAGAAATTCTTTTTTCAAAGTGTTACATTATTAAAGGTGATCAGATCTCAGTGGGGTCAGAAAAATCTAAAAAGTCCTTACATAGGTAAAATACACATTCTAAATACAATATAGACAATTAAGCAAATTAAGCATATTTCTAGTATTATTTTTTTTTGCCATATTTAAATTTTGTCTAAGCCGACATATTTATCAGCCTATCCCAGGAACACATTTTGTTATGCAATGTGGAAATTCAGGTTGGAACAAATGGTGTTATTTTATATAAATCCATGAGCTTGAAATTTAATTTTCTAAAAAATAATTGCTTGTTTCTGAAAAGTGTTATAGCAATTATCTGGGTACAGTTTTCCACTTCAAAGACTTTGTCCAAGGATTCTTGCAGGATTTTATAAGCAGTTATTGCTGAAGAACAGTATATAATTTGTGGGGAGGTGTAGGTTAGGTCCATAATAGAAAAAGAAGTGGAAACATCCAACTTTAAAGACTGAACATTTCAAAACTTCTAATTTGCCCATCTGAGGAAGGTCAGCTTCAGAAAAAGGTTTTGGCTTTTTATCCCACCTTTGAATAAAGACTTTTCAGATCTTTTTTAATACTAGGAATTGTTAGAATAAATTACAAAAGAGGAATGACGTGAACGAGTCAGTCTTTACTGTGCTGCTTTTTCCCAGACTGTCTCCTAGTAAGTGTTTTAATATCCTCAGCCACTATGTGTAAGTTTATATTAATGTGAGATTTCAGGGTAGTTGCCTGTGAACAGTGATTTCATTATTCCTTCATTAAAGCTTCCAGGTAGAAAATTTCATTTGGACCATATCACTTAACAGGAATATAATTTCAAGGTTTTCCACAGCTAGTTTTAGAATTTGAAGTTATACAGCATTTCCATTAAATCACAGAAATTAGAATGCAAAGCAACATTTCAGTCTTTTTTTCTGCTGTTGCAAACTGAAAGTGCAACTTTCTGCAGCAAACGTTGTTAAATGACCAAATTTCATTCCTCCTGTACAAATGCCAGGAGACCCTGAACGTGCAGAGATGCACGTTATTTGTACTGACCAAAGAGGGCTCCTTTCTGCTTTCCTGTTACCCCCACTGAAATAACTTGGGGAAGATGGAAGGGAGGTTTAGACACCGTGATCTCCTCATGAGGGCCAGCCTGTAGCCTTGTGCTGCTGGTACCATGTAGTGCTTTTGGAGCTGCTATGGAAAGAAAGCTTTCTATAGATGGGACTAGTTTCTCTAACCAACTGTAACATGCTGCACATCCATAGCCATTGAACACGAGAACGTTACAGACTGAAGAGATAGCAGGAGGGAAAAAATGACATGAGATCCAAATCAAACCACACTGAGCATCTCTGTCACTTTGCAACGCCTGTCATTTCAAGCCTGTGAGTGGTCCCATCGAGTCGGACTCTGAAGGATCTTGGGGGATACTCGTTTAGAGGAATAGAGGGATGCTTTCTCTAATCATAAAATGGTCCTGGTAAAGAAGGGCAGATAATATTGGCTTGAAACAGGTAATAACCTTACATTTATTTGGCAAGCAATCCACAAGGTGGCATAACTATATTTGAACCTCAGTTCAACATAGTGGCTTATGTGGACAGCTGACAGTTCAGGGGACACCAGAAACTGCAAGTCCTCCTAGTGTTATCACAGGTGAACAGTCAGTTAAAAATGTAGAGGGCCGTCTGCATGTGGTGCATCATTTGAATATGGAGCACTACCTTCATGTTGGAGCGCTTCTATACCAAACATCATTTGCTGTCCCTGTTTCTTCATAGTTCGTTTACTTGAATCCTAGGCATTGCTTTGCGTGCTGGTCACCCTTGAAGCAAGGTGACAGAAGTGTTCTCAAGCATGCTGTAATGGGAGACTTGTTTCAGTTGTCTGACCTAAGTCTGAACTCATTTGCAGGTGGGCTGTTTCAATTTGGGCTTTCCACATGAGCCGGTGTAGAAGGAGCATCTCACATCCAAATCTCAGTCTATATCTGGTCTCCCATGGAATTCAGGTTGATGGGAGAAATTTGGAGGAAAAAAAGTTTAAAAATTTGAGCTATTGGGAACAGAGGGAATTCAAAACTTTGGCGGACTGGGGTGGGAAAAAGATGCATGTAAAGAACCAGACTGACATTCGGAAAAACAAGGAATGTTTCCAGTCTCTACTACAGCTGGCTTTCCCCTGCCACTTCAAGCAAGTATTTCGAAATCCCTCATGCATCTGTTTTCCCCATCCATAAAACCAGGTAAATGTTCCCAACTCTGCGCAGTTTTGGAATGATTTGCTGAAATGATATACACACCAACTTTCTGCTCCTTTCTCTGGTGTTATGTGCATCTTCCCACTGCCCATCTGGATGTTAGCATTGACAGTTTCAATCTGGAGAGGAGATGTGTGTCAAGTCCTCAGCATGCCAGGTCCTTCGTCTGGAGAAATATGTTCTTGATGATGGTTTTTTCCTTCTTACTTTAGGATCATTGTATCGGGGTGGTTTTTATGTTCACTAATGCATCTTTCCCTTTCTTCATTGGTCTGCATATCTACGTTTCACCCAAATTTACTGTCTGTGGTGTTTTTCACATATGTTGGATATATGTTCTTTGCTCTCTTTGTTATCCCCAGTGCTGGTTATACCTAACTCCCAAGGTTGCATTCCTCTGATGTCCAGTAATAGATGATTAATGAGCTGTTTATAGCCCTGGGACCTACCTCTGATACTGTCCTGTGCCTATACTTCTCAATGTTGCATTTTATTTTACAGTCACAGGCTGTTCATTATATAAACAATAACTACATATTATCATTATCAGTTACAAAATCCATATAATAGTAGTTAGATGACACAATCTTACAATGTTAAGTAGGTACCTACTTACCTACCTGGTCATTAGATAATTGCCATTACAAGCGAAACCACACCTCCACACGGGCCAAACAGGGTCTGATGGGTTTCTGAGGTCTGCTTCGAGGGTAAATAATACAACCTTGTTTCTCCAATACTTAGCTTTTTCCTGTGATGTCCCTTCTGTCTACAGTGATATAGATGTGAAACATGGCATAAAGGAGCTTTTAAGATAGGTATCTGTAGGTATGCTGCATGGTCAGCAATCATATCATGTCCACAAAAGGCACGTGTAAACAAAATCAGAGGTCTGCAGGTCCTGCAGAGCCCTTTAGCCTCTGGGAGCTCTGAAGAAGGACCTTGTATCACGCAAACTAAAAATCTGTGTCTCATACACATGAGAGAGATTTTACAGGTGAGAGTAAACGCTCAGCTTCGCCTTTCGGATTAGTGTCTGCCACTATTAGATGGACACTGGAGCTGAAATACCCCTGTTGATATAAGAGATGTCTCCATGGAGGTGGGTAGGAGGCCAGGCAGGACAAGCAAGCTCTCACTGCTGCTACCTGTGCTGTGTCTCTGCTTCACATAGGGCAGGCAGGATTGGTAGCAAAGCACTTTTAATGACCACTCACTAAACACACAAGAGAAGGCTTGTTGGATTACAGCATCTTTCTAAGAAAAGAACCTATAATTTTGGCATACACAAAGTTAAATGGTCATCGATAACCAGAGTAAAACTTAAAGCATCAACCCATCTAGCAGTAGTAGCAGTTTTCCCAATGCCAGAGAAAATATCCATGGGTTTGGGAACATTACCTGAGCAGGGAGCACCTTCTGTGCCCTGGGCCCCTGCTCTCCTCATTCATCACTTCCTGAGGAGAAAGGAAAGCAGTGAGCAAGAAGTTGAGAAAATGCCTCCTGATACTTCTGATGAAGTGTTCTCCCCCATTCTCCCCCTGACTTACTAGTCGCTTAGAGCTGCAGCAACACGGTGGTTTTGAAAGGGGCTTCCTTTGGGCTGCTTTTTCCCTGGAGGAATCCCAGGTGATAAAGATGCTCCCTGCCCCCTCAAGCACTAGCACAAGGCCGTTCTTTTTTTCTTTTTTTTTTCTTTTCTTGGAGCTTTAGTTGCATGTGCGTTTCAGAGAGAGAGAACACGTCTATTTAATCTGGATGATTTAAGACTGACAGGTCATTTCACCAAGAACATGCTTACTCTCATATACCCTAGCAGCAAAGCAACATCTGTATGAGGAACTTTGCCAATGCATCATTGCAAATGTTGCTCCAGGAGGAATGCAGAGGTGGAGGCCCCAGAGGAGAGGCTGTTTGCCTGACGGCGATGATCACTCCTTGGGACCTATTCGCTGAGAAATTTAAATGCTGGAAAACACCTGGCTGCTCTACAGGGATAGAAAGAGTAGGTGAGAGGCAGGTCCTGCTTTGGGACCAAAGGGCTCTCTGATGGAGAGGCTAGAAGGTGACTCTAGTGGGGGAAAACCATGCAAACCCACCCAGTGGATGCCTCCACATAAAGGGCATCCTTTCTTAAGAGGAGTGGAGGGGACTGGAGCGGGCGGCAGCACGGTGAGAGACAGATGCTGCACCCTGCGCTGTGGGCTTTGTTTGGGAGGGACTGAAAATCTCATAAGAAAAAGGTCTCTACTTAGACTGAATCAATCACAACTGAACAAGCAGCAGACTGGTGTTCCTGCAGGAAAAATATAACCTGTGGGTGGTTAAGCTTCTCCGAAGGAGTGAAGGAGGGAAAGGGAAATTTATAAAGGTGTGACTCGGGGGAGAGATAAAAGGGACGCATGCTCCTGCAGCAAAAATAAACTGCATAATAGATTAAATTGGGAATTTATTGTCACAATTTTAGGGAAAGTATGTTCAGTAATATTTGGTTATTAAAATGCCTGTGAGTAACAAGAAGTTTATCAAGGAACAGTGCAAAGTAAAAGTCAGAACCAGCCAGGAAAAACCACAATGTTGAAGGCATTTCAGCTAGGAATTGTTGCGAGAAGGGACTTCTGCTCTTAGTGTTTACGTAAAATGGATAAATAGCACTGGCTTCAGCCAGACATTGAGTAATTTTATGTCCTTTTCCAGATTCATTACGGTACTGCTTTGTGGTGTGCAATGTTGTTATTTGTACTGGATAGTACACGGCTCTGAGCAAAATTAATGTCAAGTGTTTTGTCCTGTAAGTGCTTGTTCCCAGCTGATGTGTAAGTTTCCAGAGTTGAAAGGACTCCCTGTCCTACTACAACAAAATGGATTAATCACCGTTTGGAGATATTTTTTTTTTTCTTTTTTTTTTTTCCTGGTGATAATTGCATTTCTCTGAATACTTTGTTGGAATTATAATTTCATTTTTAGTAGCTGGGGGTGGGAGGTGGCTTTCTATTACAGTTAGTGCAGACACATCTTGAGTGTCTTTGTACATGTTCTGCAAAGCTCTACAGAAATTTTAATTTTTCTGAGCATTAATAATAGGAATAATTCATTTTCTCTTCTAGATGTTATCTGCTGTTCTCCAGCACCCCAGGATGTGATTCATTTTTAACATGAAGCAGGTGAGGGAACTTCTGTTTTTCCTGGGACAGTGTGGTGCACCAAAGTGGAAGACATCTCCTCTTACTTAAGCCAGGTTGACTCCACTGATACCCTGGACATATCCACGGGTAGGAATCAGGCCTACTATGTCTGCTACTTTACCAAAGTAATATAAACACCTGAGATCATTAAAACAAACCCAGATCTGGTGCTGGCTGTTGTGTGCCGGTAGGCCAACATCAGTGCTGGGTAAATTGCTGCAGGACTAACAAAGTCCTCTGAAGAATATTGCTGTTGGTCTCTGCGATGCATGTGCTGGTTGGAATTTCTCAGTAAACCAGCTTATTTTGTAGCCTAGGATTGAGGCACTGAAATAAAAATTCCCTTTACAGTATAATCCACTGATGACTGTGATTACTGTGTATTTTTAAAGTAAATTTCTTGGGTGTATTTATCATTTTTAGTATACGTTAGTTAAGTACTTGGTAACTGGAGTATTTTCCATTTTCCACTGATGTATTTTTTCTGTAGAATAAGTATCTAAATATAATGTTATAATTCCTGTCACACAGACAGTTGTCTCTGTCTTAATGCCAGTAAGAAATTTAATAGGCCTTATATAGCCTTCTTCTAGCCCGTGATAAAAACTTATTTAAATGGATTGGATATCATCTCCGTATAATTGTGAATGCCTTTTTCTTGGTAGGCAATGCTGAGTATATAATTTCTTTTCAGCAACCCTTAGAGGTAATAGGAACAACTTTCAATTAATTGCAACTGTCTTGGCAAATCTGAGTTTTCTAACTGAGCCAAGACTGTGCAATAGTGTCCACTAAAGCTGCCGCTGAGGAAAATTGCAGACAAAATACATAAATTGGTTGTTAATTGTGTGCTTGACTGGTTAAAGAGTTTGTGATATTATGCACTGTTCCTAGTATTTTAAGAAGGGAAACAAAACAAAACAAAACAAAAAACCCATGAGAATTGTGTATATTACAGTAGTTTCTGGGAAGCTTAGAAGGATGATTCGAAAGAGGAAAATGCCCAGCCAAACACAAACACATCCCCACCGTGTTTCCAGATCTTAATCTGTCATACATCAAATTGATCTGCAGTAACCGGTGATGTGTTAATTTTTCTACTGCAAATATGTCAGGAAACTCTGTAAGTGATTAAGGCAAAAGCTGTATGATTTTTTCTTTTCCTATGTTGGAGGAGTGGATTAGATAATGATCCCAAACCATGAAATCCTCGCATTTTGACAGTCGCCTAGCAGTGCGCCTTGCCATCCTAGTTAAATACATCCAGTAAATCATGTGGTGACACTACCAGCATTCAAAGTGCCTACAGAAGCTGCGTGTGGGGGTAAAGAAACTCTTAGTCTACCTTTCTGTACCCTTTGCTGAACATCTATTTTTAAAACCTCACAGAGGACTTTGCCCCTGCTCTCTTCAGAGCACGCACACGTCAGCGCTGCTCGTCACTTTTATTTTCCTCTGACTAGGGTAACTTGTAGAGGGAATTCAAGAAGTAAACAGACAGCAGACATGACACAAGCGCTGTCAGGGTCTGATGGCAAAACAGCTTTCAGCCGTGCTCAGAAACGGGATCGCTTTTATTTTCTCCTCCCCCAGCTTGACTCTTTTTTTAGGACTCTGCAATTCTGCTCAGCATTGTGTCAGGAAAATTTCCAAAAGCAAGGCAGGCTGGAGAAAGCTAGGACAGGTGAGGCAGAAGCACACTGAAGCCACCATCTCCAGCCCTGTGAAGTGTGGAGGGTCCGGCCCACCAAGGGCAGCTTTGGGCCAGCACCCGCTCTGCAGCCCGAGCGCACGGTGAGGGATGACGATGCTGGTTTGACGCCAGTGGAGATGGCATTGAAACCCATGGCTGAATGGGAATAACACCTGAGTGAGCTGACGGCAGCCCAGGGCTGAGGTGTGCAGCGCAAACAGGCATTTATCGGGGGTGAGCTACCAAACCATGATCACAAGTTAAGTTGGTGAGAGGATTTGGGTCCTTCCAGCCATTGAAAACCAAAGAGGGCATTAAACTGGTGGGATTAAACGTCTCTAATTGGATGAAGAGAAATGAGTAATTGGCAGCCAAGCAGGAGCCTCTGGGTACATTTTATCAAGCATTTCGGGACTCTTCGGAGCCATGCTCACAATTCCTGCCCCTCTGGTTTCGCAGCTTGCAGCTCTTCTCACTCCCACAGACACCCTCAGCGCATCCCTCCCATGTCACAGCGCACGTCCTTTCCCCGGGCACAGCCAGCTCCAGTGGCATTTCCCTTCTCCTCTCCCAGCTGGCTCCTGATCAGACGTGTGTGTGTGTGCACATGTAGCCGGGGCAGGAGGTGGTTTTGCCCATCATCTCTGTGCAGACAGTGCCCAGTTGCTCTATTTGATCACCATGGGAAGCACACAGGCACAACCAGCAGCTTTGATGCAGCTGGTGCTTGCTGAGAAATCAAAGCCTCGTCCTGACTGGGTGGATAAAGAAGGATTTGGCACCCACTGTGATCCTCTCCTCTCCTGCCCTGTTGCATGGCAAAACCCTGTCCGTTCCCCTTCTGAGAAACTGCTCCATTTGGAGGGATTTGTGGGGGAAGCAGAGCCTGCTCCTCTTGCTTTCTTGCCCACCCATTTTGTCCCAGCATGCAGAGATGGAAGGCACACCATTAAATGTGTTAGAGGGAACCGGAAGGTAAATGTCTCCTTGGTCAGCCTGGGCATTTCATTTGGATACTTCATCATGCCAAGTAGTGAGACAGAACACGGGGTGGTAATGGTTTTCAAAGCAGCTCTTATACACTGATTTTCAACTCAACCCAGACTGCCTTAATATGGGTACGTTTTACCATAGAGCTGGGAGGTGAGATTGTGGCCTGGCTGAGGCCAGGGGTGAGTGGTATCCGCCCTTCAGGTTTATTTAATTCTCCTTAATGCAGTGATAGAAACTTCCATTTAGGAGTGCAAGGCCTGGGGCTGTAAAATGCCCCGGCTCTTCCGTGCGGCCCCAGCCCGTGCCCACCTCCTCTGCTCTCCCGGAGGATGGCTGCACACCCCAGTCCTGCTACACAGGGGCTGTGCATCAAGTACTGCAGCAAAAGGGAGAAATACCAGGTTGTGCAAGTTCTGGTGGTCCCAGCCTGCTTCCCCCGGTCCCCAGGGCAGGAGTACCCTGAGCTGCCCAGGGTTGGGGAGAGGGGATGAGGCTGGGTGGCTGCAGTGGTCCGGGGTGCACAGGCACGTGTCCCCCAGCATGGTGGCGTGGGCTGGCCCCTCTCACGCCTGCCTCAGCATCAATGCCGTATGACAAGAGTCTGAGCTGGAGACAGGGACCCTTTGCTCATTCAGGTCTATTTAGGAGCCAGGAAGCCCCGGAGATGTGTGTGTGAGAAACATTGCCATTAAGACTTGCTCTCTTACTGCCTAATTCTGCTGCTTGTGTTTTTTGGGGTTTTTTTTTTTTTTTCCCCCAGAGTATTTCTCTCCTTTTCTTGGCCACATGGGCTTGGCCTTCTCTGCTTTTTTCCGCCTCAGAATTCCTGCCTACCTTTCCAAATAGAGATTAGCTTTAAACACTTGCTCAGCCATCCTTGACGCTGAGCTTGGCTTCTTTCTTCTATCTTAACAGTCTTTTCTCCTTTGACAGCAAGGTTATATACTTTCACACACTGTCAAGTATCGGCTCCTTTTCTCTTCCTTTTCTCTGAGCTCCTCAGCAAACATTTCACATTGCCATAAAGCCTAATGGTGCTTACAAGCAGGGTATTTTTTTTTTTTACATTTACTTTTGGTAATCTCTTTTTCTTTTTTTTTTTTTTCCTCCTTTTCCACGCTCAAAGCTGCAGGACCAGGCTGGGGGGGGGAAGAGGCCATTAATTTTATAGGCCCTGAATAACTGGGTTTGCTGAGGTTGCAAAGCAAAACAACCTGCAGTGCAGAAATGAATCTGGGCTCTCTGTGCAAACAGCTCTATGGTGTGCCCAGACTTGGGAAACTTCCACTGTGGCTCTGCTGTCCCTGATTCGCTGCTTGTGCAAATGCAGTGGATTCCTGCTCCAGGAATACAAACCTCAGCATCCCAGTGCCGTGGTGTAGCTACTCACTGGGGTACAGCAATCACCTACACCGGCCTCTGGAGAGCTCAGCTCTGAAAGAGATCGTCTGGTTTTCTTGCTGTGGATGGAGGAAGATCATAACTCAAACCTTCGTCGGTGGCAAACAGGAAGGTAAAAATTTGTCAATGAGTCACACCAAAAGAATCAATATTTCTTCTGTAGGTTAGAGAAAGGGATCCCAAGGAAGATGGATGTCCACAGTGTGTTGATCTGAGCATGATCGGTACCAGCCCGTTCCCCTGCGTCCAGTGGGAATACACGTTTGCCTGATCCAGCAGAGCGTGCAGGCGGGCTTCAGTGTCGGCACACTCACCTGTGTGTTGGTGCTATAGGTTAAAGGACACCTTTCAGGCACAAACTAAAGATAAACCAGGGACACAGTGATCAGCTCCTGGAAGGAGAGTACAGGAAATGCAGCAAGTCAAATTAAAGATCTGTTAAGGAAAAACGGAGAACCTGGAGATAGCAGAACTCTGATCAGGCTGTGATTCGCTCTGACGTTAAGCTGCCTGAAGTGTAATCTGCTGGCTGAAAAATAACTTTTTGAGACATATATGGGAAGGCAGATTTTGGCCAGACCAGTTCCTTGAGCTAGCTCACTGTGTGGCTGCTGAAGGAGAGAAAAACATGACCCAGGAGGAACAAATACTGTGACAACATCATTTGAATGCAGCCCTCATCCAGGCTGGCTTCTCATGAGTAAGAAACTCCCAACCTCAGGGACTTTGTGATGTCCTTGCCATTACGATGTGTTTTAAATGGCCATCGTCCCCCACTTTTTTCCATTCATGTGTTCCATTTTGCTTAGGAGAGAGCAAACTTCAAACAGTAACTTGTGGTCATAACTTGGATGAGGTTCAGGATAACATATTAATCATGGATTTGCAGTTAACTCTCATGTTATCACATGACTATTCAAGCTCAAATCCCTACAGAGAGGAGGTATATTAAGAAGAAATAGCATAAATATGGCCAGATCATTGAAAACGTCTGTTGTTCTTGTCCATGAACTACAGTGACATGTGATTCCTTAGTATCGCAGAGAATGAGCACTGAGGCCATCGTGTTTTCTTTGCTGTATTACAAATACAAAGGTCAGATTTTAATTTGAAGGTCTTGACATTTCCTATAGGAAACATTCTATTTCAGACCAGTAGAGGGAGAAAGCAGGCCAAAGACATAAATTAGTGGTTTTCATGAAGATTTATTGTGGAAAAAAAATCTAATTTATCTCCATATTTAGAATGCAAGAACAGTTGTTCCATTTGCTGCTGAGTCTTTGTTGATGCCCTTTATTATTCCATTTATTAAAAAGCTAACAAATAGTAGATCTATGTTATATTTTCCTATCTGACAGGGGAAAAAGGACAATTTAATTTGAGAAGTAGAGTTTCAGTAGTCAGTAGCTGAAAATGACACTTGAATATTCTAGGTAAAAAGAAACTATTTGCACATATGAAATACTTGCTGCAACTCAAGTCTGTTCATCTTCTGGATGGGTGTATAAGGTGTAATGTCACAAGACACCATTCAAAAATCTTCAAAATAATAAAACATAAGAAGAAAAATAATAAACAGTGGCATAAAAAATTTGGAAAGCAATTGGCCCATATTTCCTGAAGAAATTATTTGTGCCTTGAAATTCTTAGTCTCATCCATAATACATTTGGTACAGTACAGAAAGGGAGAGGTAGAATAATTTGCACATTCAGACCCTGCAAGTTAAGAGAACTACCAAAGTATTCACACCCAGAGAGTAACGAGCTTGTCTCAGACTCACCTTGTTGGTGCCACTGTTTCAAATGTAGTCTCCCTGATACAGATTCAGATATCATTCTCATCGCACAGTTTCTTCTCATTTTCTTGTAGAAAAGGATGTGACCGACATCTCCAATGTGGAGTTCTTTCTCTCCTTCCCATGATGTCTGTAGGATACGCTGCAAAGTGTCTGGTTCTGATTGCATTTATTTTAAAATGCAAATCATGCCCAAGATTAAGAAAAAGTTGAAGAGAGCAGCGTGCTTTTATTTTTTTTATGCTCTAGAGTACTGAATGCTCCAGGGAAGATTAGGAGAGTGGATCCCTCCATTAACAACCAAACACAATTCACCAATAAACTTTATATTTGCCCTTCCTTGAGCCCCAGATTTGTTATACATTTGAGATACCAGCTTCTACAAGTGCGTGTACCTGGTCCTTTATGATTTTCTCTATAAGTAGGAAAGGATGTTTGGGTACAAGAGCTGACCAGAGAAGTTGGTGCAAATGTCCTTCTCCTGAACAGACTTTCTCAACAGACCAAAGGAATTTTACTTTTATTATTTGTGCAGCTGGTAAAATCCTATGTCTTGCTCCTTATCAAGAATTCATTCTTATCGTTGCCATCTTGTGCTCAGAGAATCTCACTTCACAGATAAAGCTGCGTTTGGGGGCTGCAGGGATCCTGAATCTTCTCAGCTTATCCCTTTGCACTCCCCTTTCACTTCTCCATTGGCAAAATACCCCCTTCCACTAAGTGAAGATGCCTTCAAGGATAGAGCACTTTTCAATTGTTTCGTACTTGATATGAAGATTTTTAAAATATATTTATGCATCCAGTAGCAGTAAGATTAAATTTCAAGAAAGGGCAATATAGCTGCAAGTGAAACAAATGAACCTCAGATATGGAAGCTAAAGTCTTACAGCAACATTGGCCTGCCAATTTATTTGCTGTTCTGTTTGGGTTTGGGTTTGGTTTTTTTTTTTGAAAGAATAAAGAATTATAGCTTGCAGTTAAGCTATTTACATCAAGTACATCAACACGGATTTGGTATTAAAACTGTAACTGAATCTATTCCCATTAATGTTGTTTAATATAGGCCATCTAATGGTTTAGAAGTAATGAAGTCACATAATACCTATGATGTACGCTGCGTCACCACTAATAGTTGCTGTGGAAACCTTATTTTCTCATCTCTTCTCTTCTACCACAGCAGTACATAATTGTAGTGGGTTTGTTTTTTCAAGGATTACATTCCATAGCACTTTCAAAGAAAAAGAAAAATGAATGACCTTCACCTAAGGCAGTTTAATTAAAGAAGATTCCTCACTTTTGTGCACCAGGCATGGGAATAGGAGTGGGACTGCATTTCAGATGTCACTGCAGGACCAATCCAGCTTCACTCTTCAGGCGTGAGGACATAAAGTTACAGAACCAGGACCCCGGAAATAAAAAGGGCTGAAGTTTCCAGTAAGAGCTGTGGCCCATCTGCTGTGCCAGAAATCAAGCCATTGAGCAGCGTTGGCTGTAACAGCTTAACTGTACATGTCAATGGAGGCGTGATCTAAGTGGGTTTGCATACAGGGAGGATCCAGACAACAGCAGCTTTTTACTGGGAACGTGATAGCACGTGTGCAGCACAGTGGTACCAACACATGGAAAACTCACCTGCCCAGGAAGGCCATAGATGGTCATGCTCATGCCTAAGTGTATTTAAAGTAAATAAATGTCTCTCTACACCTTTGTATTTGTTTTACAGTGAGGTTTCAACTCTTGCCCTCAAGGGAAACCAGGCTGTCAGCCCTGCCGAGCCCTGCCACGGGGGGTCAGGGGCATCTTTCCTGTCACGGAGCTGTCTAATCGACAAACCGCCAAGGCATCAGAATAATCCCTCATAAGAACGTCCCCAAGAAAATGACAGAGGGCCTCCAGAGTGGACGTGAGGAAAGAAAGGCTCATTTTATCAGAAAGACCATTGGATTAAGACTTGGCTTAAAGAAAGAACTTTCTATTCCTGGTACTACAGGCTGCCTGTGCACAAGACGACTAACATTCTCTGTGCTAGACCCTATTTCAGTACAAATCATCTATAATTGTTTTAATGATTTTGTTAATGATTCACAGATATCTTATAGGCACTATTTACTCAGCTTTCTTCATTACCCACGGCCTACAGCGGAGATGCCGCCGCTGAGGAGAACAATAATAATTGGCACCCACAGGAAAATGAACAGTTTGAGCTGTGCAATTAGAGACCAGTCTCTCTCCTTAAATTCTTAATTAATAGATTTTAGGTTTTAAAATTCCAGTTACTGTATTTTTATACATTCACCAGGAACTTGCATGAGGAAATGAAGTTCAGTATATAAATATTTGTCTGGAGTGACACACCCTGTTAGTCTGAGAGCAGAGCAGAGGAGGAGGGCACATGTCATCTGGTCCCGGGTCTACTGCAGGGCTGATACACTCCAGTTTCCAAACTGGACAGGTAGCTCTCATAGGAATTATAGAAATGAGAAACTCCTGAAGTCTTGTTTGCCATAGGACGTTATTAATTTGGACAGAGCAGAAGGAGGTGCAGGATAGGCCTTGCAGGGCTGATTCCGGTCTTGTGGAAGAGCGCATCCGTGCAGTGCCTGCAGCCCCCAGCAAGGACGACCCAAGGTGAAAGAAGTGACACGGTCCTGTCAGACACAACACCTTGACAACAAGATGGAAAAGTAAAACAGCTGATGTGAGGTCCCAAGGCAGATATACAGAAAACAGACTTGTGTGGATTTGGGACAATCCCTGGAGGATTTGATTTGCATAAAGCTACACAGTCGTTTCAGCAGCTTGTGACAGATATAATCCTGCTCCAGTACGTCCCATGCTCTTTTGGGGGTAAGTTAAATAAGAAGAATTTTACTTTGTGTGTGAGAAAACACCAAGGAACAAACTGATTATAGAAAATCCAGGGAAGAGAATCAGAGCATTCATGGGGTAAGCGCTTTGAGACGAGCACAGTGTATTTTCTATGGGCTTGTACAGAGCACAGCTCAAAGGGTACTGAGCATAATCAAGGCATGTGAGAGGTTGTGCAAGAATATGTCAAACAATAATGTGATTAGATGTGCCAGCCTCTGACACATCTACTTTCATAATACTTTGACTCAGTTCTTTTCTGGAAAGGGGTGCTGGCAGGCAACCTTCTTTTAATTGTCGTAATTATTGCTGCTATGCATTTGTCTCTAAGCTTTGTGTTTGGCAACAGAGAAACTGCCTTGATGAAAGAGTCATCAGGGAAATAATTTTTGCCCAGGAATTTTTATTTTAATGTCCATCTCTGCTCGATGCATCGTGGAGACAAGTTTCTCAGAATATCTGTTAGTGCTGCGCCTGGGGAAATCTTACCGGTCAGTGTACCTGATTAATACGGTCTGCTTCCCTGTTTCAGACATGCTGACAAACTAGACTGTCATTTGCAAAGAGCTTGCCCCACAATTTCTTTTTGGGGGGTGGAGGGTGGGAATTTTTGCTGTTCACAACACCCATTTTTTCCTCAACCATGTGGTACTGATTCTGAACAGATGAATGTCACAGAAGTAGGGACTTAGGTGTAAGATGGCTGCCTAAATGTTGCCTAAATGTGTAAACACTTGTGTGGATGAAAATGTACATTTTCCCATGCAATGGTCTAATGGGAAGACAAAAAAGTGAGCAAGCTGACCTTTTCTCTGCATCTCAAAAGTGGTTAAATCCTATATCCCCCAAATAAAAGGTTGGAAAACTCTGCTCAGCTGGTTTTGTTGACCCCATTTCCATGCAGAAATTACCCTCAGAATTAGGGTTTCTTTCAAATAAACAATTTCTGAAAACTACTTTGTTAAGGGTATACTGAAATATAAGAAGTTAATAGAAAGTATTTTAATTTTGACTAATCTTCCTTAAAGGAATTCACTGGTTTTGTACTGCCTAGCATTTTTAAGACTGTTCATTAGGATTTGTTACATTATTGCTGTGATTTTGCTTGTCAAATATAAGCAGAGGATTATATAACGTACACTCTTTGTATCTGAGGATAGTTTGTCTGTATGAGTTATAATAAAGGGGGGGGGGGTAGGGGGAAACTCTTAACACTGTCACCTTCATTTGTCAGCTTTAGCCCAAGGCAGTTGGGTTGATGACAGCTTCTAAAATTTAATTTTTAATAATTTCAAATAATGACAAAGCTCAATTTATTTGAATCAGAAAAGCATTTAATAGGTCTTTCTATGAAAAACCACCTACTTGACTGTAGTCTGGCTCTAGGCATCAGAGGTGTTAAGTAAAAGATATGTTTAGAAGCAAATAGACAATTTCTGACAGTGCTAGAGAGTTGGACCAGTAAAACCGAAAGAAAGGAGCTCTAGAAGCAACTGCAACAAAGTGGGTTTAGATGGGTTTGTTTTAAGCCCAAAATTTCACAGCCGCCTGTTGATTCTGATACAAAGAAACCAAATGAGGCTGAAAGAAAATACCACTGAACAGAGGAGAACAAGAGCTAAACCAACACTCGCTCCTGTTTGTTCAGCGCTTGAATCTGTGAAGTCGAAGCTGAGTTAACATGAGCATTTTCCTGTTCAGATGGAGACTTGCATGGTTTTTCTTATTCCTCCCCTGGGCACCACGCAGCTTTTTCTCTTTTTTTTTTTTTTAATTTGTAAAGAACAGAGCAGTGCTGAACCATATAAAAGACGCCACCACACCCTCAGCGCCGCTTTGCACAGGACATAAACGAAGCTCTAAAGAAAAACTTGAGTGGACCACATCCGTCCTGCTGCTGCTTGTCCTCGGATTGATGAGCAAGAGGGAGCTACTGCATAAGGGTGGGGCTAAGTGGAGAAAAAAGACTGATATTAAGAAAAAAAAATCCCTGGGGATGAAGGACACCTACCTTGTGTATTTCAGCCACTGTCACAAAATGAAGTTCATCCTTCAGGGAAACTGAAGAACTCACCACACCCTTTTAAGAATTCTGCTTCTACTTGCACAATCTGGTCTTCACCCCTGTGTGTTCAGTGGCGGGCATGAGGGAAGAGCAGTAAAAGAGCCTTCATTTCTCTGAACGCAGCATCTTTCGCAGACGTCTTCAAGCTTGCATTTGGGCACCTTGTATGAACGAGCAAATCTGCAGTGGTACAGTCAGCATCACATTTGCTTCTGAAACTTTTAGTCCCATTCTGATTAATCTTCCAAATAATCATGGGTAGGTCTTATCACCATATTATTTTTTTTCTTTGCTCTGCCATCTCTTTTACTAGCTCATACTCCTGTTGTTACCTTTTAACTGACCACAAAAAATCCAACAAAAAGAACCAAACCCAAACCAAAACATCCCCCCCAAAAACAACAANACCACTGGTTGCACCAAATTATTTTTACTGCCCCAGTTACAGTTTGTCTGCCGGCGTTTCCATACCAGTTGTGAGACTTCAGTATGTTTGTTTCTTTTCAAAGCGTCAGCTCACTTACGGTCTGCTGCTAGTTAAATAGCAAAACTTCTTCAAGCCGTCTCCTTTAGTAACATATGTATATAATCCTAATTCGGTCTTCTCTCAGCTTTCCCTTTCCTCTTTTCACGGTTAATGTTTGTCAGCACTCCTCCTCAGGCTGCGAGGCTTGCAGGGCAGGGAACCTGACCATTCAAATCCATGAAGAAAACTCATGGCAAAATTGCCCTATTGCATTGTCTGCTGTACATATTAAATACTACTAAAAAATTGTCCATTCTTCTCAGCTCTTCCACATCTTTCCTATTTGCTTATGGGCTATGAATTACTTAACTAGTTTAACTGAGTAATCATAATACTCCATGTTTTGCATACATGCATTATAAAAGCATTTGTATTTATGAAGTTCTTTGAGATCCTAACGTAAAAGATTACAATGACTTCCAAGTTATTACCACCAAATTATTGTTTGCTACATTTTGTGGAAATACTCTGAGTTCTCAACAGATCTACTGAAAGCAAGAGAGACTTACTTACTTATTACTGTCTTTATTTTCTGCCCTGAGATAGCAATAGGCTGGAATAAATTCCTAATTGGTCCCTGTGGCTAACAGCATGACTTGTGTCTTTCCAGCAGGTACTGTCCACATTTGCATATCCAATTTCCATACCAAAAACCCCTACCTTTGCTGAGAAGGTTGGGACACTCGGAAAGCAAACTTCACAAAGTCCACCTGGAGTGGTCTGGGATTGCCAACAAAGCCCTTTATACAGTGCAGCGTGACCCAGTGCATTGGCTGTCACCCTCTCTCTGCATCCCACTGTATGTCCTCTGAGGGACACCAAACCAGAACAAATTTTATTTCCCCTGAAACCAATTTATTTGCAGGTTTTGCGACAATCGTATGCCGTACAAAAGATGGCCAAAACTCCTGACCGTAGGAACTGCGCTACAAAAATCTTCCTTATGGTCACAAGCCCCATTCCATGGATGCTGAGGGCAGAGGGGAATTAATTGCACGGTACAACCCCCTACCTGGGTTGCCCCCTGCTGGGCTGAGGCGGGCTCCCACGGGCCCTGCCACTCAGCCTGCCTGCCCTTCTTGCACAAGTGCGGCCGGCTGGTCGCCCAGTGCAGCCTGGGGAACGGGTTCAGGAGTCACCCGGTGGCCACCGCACACCTTTAGCCACGTGTAGCTTATGCCACCGCTGGATTTAGTGCTGAGCTTTCCAAGGAAAACCCGCCTGCTTATTTCAGTTGGATGATACTTTTTTCTTTATGAAAAAGGCTGTGTTGTGACAAGAGAAACTCGCCGCCAACAAAATACCTATTTTCTTGTCCTGCACCCCATTATTACCAGATCCGCCATCTATTTTTTACAACACTTTTTCCATGCTATGGCTTATTTAGCACCATATGGCAGAACGGTTGCTGTACTACAGATGCATACTGGGGGTCTGACTTCTTTCTTTGGTTGTCCCCGTGCTGAGGTTATTGTCACTGGAAGATCGCGTGGCCTGCAGTTTAACCTAACTCTCTCGTGAACGTGAGGAGGACTGGGAATTTCAGAGCCGTAGGAGGTGAGATAAACACACAGGGAATTCCCCTTTCCCTGATGACCATCCCACTGTTGCCAGTGTCCCTTGCAGCCCTCGGTGCCCTGCTTCTCTTCACAGTCACCAGGTGCTGGACGGGAAGGGGATCAGGCACATTTTTTTCACTTGAGTCTCATCTTTGGCTGCAGAGTTTCGCTTCCTAAGACTTCTTTCTATTCTGCGTCCTTATTTAGATACTTATTTTAATTATTCAATGGCCGTGTCATATGTGATTCCAGGGAAAACCTGGCATATCTCAGTTTCACCAATCTGTGCCTGATGATTTTTGCCTATAGGGGTGAAAAAAAGATTTCAGTCAGGGTTATTTTTACTGTGAACGGCATCGATCAGAAAATGCTTGCTATGGATGCAAAGAGAAGTTGATTTCTTTTGAAGTGAGACACCAAAACCAGTAGATGAAGACAAACAGGACATCCAACAGGTAAAGAGGGGATGCGGACAGACCGAGAAGTCCAACACACTATGCACAAAGCCGTTAAAATTTTTCTTGACTTGTGCGTTGTTCTTCTCTTTCTTTTCTCTCAGTCGCAATCTTTCTGTTGTTAATGGCTGGCTTACGTGTGCCATAAGTTACTATCTTCCCTGTGGAGTACTGTTGCAGCGTAAAAACATACTGATTACTGTACCGGGGTGGAACAAAAGAGTCTCGAGTCCAGCGCTTTGTCTCCAGCGGAGAAGAACGCGCAATATTACAGAGAAAGGTATAAACTCTCCGCATACCTAATTGCACAGTGTTGAGGCAAGGGCGTAACATTACTCTTGAACTCAACTTAATATTAGCTTATTAGCTTGAGTGTGAGGAGTGGGGGCACAGTTTTACCTGTTTGATCTCACGGTTGTGTAATCACAAGCATTGCAGCTAATTGATATTGATGGCTGCTCTTAAAACAAGCTCTTCTTTCAGGGATTCAGCTAAAAGTATAAGATCGGAGAGGGATTTCTACCCAGATATTTCTTCAATTATTAAAAATGCTTGGTGCGTATTATTGATTACTCTTCGAGTACAGGCAATGGGTGACCTTTCCTTTTAGTCAGTTCCAGATTTGTTGCCACATCATGTTGCTCTTGAAAAATGTTACTGTTGAAAACGACTGGGTTTTTTTCTTGCCTTTATTTTAAAAAGTAACAAGTTTCTTCTGTTAGGGAAATATCCAGACAAGTATTTACCTATAGGCGTGTTTGGCAAATAGAAAATAATATTTGATGTGTAATACTTCCTGAAGTGTTGTTTGGGTTGGTTTTTTTTTTTTTACATACACTTTTGAAATAAATGTGGTGTCTGCCTCCCAGAGTGGCACCCATTTTACTAACGTGTACAAGCGCAGGTTAGCACAGAGGTAAACGTTTGCTAAACCAGTGTATTTGTAATACCATGAAATTAATGTAAACAAAAATATTCTCCTAGAAAATATTTTCCTTGAAAACCTGCCAAGATTTATTGAACACATCTGCCTTGACAAAGCACTTCAACTGAGATCAAATAAAACCGTACCTCGCAGGGAACAGCTGCAGCTATTTTAAAATGAAGTTAAGCAAGCGTGAGAAAGCGGGGATGAAAAATAACGCCACGGGAAAAGTCATTAGCCCGATCCAGTGCAATCTGCGGTGACACGGGACGTAAAAAAGAAAGCACGGCCAAATCACAGCGGTGACTCACTCATGATGCGAAGGACTGACCAGGCCGCACCTTCCCGTACCATTCCCCTGTGCGCTGCATCCGTATGGATGCAATTCCTGTCCGTTTGCACCAAACGGCCCCTTTTCCCCCTGCACCCACAGCCACGCACGGACCAGCGCCCGTTCGCTTCACGGCTTCGCTCGGCCGAGCCGGCGCCTCGCTACGCGCCCACCCCCCGCCACGG
>VZSZ01004927.1:155386-217985 GCA_013398815.1 Ibidorhyncha struthersii
CTGCGGTGCGTTATTATTATTAATTTATATATTATTATTATTTATTAGCGTCTTTTGATCAACTTCCCCACCAGCACGGGGAGGGCTTTGACGGGGCGCTGCCTCTCCCCCCGTTCCGCGGGAGCATCCCGCCGCTCCGGCGCTTGGTAATTTATGCTTCAGACAAGAAGCAGCGTGCGTTTTCCTAGTATCAAGGTCAGTTTCTCGTAGCTGCTGAGGAAAATACCATATGGCTCGGGCTGACTTTTCTTAGGGAATCTAATTAAGCCGGCGCGTGTGTGGCGCTGGGGTTTGTGTTGTGTTTTAGGCGGGCGTAACCAAATTAGATCGCAAAATGCCCCAGAGCGCGTGTGTGTCCCTCCTCAGGTGTGTTTGCAGCAATCTTAGCTGTATCTAGCAATCTATTCTGACAAAGTGGGTTTTTTGCGTTATACCTACCGTTTTACTATTTCCTGTGTTCCTGAAAATGTGGGTAACTGTCGTGCCGTGGAGCCTGGAGTTTGTTAGAATAGGCACAGCAAGGATTTTTGGCAATAAAGGCTTTTACTTCTCCTCTGATATCCCTTTTCTGGAAGGCTAGAGAGGGGGAGGAAGGAAAGATAGTTTAGTTCTCATATTACCAGAATTTTTTCCTGACTGTGAAGGCACTGTCCTCAAGCTGGACGGGTTTTTACAGTGGCTTATTAGTGGTGATAGCGGTTCCCCGTGAACAGCATTGAGACCACTGACTCCGTGCCTGCGGTTAAGCGTCAGACAGTAATGCTTGCTGCTCGCTTCCAGCTTGAGAAAGTGAACAGAGCTGTGTGAAAAGCAGAAGGTGCTGTATATATCGTACGTAATCTCTCACGCCGCTGCTTTACCCATCGTTACTCAGGTACCGGATTGTATCAGAGCATATTTACTGATGCCTTCTGCCCGAGCGTCCAAAAATGTACTCGGCGATTCTGTAGCCTTCCTATGGCATTTGTCAGATAATTTAGTACGATGCACATAGCAATTACAAACAGGAGGGTATCATTTTCAACAGCTGTGATACGTTAATTGCCCGTGAGAACTCCCAGAAGTCGATTTCACCCCAGTAGCTCCCACCGGGCTGAGAGATACTTGAAGAGCACTGCCCGCTGTGGCAGGACTTGTGTCTTGAACCTGCTGCTGATTGAAGTAACTCAACATCGTCCCTTCAGACAAGTTAATGCTTTTTAACAGACTGTCTTCATCTGAACCAGTGCTGTCTAGGAGCGATACAAGATCACGAAAGCGAAGCTAAAACTTTTGTTTATTTTCCTGAGTTGTTTTCCTGCTTCCACCCTAACGTGATGAATACAGCTTAAGCGCGCTGACAGTTGATTGCTAAACCAGGGTTTGGGATTATATAGGGTGTACCCAAGTGTACGAATGGGGTAGGAATTCACCTTTCTCCTTTAATAGTTACAGCAAACAGAACACTTGAAGAACTTGTACTTAAACAAAGAAAAAAAAAAATCCCTAAACTACGCATGGGTGATGCTGAAGAAAAGCTGTATATACCAAATGCACTATTGTTCATAAACAGTACATCTGTATGAAAATGTGACTCCTTTGTAATGGTGCCAACGTTAATATGCCCTATTGTTATCAGACTGGAAGCTGCTGTTTGGCACTGTAAACCACCTTTACTTGCCCTTGGAAAGTTGGACAAGTTGAAAGAAACTAGTCGAATATAGTTCCATGAAAACCATAAGGATATTTTTTTTTTTTTCTCTTTGAGAAAACCCATTTGTTTGTTTGAGCAGCCTAATCCAGTATTCCCATGGAGTGCTTTATTCACCTGCCTTTTGGGCTATTTACTAAATAGATCCTTAGAGATAATAAAGGTTTCTGGCTTACCTGCGGACCATTGACAGCCAGAAAATAGAGCAGCCCCAAGTCTCTTATATTCAGAGGTTCACAGCAGCTTACTTCTTTTAAAAGAACCTTACTGGATTTAAGGGAAGAGGAAGATAACTGCTATATTTCAGTGTGGAGCGAAGCACACCATACTGTTGCTCAAATTACCAAAGAAACTTGGCCTTTATCTATGGCATAAACGGGGAATTTTGTAGAAGGGCTAAATACAGTGTAATTTGATAAGTTTTCAAGTCGTGGTGTAGTTTTATGCATCTCTCTGTGAGATTGGGTAAAGATGCCTATCTCCAAACTCTATGTGAATTTACTCAAAACCAATAGGAAGACCCCCTGGTATGTGGCTGGCACACTGGTAAGACCTGTCATTCATTTGTGTGGGTAAAGACTAGTGATTATGACCTGCTTGCTATTTAACTTTCAGCTGAAACGTGTTATCTTTTTTTTTTTTTTGCAATACTTGCAGAAAAATGCCTTGCTGCATTTTTTAAAACTGCATTTTCAGAAAATAAACATCATGTTATATAGTCTGTGTCTTGAAAAGAAAGAAAGAAAGCACGCTATAGCGGAAAGCAGTTTAATGAATCGCCTAGAAACTTCAGATGAACAGATTATAAGGACTGCAGTGGCTTGACTGGTCAAAACCTAATATCAGCATTATTGCAATAATGACAAACTTTTAGATCTTATGGATTCTGTCCTGTGAATAGGAACACATTGGATTTCTAGGCCAATATACATTAAATTTCCACAGCAGAGCAACTCTTTTTTTCTTTAAGAATGTTATACTAACAAAAACCTTTATCTTGCAAATCTTTACTGACCCATTAGTCCATGAGCTGGGTAAAGGAAGCAAGACCTCTTGTTACTTCCTATTACCTATATGCTTTATTTACCTATTTATCAATTGATCATAAAAAAAAATATTCATGTTTGGCATTCAGATGATGGCAGTTATTACTCTTTAGTGGTTGTTTTAAGATATAAAGCATTACTGTAGGAAATTAATTCTGCATTCCTCAAGGCAAAGTACACCTCCAATTAAAATACCAGCTATTGAAGAGGAGGAGCTAATCACTGCGGAGATTAATCTTGAAGATGAGACACTTTCGATGGCTTTGTCTCAAGTTGACTCATGGTAATCAATTAAGTGGTTTTCCTGAGTTTTGCTGGCGCTGGCTGCCGGGTGGGAAGGGAACTCTAGCCTGTCCTACTGCTGAAGACCCAAGCTCAAGTTCTGTTGTGCAGCAGTTCCAAAAATCGTCTCTTTCTGGACTTTTCCATGCAACGTATGTTGCTTATTGATGGAGAAGGATAAATGGCTAAGTGACAATGCAGCCATAGTTTCTGGATCAGTTCTGTTTCAAGGGTGCTGAGGTAATTTACTGTAGAAAATGAGGTGTAGTTTCTTCTTGTGATAGCAATCTGAAGTGCAGAGCCTCATTCAAAGGCTATTAAAGTCCATGGCATTCCCACTGGCTTTAATGAGTCTTGAAGCCAGGCAACAGCCTGAAATCTTTGGGATTTTTTACTAACAAAACAATCCCTTCGCCAACACCTTCCACCAACTTCCATCCGGAATAATATGGGGCTCTGCTGTTGTAAACCACCTTTCTGTTCTTGGAAGAAGATAGCACATAATCCGTTGTTTCCTTTCTGGAAAGGAAAAAAAGCAAAACATGTTTACAACTCGAGGAGTAAATTTTCTGTTCTGCTCTTGTGGCGAGGAGTTTTATCTCTTCTGAAACTAATACAAGAAGAGCTTCTTTGCTTGGTTGGCATTACTTCTGATAAAGAAGGTCACTTTAATGTGGTTTTCTTCTGTCCCTTTTGGGCTGTATGAACAGGATGCTCTGTCATAGGGCAATCCAAACAGAAGAGTGCTAGTTTGTGCTGTTATCGTTGATTGCTGTGGCATGGATGTTCTGCATATGATTTAAGTGCTGTTGACAGAGGTGACGCTAACACTGTCCTGAAATACCTCGAGTTGCAGAGCGTACCTGTTTTTGTAACGATTGCTAGTCTTGCCAGAGGTTGATTCCTTTTTTTCCTCCTTAAAAGAGAACTGATCCCTCTGCCCCTCAGTGGTCACCCTTGGGAGTGCTTGGTATACCTTTAAGTTATCTCAATGCTTGCATCTAGCTGTCATAAGTGCTTTGACACTTGTTTGACAGACCATGAGTTGGATTTAAGTTAAACCATAGCGCCATAGCGCATAAATTGGAGCCACACCAGGTTTTAAAAACAATCAAAAGAGCTTTGGGGGGGATTCTAAAAGGTATAATCTGGTGATGTTGGTGTTCTACAATCTCAGTTGGGGTTGATCTAAAAGGCAGAGACAAAATTTATGTTAATCACTTCAAGCACAGATGTTATGGGTTGAGTCCCAAATGAGAAGAGAACGGTTCACCTGTAGATGAAGATCAGCCTGATTATTCTCCCCTCCCTCTTCTCTTCTAATGTTTAATGACGCAGCTTCAGATCCGCTCCAAGGTAGTATCACAGGTCAAAAAGAGGGGAATCAATGGATGAAATACTATGGACTCAGGTGAACTGCACCTCCTCCATGGAAATATGTCATCTAAGTAGTTGTGGTAGGTGAAAAATACCTAAGATTGTGCTTTCAGTTGGGGGCAAAGTTGGTGTCAATGTTGTATCAAGGACCAGAAGGCCTATTATGATGGATACCAGAAGCCTAAAAACTGGGAGAAGCTAACGTAGAGGACTAGAAGCAGGAATTTTCTTGGTAAAGCTGATGTTCTTCATGTAGGGTCATCAAAGGAGCATGCTGTTTCAGTGTAGGGGTAACACTACTTCAGTCTTCAAGAGTGGGCCCTGATAAAGGGAACTTTTTAAAAAATAAAAAATAGGGTACAGAGCAGTCCTAGCTAGTTCCTAAAGATGGTGGCTTAACTTCATCAAGTTGGGCAAATAATAGTTTAGGCAGGACTCAAAAAGGTATCTGTGCTGGCTGGATGATTCTCTAAACCTGTAAGAGGATGAACTGCTTTGGTTCCTTAGTTTAAACTAAAGGAGCTGTGAGGCTGCTCCAGTTTGGATCCAAATAGGAGTGAACCACCAGTCAAAACCTGACAGTGAAGTTGGCCTTTGGCCTCCAGAAAGTGCCTGACTGTGTCTTGTGCTTGAATACAAGAGGTTCCTTGTTTGTATAAATGATCCAGACCTTCAGGTTTGTGTTTGTTGGCCAGGGCTCAGATTCTCTCCATGTTGTGCAGTGTCAATGTAAGAAAAAGTAGCCACGCTTGGGTCTGAAGAAGAGCCTCTTCTAAGCAGCGTAGAGTAGGTCTTGGTGTCAACAAACTAACCTATTAACTCCCTCACCTGACAGATTAACCCAGCTCCTAGTTTGGTTTTCAGAGGCTTTCTATGGCTCTGGCTTGATTTCCATGGCTCTGGCTTGATTTCCACAGCTCTGGCTGTATTTTATTCTTGTTTTATGTCGCTTAACAAATGTTTATCTAAACAGTTTGAAGACAACCTGCTTCTGAAATGCTTTTTCCCATGCATGGCGCATAAGCTGCGTGTCAACTAACTACAGCTCATCACTAAGTCTCAGTGAAATGGGACATGTGGCTTTACAGATGTCACTCTTTTCTATTATATCTCTTATGATTCTAGCTTGTTCTAGCGTAAATCAGGGTTAGAAGCACTTTGCAGGTGTCAGAGTGAATGCAGAAGGCACAGTCTTACGACATTATTGTTGTGGGGTTTTTTTGTTCATTTACTTGCTAATCTGTAAAATGCAGTAATTTGCAGTGGGGTTTCCTGTCAGTGGTTTGAATTAGCAGTGATTTACTGTATTAAATTTGTTTTCACATCTGGCAGCACTAGAGAATACTGCCTCATTGTGGCAACTGCTGTTGGAAGCGTTTTTTTACTTCTAAAAATAGAATTTCTGTCTCTGTCTTAGTCTTGCAGAAAGATTCTCTCAGCCAACGGTTAGTTCTTGGATAAAACTTAAGGATATACTGAGGAGTGGTATTTGGTAAGAGGGATGAAGGATATCAATTAGTGCAACATATGTTGTGGAGGAAAAAATCCATTTGATTGTGTAGGGTATTTTAAGTATGTCAGTGGTGTTTGCATATTGGTTGGACTTTATATTATGGATGTTTTGGCAGCAGTCAAGCAATCCACTTAACTGTTTACTTTTGTAGTTTGCATGGGTTGATCACAATATGGCTTTCAAGTTATGATGAGATTCTTAATTTACCGCAACCCTTTTGTCTGTATTATTAAAATGCAAAATTAAATTTATATGTGAATGTAAAATGTGTAGTGCTTCCAGAGCTGTTTGAGGTATTACAAAAGCTTCACCTTTTCTCTCAGTGTTTTCTTGCCCAAAATAAAGGTATGAATAACTTGGATGAGAAGCCTTACCACCACTTCACACAGTAGCGGTACTTTGGCATCTTGAACTTGCAAGAGTTATCTTGGTGGACTGATACTTTTCTTGGTTAGTTTGAATTTTATCTCTAGGATGCTCCTCTGTACCTGTTCTTACAAATAGCGATTGCTGTGGTACCAGGGAAGGCATTTAACTTCAGAACACATGCTGCTTCCCAGCTCATATGGTACTGGACCTTCTGTATCACTCAGTTTCTTCAGGCCTTGTAGAAGATGGGATGTTGGCATCTGAAATAGGGATCTGCACAGGAATGTCCTCAGTTGTGTTCTCTTATATACTTTTCCACGGGGAGGGAGTTAAATATTTGAGCCTTCCCAGGCTTAACGTGGCACTGAGCCTGAGCCTTTTTCTGGGTGCGTGTATTAGACTGTTACACAGGTAACATGAATACTCCCTTCTCTGTCTGTCACTTAAAATGAGATAGATTCTTTGAAGGAACAGCGAAGGATTTGCTGTTTCTTTCATCTCCCTTCAATCTGTGTAGCTCATTTCAGGGGCATTGATTGTGAAATGCTGAGACTGACAGGTGTCTCAGGAGAAGGATGTGGCATGTGTAGTGCAGCACAGGTGGGTGAATGTATTTTTGCAGTCCTCCCTCCTGAGCTAATGCTGAGGAGAGAGGTAGGAATACAAATGAGCTTTTTGTTTAGTATTTTTTTTCATGCTGGCTCAAGCTTAGGAAGTACAGTGTGAAGACAGATTTGCCAGGTGTGTTCTGGTTCGGGCTTTGGTGGGAATCATAGAATGGTTTAGGTTGGAAGGGACCTTGAAGATCATCGAGTTCCAACCCCCCTGCCATGGGTAGGGACGCCTTCCACTAGACCAGGTTGCTCAAAGCCCCATCCAACCTGGCCTTCAACACTTGCAGGGATGGGGCATCCACAACTTCCCTGGACAACTTGTTCCAGGTGCCTCACCACCCTGAGAGTGAAAAAAATTTTCCTAATATCTATTCTAAATCTATTCTTTTCCAGTTTGAATCCATTAGCCCTTGTCCTATCACTACATGCCCTTGTAAAAATTCTCTCTCCAGCTTTCTTGTAGGCCCCCTTTAGATACTGGAAGGCTGCTATAAGGTCTCCCTGGAGTCTTCTCTTCCCCAGGCTGAACAACCCCAACTCTCTCAGCCTGTCCTCATAGGAGAGGTGCTCCAGCCATCTGGTCGTCTTCATGGCCCTCCTCTGGACCTGCTCCAACAGGTCCATGTCTTTCCTGTGTTGAGGTCTCTACAGCTGGAGGCAGTGCTCTAGGCGGGGTCTCATGAGAGTGGCATAGAGGAGCAGAATCACCTCCCTCGACCTGCAGGCCACGCTTCTTTTAATGCAGCCCAGGAGATGGTTGGCCTTCTGGGCTGCAAGCACAAAGAAGGGACCCAACTCCGTCCAGTGGCTGCTGTTCTCTCTGTGCAGGGAGCCTGGGTACATAGCAGTAAGCTCTGAGCCCCACTTTGCAAGTCGAGCATCCAAAGGGAAGGCCTTGTAGCCTCGTGCTTACAAACCTGCAAATTTCTGGTTGTGTTGGGCTCTTCGGGATCAGTCGCATGCCCTAAGTGCACATGCTGTCTCTCTCCCTGACCTGTGATGATTTGCCTTGAGGTTGTTGACAGTCCATTACAGTAATAAGCTGCATTTCATGCTTTAGATGGAAGGCACGTGGAAAAGAAGCCACTCATCCAAGATACAATTGCGTGTCAGCGCATTACTGCTCCAGTTTTGTCTTTCTCTCCAAGCAGTCTTCATCATTTCAGGAAGAGTAACAGTCAGTCTCACACAGTCAGAATACTGCCAGACCCATCATCTCGACTACGCGTTCTTCCATAAGACAGTTGCTACTAAATCGAGAAAATAGAGCTGAACGTGATTTGCCAAAATTCAACATAAACAATGGAAGATGAGACTGAAGTAAAATGAGAGAATACAGTAACTAGAAAGCCAATGGCAGTGAAATGTGTGCTAACAGCGTATGCCACTTCATCTATGATCTTTAGCGGCTGTAGGGCTCAATTCTGGATAAGCCTTTCCTCTATGAGTTCACTGTTAGCAGTGAGAGGATTATTCTGGCCAGTGAATTTGGGGTTTATATCATATTTTGAATTCCCACTGGGATTTATGCTTGTTTATCAGTTGTAGGCCTGATACATAGGTATAAAATGGTCATGATTTATTATTAAGATTCTCTTTTTAATATGACTCTTTTTAAGTCTGTCAACGGTAGATGACAGAAGCTAAGTCCTCCAGTGTAATCTTTAGTCTTTTCTGTATAAATAACTTTGCTACTTAAATAAAATAGCTTCTATTTTTTAGAAATAATCCGCTGCTTTCTGCGTCTGGAAGAGTGCCATCCTTAGGTGAGAGGTGCCATTCTTTCTCAAAATATCATTTTAGTGGAGCTTTTCTACTTCTGCTATTTCATATTCAGTACTTAAAACAATGTAAGATATAGAAGCAAGAAGAATGTGAAACTCCTATTTATTTCCTAAGTAGACTAAAAATTAAAACCACACAGTACTAACCTTTGACCTTTAAGATTTACAATTTCCCCCATTATAGTATGTCCTGGCACTCTTCTAGACAAGAAGTACACGCAGTTATTGTAATAACGTACATTAATAAGTAACGCTTCTCTCAGAAGGAACCAAATTAACTTCATGGTTCTTTTAAAAACCTGCTGCTTCACCCCCTCAGTGAAACAAACTTAACTTTGCTCAGGAACTTACCAGCTGTTTATTTTTCTGCACAAATCTCACATAAAATTAGTACAAGGCTGAAAGGAAGATAATTTTCTGCTTTGGTTATAGACCAGGAAATATGTGCAGTAAATCTCAGTTAAAATCAGTGTTGGTATGAAGAACAGCATCCTCTTTGCGATCTTTGTCTTGTATCTCATTTAAAATGTGGCACACCAGATACAAGTCCTCATTCTGAAGTCAGCTGGGCTGTGTTTAATTTTTCATCCAAAAAGGTGGCTTTGTATTTCCAATGAGTATATTTTCCCTCTTGTTATTTTGGGACATTAGTTTATTTCCAGTGAAAATTAAAGAATACCCACAGTGTTGTTTACTGCAGCTTCTAGACTTTCTTGGAGTTTAAAAAGTATTAAGAAATTTGTGACCAATGTTAATTATGCCTCATTTTAGACTTAATGATGTGCTTGCTGTAGTAGAAATGGCTTCAGACAGTAATGTTCTTTAAATGTTTTCTTTTGGCTAAAGGGTTTTTTTAAGTGTGTTGACATAATTCTAAATACAGGAATCCCCTCTACACTTTCAACACTCAGACCTTATTTTTGTCACCAAATAAAAGTGTGTGATATTATATAATTTATGTATGATATATATTGTGACATTTACATTAAAAAATGGAGTGTAAGGACCTTGTGTTGGCAATGTGATCCCTTCTTTTGGATGTTCATTAAACAGAACTTTTTGTAAAATGTGAATTGTGGTGAAGGAGCTCTGCTGTGGACAAAGCATTTGACTTCCTGTTTGGCATAGAAAGATGACTATCTTGTTGTACGATTTAAAAGGGCAAAATGTTCACCAACAAGATTACAGAAAGAATTTCTGAAGATACTAAAAGACTTCTGCAGAAGTTGGTCAAATGCCAAACTATAATGACAAGACAGATCGAGTAGGATTATTTAGGTCCTGACAGACTGCTGAAGTAAGTAAAGACGAGTTGGTTGGCAACAGAATCAAAGATATAATTACTAGAAAGTTTTTTCTTCTCAGTTTTCTAACTGGAAAATACTAGAAGCGGTAGAGTAGGAGAACAGAGTAGAAGGGCTCTGGTGTTTAGTTTGGTGACTCTAAAGCTGAGAGCACGTGAGGGAAAGGTGTTCTATGTGAAATATTTCAATTGTAAACAGCTGGGTTGAAGGAGTTTGTGATATTGTCTCCGCAAGTGTCACATTTCATTAATGCACAGGAACAGCTTTTTAAAACAAAAATGATACTGTGTTGTGGAAACGGGTGAAGTCTCAATTAAAAGTTTGCTCAGAAAGGGAAAGAATCAGAGGATATTCTTGTTTGCAGTGCCAGGGTATTGGAGGGATCTCTTCCAGAAACACANTGGGTAAGATGCTCCGGTCCCTTAATCATCTTTGTAGGCTTGAAGCTGGACTTGCTCCAGTAAGTCCATATCTTTCTTGTACTGGGGAGCCCAAACTGGACGCAGCACTCCATATGCAGCCTCGCCAGTGCTTTTGCTACAGCATAAAACTAAGATGCCTGTGTTGTACTATACTCAATGTCACCACTTGCATAATCGACTTTACATAGTGGCGCTTTGTCAAGCAGAGAATCTGTTTTAAATTTTAGTTGGTACTTTAAAAGAAAAAGTTTGTGCGCTTTCTGCCCGCCCTCCTGTAATGCTAATCTTCTGCTGAGACTGCAAGTCCGAACAGCTTAGCTCTCGTGTGAGTGACTAGGAAATCCACTGCTTGCCCTCGTTTTTTTTGTGTTGATGCTTTTGCCTGTTTTAAAATTCAGAAGCATTGCTTGCAGTTCTTGAAAAACCTCTCATTTGCTTGTTCTTTGGGGGTTTTGTGGTTCTTTTGCTGTTTTGGTGTTTGATTTTTGTTCGTTTCAAAGGTTAAATTCAAGAAATGTTTTTGATGTGGAAGTTTTAATTAGATTTTAAAACAGACTGTAAGAAGTATTAGGATTAGAGTATTACTCAAACAATTGCGTATGGTAAGCCCAGGCTTTCCTGTTAAATATGTTAATTTGTTGAGCAAAAGTTTTCTAGGGAAGGATATTATTCCTTGTAATATCTCTGAAAGCTGATGTCTTGCATTCAGTTCGAGATTTAGCAAAGAGGTATTACTCATGAAGGTAAACATCTGAACAGCCTCATGTAAGTTATTTCAGTTGAGGCCAGGAGTTATTTTAGGCCAAGAAACTATTCTGTTTTTTAAAAAATGTAACTTGTTATGCTTCCTCTAGAGGATTTGCCATTGTGTATTTCCAAAATGCATAATCCGGATCTACTGAAAAAAAGACATTTAAGTATTGTTTATAAATATTTCTAAACTGCTGTGATACTCCCAGATCAGAGTTGATTTAGTAATGTGATGAAAAATTATTTCCTGGGAAAAAACACACAAGTTCCCTAGAGGTTAACAGAAGAATCTTAAAGGTAAATAAAACACATGAAAATCAAAAGTTAAAGTTGTTGGTGATTCTAAAGTATATGTATACTTGAAATTAAGTCTTTGCAGACCTCAAAAAATCAGAGGTAGTGGGGCTGCCCACTTAAGGGCAGATTAAGGGCTAAATTTCCCCCTTCAAATATGCTCACAGTTGGCAGTGGTGACAGAATCAAAGGGATAATTTTCTTTACTGATGGCTCACAATTTCTATATGTGAAAAAACAGTATTAATTTTGGTAAAGTTTCCAAAAACTTTTTGTTGAAGACTTGAAGGGAGAACTTATTATGACAGTGTTAATTACAGTTAACCTGATGCTCGAGAACAACTGGAATGGCATCTTTGATGTCCTAGTATCTTCTTCATCTTGTGGCTCAGATGACTGTAGCTCTGCTACGGAGGTGTCTCCACTGGCTCCAGTAATTGCTTAAACTAAAAGGAAATAAAACTATTTTATATCCTGTGTTTTTTCCCACAAAGTGTATGGGTGTGAAAAAAGTTAGTTGAAAAAGTCCTGCTTGCTTCCCTGCAGATGTGGCTTTCCTGTAGTGAAGCCCTTCCATCCTTCCATGCTTTTAGAACATCAGAGAGGCCTTTGCACTGAAGTGCTTTACACGGGAAGAGCTGAACAGGTATCCCAAAGACTGAAGGGAAGAATGTGTCTCAGGGTGCTGCTTGTTCTGTCTTTGAGCGGCAGCGTGTAAGTGTAACCTCAGCAAGCCCTACCTCACCATCTGGGAGCAAACCTGAGGAGAAGGACTTAGGAGTGCTGGTGGATGAAAAGCTGGGCATGAGCCGACAATGTGCATCCTGGGCTGCATCAAAGGAAGCATGGCCAGCAGGTCAAGGGAGGTGATTCTGCCCCTCTGCTCCACTCTGGTGAGACCCCACCTGGAGCACTGCCTCCAGCTCTGGAGACCTCAACACAGGAAAGACATGGACCTGTTGGAGCGGGTCCAGAGGAGGGCCACGAAGATGATCAGAGGGCTGGAACATGTCTCCTATGAAGGCAGGCTGAGAGAGTTGGGGTTGTTCAGCCTGGAGAAGAGAAGGCTCTGGGGACACCTTGTTGCCACCTTTCAGTACTTAAAGGAGGCCTACAAGAAAGACGGGGACAAATGTTTTAGTAGGGCCTGTTGCGATAGGACAAGGGGTTTTAAACTGAAAGAGGAGAGATTTAGACTGGATATAAGGAAGAAATTTTTTTTTTACACTGAGGGTGGTGAAACACTGACACAGGTTGCCCAGAGAGGCGGTAGATGCCTCATCCCTGGAAACATTCAAGGTCGGGCTGGATGGGGCTCTGAGCAGCCTGATCTAGTTGAAGATGTCTCTGCTCATTGCAGGGGGGTTGGACTAGATGACCTTTAAAGGTCTCTTCAAACCCAAACCATTCTGTGATTCTGTGGTTTCTAATGCTTGCCAGTGCCCAGTGAGGCTTTGGTGCAAGGGCTGTGGATGAAGGGACAGGGGAAAATCTTAACATTCTGGTGAAAATTTTGGGAAGATTTATGTGTGTGTGATGGAAAAAATCTTGCCAGTTGTTCCTCACTCTATTGTAGCCAACTTTTAATTTTAACATGCGTTCTTGGCCTTGCAAGTGGGGTTAGTGAAGACTACATGTAGTCTTTTGTTTCTGTGGTAGTTTTTTCTACAAAAATCAGTAATATTATTTAGAACATTTTAGTAGCCATTATGAACTCGTTGTTGATATTCCCGTTCAGCTGCCTTAGTAGACCCAGAGTCAGGCCAGAACATACTGTTCCATTGTGACCTTTTTTAGCTGTGTGGCGAGCATGTGTCTCACTGGAGGGATCTTGTCATCTTAATTTCACCTAAGGTTCTATCCCATCAGCTTGTTTTTGTTGTTTTTTTCCTTGAATGAAGAGTGTATTCTAAACTTCAATGATAGCCTAGCCAAAATAGAAAAAATAAGCAATACCCTCCTTCTATGTTTTTTTTTTTTCTGTTTGAAGAACTGTAATCAGATGATTGGTGGAATGTAAATACTGTATAAGAAAAACCACAACAAACAAAACCAAACTAAAACCGACCAATCACATCCCCTATCATCATCTCAGTAACAGATGAGTTATGTTTAGAAAATAAAGCTGATTTTCCCCCCCTACTTTCTGTACTATATGGAGCACTTAATTGTAGTAGTATTGCTTAGAGATGTTTTTTCGAGACATAACCAGCATATGTGTTTTGCATAGCCTTATTCACTTGACACTCATTGTGGATAAAGAGAAAGTAATAATTTCCTCTTCAGTATAATTAAGAACTTTTGTGTATTTATAATTATTATATACCTTGCTAGGAGCTTATGATAGAGCTGCAAAAACTGTGTGATGTTTCTGAAACCATAACTTAATGGATGCCTTTATGATTGCCCGTATAATTACATAGCTCAAATTACAGAAATTAATACTGATAGCTGAATTTTCCAGAATTCAACAAAATTAACAAAAGTCATGAGAAAATAAAGTAGAACAAGTTGATGATAATTCATTAATGAGACAAATGGACCAAGCTCTAGTTCTAACTTTACAGTATCTTCAATTCACACATAACATTGATACTACTGTTTCTCATCCATTGTCATTCATAGAAAGGGAAAATAATGATATTGTGGTGGTAGTGACAGCTGAATCTTTCCAATCACTCTGGGAAATGCATTTGAAATATATATCCTTATTTTTGTAATTTTTTTTTAGAATAATTCCGTGTTTCTTAGCTGGTGGTACAAATATTTTTGAGTGGTACAGGACAATATGTTCTCGGTTCATACACAGTCTCAGGGGCTGCGTTTTGCAAACAGTTTTGCAAACTCATGGCATAAAATCTTAAGAAATGTCTAAACCTGATTTCACCTTAGTTTAACATGCTTCTTGTTGAGGGCAACACTGAGATCTTCCATCAATAGTATTTACTATCCCCCCAAAATTATCTTTTGCATTTCTTTTTAAATTGAGGGTGATTGTTTTTAGTGCATGGAACTTGAAAAATAGTTGTGAAATGAATCATTTTCTTCTCTGATCTTCTTGTTGGGCAGATGTGCCTGTGATTTCAACACACTTGGGAAAAATATTATTGCTTTCAATTTATTTTGTGTTTGTTGGTTTTTTTTTTTTTTTTTTTTTCCTGATTTCAGATATTCCTCATAGTTGTTCATATCCAGGACAGAGTATATAATGGGGAGAAAACTGGATCTTTCTGGTTTGACTGATGAAGAAGCAGAGCATGTGCTCCAGGTGGTTCAGCGAGATTTCAGCCTTCGTAAGAAAGAAGAAGAAAGGCTGAGGTAAGAATAAAAACATGATTAAAAATATTGGTCTCTTCAGATTATTACTAATTGGTTTTGGGGGAAACCGGAGAACACAGCTGTCCTGTGTTGTTCTATGCATTAATAATCATTGCTATCACAGAGGTAATAAACGCCCAAAGTCCTCCACATGGATTCAATTATTGAGGAGTAATTCATTTTTGTGTTTCGTCTGTCCTGGCCTAAACCACACCAGTGGTCTCTAAATCATCTGTGTATGTTGCCTGGGTGGAGGCTAAGTAGTGGTTTACTTTAACATAAGCAGAAGTTTATGTTAAGAGAATTTTTTGCTTCCTGTAGTCATGTACTTTTATTCAGAAACTTAATCTATATGCAAAAATCTGAAGGTGAAGAAGTTCAACCCATCTCTTTCTCCCCAAATAACCAATGGGACATTTTATTCATTGTATTGAGAAGTTAACTTTGCTTTCAGTAATCTATGTACAAAATGATTGCAAGCAGAAACAATGCTGAAGAGAACAAATGGAGCTTGTTGCAAGGTAATTTCTCAGCCCAGGAACTTCTGTATGGGACAATGGGGCTACTGACAGAGACCTGAACTGCAGTATTTTTCTTGAAGTTTCAACAATATTTCCTTGAATTATGATGTCTGTTTTTTTTTTTTATTACCTGCTCTGAACACGTCATTATTTATTCTCTCGAATAGTCTGAAATCTCTATCTATAGTTGGCAAATGCACGTTCTCTTACTGTATTACTAATATCACAGATAGGATCTGTTTCGTTATCATTTAGCATCAAGCTGAAGTCAGCAGAGCAGGAAGATGACTCAAATAAAAACAAAACTAGGTATATATGTTATGTTCAATTGGAACTGAGAGGAATCCTGTATCTGTCAGTTTTCTGTTACTATTTTCTGAAGCTGCTTGGAACACTAGGACCAAGAAAGAAGGCTTGTGACGTAGGCCTACTTCAGTTTTGGCATGCGGTGCAAGTTCTTGCTTGGGTGGGTAGCGCAAGCTTGCTGTGGGGAGGAAAGGCTGGATGAGGATGGCACGCAGGTTTCTATTTTTGTGTCTGTTTGTTTTGGCATGAGTTATACCGATTTATTTTTGGTAGTCTTTCACAACAAAGCCAAGATATTCTACAAACAATTTAAGGAGGGTGAGCACAGGGGCTTTCTCTTTTTTTCTTTTTTTTTTTTTTATGTGACTAATTATATCTTACTGGAGCGAGCATACCACGGTTAGCAAGTGCTGGGGCGTCTTGCCTATTCTGTACAACTCTCTATAGTCAGAGGAGGAGGAGGGAGGATGTAAGGCATGTCCACAGAGGACTGATTAGGAAGCCTGAATAGATGAACTTTTTAATGGTGTTTGTGTTTTACCATTTTGCTGCTGCTGTTGTCCATGAGACTTGATAATTGAATGATCACAAGTAGAAAACTGATGTGAGAAGGGATGTGAAACACTGGAAAGGCAGGAGCAACACATGGGCTCAACTCAGCTTACATATGATTATGTAAATTTCTTTTGAGTGTACTTCTTGCCTTTTGCAAGTATTAAAGTATGTTAAAAGTGCTGCAAATAATGAGCCATACTGACAAAGTCAAAGTTCTGAAATATAGGTTGATATTTAAGATATGGATTTAAATAATTTTAATGACCTTAAAAGATTGCTAGTGAGGTCCAAGGCTTACTTCTGACTTAAAAGCTACGACTTTTTTCATCAGGATACTCCCTCCCCCCCCCAAAATGAGGAGGTAAAAGGAAGGTTGTAGCAACACATCTTTGTCGTACTATGTAATGGAAAATGTAACCATATAATATACCTTGCTATAGATTAGATTTTTCAACCTGCAAGAAAGCGGATTAGTTCTTGTGTCAGCTTTGATGTTCTTGGCTCTATTGTATTTGTTTTTAGAAAGTTATCAGCTGGCAAAGTCTACAATATAGTTTCACTTTAGAAGTATTGTCAAGGTTTGTAATCTTTTTTTTTTAAAAAAAAAAAACTGGCATACATATTTTATATATTAGACTGCTGTTAATAAATTCAAAACCACATTATATTTGAAGATAGTTTTTGTTTTGTTTTGTTTTTTTTCCCTTCCTGTAATTAATTCCAGATAGCAACGTGAGTCTTTGGATGGAAGTGTTGAAGCTTTTGCATGGGGTACTTTCTTAAAACAGGGTTTCTGTTTAATTCTTCATACCATAGATAGTTTTCTTTTTGGTCTGTGTGTCCCCCGTCTCCCCCCCCTCAGCANCGTCCCCCCCCCCCCAAAGATTTAAGTAGCTGCTTCACTGATCTCTCTCTCTAGGACTATTCCCATTGGTAGCAATTATTTCTAAAGATCAAGAACTACTTAAGGCAATATATGACAGATTTCCACTATATTAGGAGAATAATGAAAGGTAAGAAAACTGTATGTGGTTGATGGCTTTAATTTTGCTTTGCTAGCAGAAGCTGAAGAGTTAAGTAACATACTACGAGAAATGAAGTTTATCTTCACTCCCAATAAATGTTCTTTACGGAGTAAAATAAAACAGCAACTGTTTTAGAGCTAATAGACCAATGTCTTTTACAATATTGCAGTTGTTACATGTTCATTTATTTTTCCATATTCTGTAAACAAAATGACATAATGAATGTGTGGAGAAAAGCCACACTCTTCATCTGCATTTTCTGCTGCAAAGCTGTTTTGAATCGCTCTGCAGTGAGGATTTTTAGCAGTGGTTCTCTAACTTAAATCTTTCTCCCGACTTTATGCTAGTGTTGTCAGACAGGCTCTTCTTGTACATTTTGTGACAAAAATTAGTTGGCTAAAAATAGCAAGATAACCATATGTAAATAGTTGGTGATTAGCGTGGTTGACTTATTATGCCTTACTGCTTCGTATCAGTTCAGTTTCTTTTTTTGCTGTGGCTCTCAGCCTGATATCAGATTAATAATATTTACTGTTCTTTGTTGCTTGTTCACCCATAATCCTTCTATTTTGATTATGTGTTGGTTCTGTTCTTTGGCAGTACTGTTATGTTTTTATTTACTCCAATGTTAGTATAATCATCCAAAGTCATTGAGACTAAAATTACAACACAGACTTGTAAATAGATGGGCTTGGTTTCCTGTGAATCAGTTGAAGTAGGCAAACCAGGCAGGTCTGGCACAATTAGGAAGGTGATGGGTTTGAGTGTGTGCTGAGGATTAGGCTGCAGTAGTACAGCCTTGTGTACATCACCTCTGCCACAGAAGCTCTGCAGGCTCTCTCTGGGATACTGGGACACTAATATTCATAACTTGCTTTTAGCACAAGTTGACTGGATGCACTAATAATTTGTTTTCTCGTGGACAAATGCATTTTCCTAATCTTAAATTTCAGACTTCGTGCATCTGCAGAATGTCAGCAATGGGGAAGACTGGGCTGTGTTGAGTGTTGAACTTTTAACATTTGGCTGTGTATAACTTCTTTGTCATGTCTGCAGTTTGTGATTTTTATTTATTTTATTTCTCTTAAGAAATGGCAGAGGAGAGCTTACACGAGCTTTCAAGGCCAAATATGTGTTTGTGAGATAGGCCTCTTTACATAAACAGGCAGGTAAAAGAGATTGCTTCCTTTTATTTGTTTCCATTTACTGCCTGTGTATTCAGTTTTCCAAACTTACTAAACGTGTCGTTGTTTCTTCACCTCAACTGTGGATAAAATCAGTTCCCCCTTTGATTTTCTTTTTACAGTTACCTCTGTATTTATAAACATGCTTGTCCATCAGGTCAGGAATGCTGAGGAGTCAGTTTTAAAGAAGAGAAATTTCCATTTTACAGAAAAATTGATGGGTCATCTTAGCATGGTAGATATTCCCAACCTGTTATGTTTTAGCCATGTGGACAGGTTAAAAGGTGGCTGTTCAGAAGGGTGGGGAAGGGGGTAGGCATAGAAAGGGCTCGATGCTGATCAGCTGCCAACACAGCAGATGCTTTGCCTGTCAACAGTTAACTTTTTTTTAGGAGGCCATGGCCTAAGTGACTTAAGCTCTGTTCCTGTAACCATTGGCTAACAAAAGTTTCCATTGCCGTAGTGAATGCTGAGTCAGCCATTTGTGTGGTGGTATTCTAGTGATAAGCATTAGAAACTTGCACCAGGCAGGGATGAAAAAAAAGTTTCTTTGCAGTGGACATGGTTCTTTTTTGTTTAATCCACTGCTCTTAATCATCTGGGAAAATGTACTTACAGGGAAAAATTGCTGACCTTCTGGTACCACGTGGACACGTGATCATAATATGTTAATCACTTGATATAGTTATGTGGGGTCACTGGAACAGCACAAAGGAAGCATTGACAGTCGACTGTCACCCACAGGCAGAAACATCACCATGTCTTGCCTGATGTTGTGTCCTTTGTAGCTGGGTTGGTGAATGTCAGATTTGCTGTCTTTATTCAGTCACATTTTCAGCTGTGGTGAAGACAAACTGCAGTGATTCAGTATGAAATCTCCAGCAGTGCTTTATTTGCAGAAAAAATGAGGCATGTGTGCTCACTAAAGGGCCCTCTCCACTCTGGTTGTTTTCATTTTCTTGTAGCCAAAGAACTGGTGAGGGACTAGAATAGAGCCTTGTGTAGAAGATGATGAAAAGTTTTAAATTGAAAGAATTTTTACCTCCTTTCTTCCTTCTGCTCCTTTTGCATCATAGCTCATTGCAGCATGAGTAGACTCGTGAAGAAGCTGCTTAAGAAACAAATTCTCATACCTGACAAAACCCAGAAGCCACTTTGATGCTTTTTTTTGTCAGGCTACAGGAGGCTTCAGTGTATTCACAGTATGCGTCATGGGTCTTGTAGTGGATAAAATATTAAACTCCTTCCAACCTTTGTTAATCGAAATGTTGTCTGTGTGAGTCACATCAAACTGGCAAAATGCCAAGTCAGACATTTGGGCAGCTATCTGTTGATTCTGTGTTATTAGTTCTTGTTCCGCCTTCCTGTGGCAGGCTTGTATCAAATACCTTAAAACAAACAAAAAACAACCCCAAACCCCTGTCTGTCTTCCCTCCTCTCCTCACCTGCAAACGAAGCCATTTTAAACCTGTTTTCCTTGTGAGGAAGGAACAGGAGATTGGTCTCCTCATCTCCAGGAGCTTCAGAGCTCCAGCAGGTGAAAGTTCTGATCAATACCTTGTTGCTCAAAGTGATTTCATAAGGTCAGCCTGCCTGCCCTTCACTCTGAACAGCGTGGGGAGAGCACAAGGAGAATTCCTGTCCACTACTCCGATTTTTTTTTTTTTTTTTTTTTTTTTTTTTTTTNACTGTTCTGGTTCCTGTACCTGCTCATCGGTTCTTCAAGGGATCCAGAGAAGGAGGTTGTAACATACCACTTCATATCCCTGCTTCTGCCCGTGAGGCTTGAGAGTAAGGCCACACTGTGCTAAGGAGAACGGCTCAGCACTTCTTTACGGGCTGTCCTGACACACACATTCTCTCCTTGTGATAAAAGGTCTTAGAGCGGTTTACTCCTCTGAGAAAGATGCGCTTTGTGATCGCTGCGTTAACACAGCTGCATACTTCTCCAGTGCGAGGCTCTGCTGAGCTGTCACAAGTTTAGCACTCCTGTGTCTGAACTTATTTTTGAGTGCGATGAATGATTCATCAGGATCAGAGCTGCAACTTAGTATGTTATTTTGCTACTGCTTTGGCTTACAAGACAAGATTAAAACATATCTAGGGCAGTACAGATGTTTCCTGGAAGTAAGGGTTCATTAACAAGATTAAGAGCAAGACATCTTTATTTATAGATTATCACCAGTTTTGTTACATAATGTTCCAAGATGCAAAGAAACCTGTTTCCTAGCTCAAGCAGGCTGTCAGGATTAAGCGTTGTCAGTAACTTCATCCGTGTACTAGATGCTTTACACTGTGCTGTTGAGGGAGGGCTACGCAGTAAGTGCTTAATGTTTTAACAGATACCCCTTAGCCGTATTCTCAGGTCAGGTTAAGCTGCTTATTGAAAAATAGTTAGTGACCTGGATGAATTCTGCATAAAAGCCAGCTAGCTAATGGTTGTTTTAGCTGCAGAGTCAGTATGGATGCGCTTTAAAATGCATTTAGAAACTGTTCCTTGTCACTAATTTCAAGAAACATTGATCCAAGTGTGCTCCTTGCTGTCACGTAATCTTGTGTTTGGGATTAGAAAAGCAAGTAGGTAGTAGGTGTCACCCCGTCTGTCTTTGATTTGCCCGAAGCTCCTGGCTCTAACACCTGACGGTCCTGGGGCAAAGCTAGTGCCTAAGTTCTGCTGACTCAGCATTGGTCCCTGCTCCAGCTATAAGCAGAGAAAGTGATTGCAGTTGACGAGAGGGTAGGACCTATCTTATGCTTTACAAGGGTGAGATTGGGATACTGGAATGAATCTGGCATTAGAAGCAAAGAACTTTCAGCTGTTTAAGTTGTAGGTTTGGGTCCAAATTTTTTCTGCCTGGTTGAGGAAAACATGCCAGGGTACTTCCAAAGAGCAGCTTATGTTTAGGTGCCTCCAAGGCCAGTTCTGTGCATCTTGCTTGTGCATGCTTGTGACTGTAATGGGCACCCGCTGTGACTCTCCTCGTTGTTTGAATGCTGTATAGATGCTATGGGGAAAGCGTGGACAGAACTTCTCAACAAGTCATTTGGCGAATGCAGGACCTCATTCCCCAAACTGTCATTCTTGAATTTTATGCCACGTTTTGTAATACAGGCAATTCCAGAGGTGAGGTTTGGCTTTTTCAAAATGTGTTTACAAAATGCTGGGGAGCCAAGCATGAAGAAACGTGAGAGATGATGTTTATGAAAAGGGGCAAAAAGAAAAAGCCTAATTTTAGGGAATATTAGAGAAATTTTAAGAAAGAAATGCCTCCAGCTAACATTTTCAATATTGGGCAGGCCATAGGAGATGTGGCTGAAGTACAGCCCACATATACTATGCCAATCTTGCAAGACCTCTGGGTGAGTATTTAATAAAGGAAGCAGTATGATGTTGCACAGACGTTATAAAACTTATTGCAGGCTTTTTTGTGGTAATTTGGTCTTTGTCATGTGTTATGACTAATCAAATTAACAGCCATAGTTTAGCTAACAGGAGTGAGTGTGCCAGGTGATAATGAATAGCTGTAACGTAAAATCAATATTTAATCTCAGATATCTTGTGTATGAAGAATCTAAGCTGTTAAACATGACTTGTAGGAGTAATCTTCTCTCACCTGACTAGCTCTGCAGTGTGGGGAAGGGATGTTCTCTTGAGTATGCACTCCTGTCTGTACAATTTAGTCACAGTGAAAATAGCGCTGAAAATGTTAAATCTTAGGTGCCTTTCACAGAGAAAGTGCTTCAACTTTTTTTTCTGAAGAAACAAGATACTAATCTTGTTAAATATTTAGTTTCTCTATTTATCTAGTTATCAGAAACCTCTTTATTAAAGCTCAGTGTTAGTTCATGGGGAAAAATGTACAGATGTTCATGGGTTGATACAGGGAATCTGCTGAGGGAAGAGGTTACTGGGGAAATGGTGTTACAGGTTTTAAGGACAGGGTATTTGAGGCTCGATCTGAATGCCATCAGGTTTTGGATCTTGTCTTGGGCATGAGGATGAACCATGTGGACCTCTTCAGTTCTGCCCCCCATTCCCTGTAAATTCAGAGTTGATGATTCTGTAGAGGTTAGCTAGGTCTGGGCAAACACCACATGGAAAGTCGGGCTCATCCACTGTGTGTCTGTCATCTTTTTATCACCGTACTGGACCAAAATACAAATACACGAACAAAAAAATGATCTAGTCTCACGTAAGCACTGGTCTGTGAATAATTAGCCTGAGAGAGAAACGCCCATCAGCTAGTAGGTGATAAATGAAACATTCAGCCCTTTTAGTAAAGAAAAGTTGTTTTGTTAGTAGGAGGATGGACACTTTGGACACTCTCATGGACACTAAATGAAACGGGCTGCTGGAGAGCAGGAGAAGACATTTTCTTATGAGATGCTTAGCCTTTTTTTTTTTTTTTTTTTTGAGCAACCAGGGAGTTTATGAGAGAGATGGGTCAGTGTATGTATTGTGCTATCTAAAGTAAAGATTAAGTTTTTTTTGAAAGGGAAATGATTAAGTATCTGATTCAGAATCTGATGCTTCTGAAGATGAAAATTGAAAGCAACAATGCTTGAAGAGGTGACTTTCCAGGAACCAGTTTAAGTTGCTGGGAAGAATGTGAAAGAGCCCAAGTGTCAGGTCCTGGGCAGTTGAATTTCAGGGTCTTGCTGCAGAGAGAAGAGGTCTGGACGAGTTATCTGCACCTTGGAAGTGTGGTTTAAATGCAAAGCTGGAAAAGCCAAATGAATGCTGTGCACTGGGACCCCCACATCCTGGATACTCATAACTGCATGGGCTTTGTTTTATGACATCTATTGACTGTTACTGTAGTGCTTGAAGTCAGTTAGTGATTGCTGCAGTTACGGAAGTAATTAAAAGGTCTGTGGATATGCTGTATGAAACCTATGGATTTATTGAAGGAATGTGTTTTTATCCAGCTCAGGTAATTTTACAGGTCAAGATATTGCAGCAGCTTACAGTTGTTATCTACTCATGCCCAAGTCTACCTTAAGTGTTGATGTCTCTATTCAGGTGTTACTATAGTAGTACAATTTGTAGTACTTTCCCAAGTTATGGTAAAACATGAAGAGAATAAATACGAAGAGAAGGGCTACATACTGTAACATTCAGGGCTTATTCTTCATATTAGAGTTTACAGTACTGGGATGCTCTAAATGCATTCCCATACAATGTTCACAAAGTTGTATGCAATATGTGTCAAGTCTTACAGTTTTGGAAGAAATGTTGTATTTAAAATGTGGTTGGTTTTTTGTTTTATTTTGTTTGGGGTTTTTTTATGCCAGAAGGGAATGGTTTTACTGTGAGTTTCTATAGCAACAAGTTGGAGACCCGTCCTTGGCCACATCAATCTGGATGGATCTGTCTGAAGCTGTATGGCTTCCTATCTTCAATGTATTCACCTTTTGTTTTCAAGAAAATAAGAGATACTGCTTATCATTATGAAGTTTGGCAATCTGAAGTATGACTCGTCATTTAAATTTGAAAATTGACTTAATACTTTTTTTCAGAAACATCAATTACAGAAGTTTAAAAGTACACATTTAAGAAACACTAATGTCTGGAAAAGCAAAAGACTTCTGCCTCTACCTACAAAGCAGTAACCATTCTTAAAAAGTATTATGATATTTCAGAGATACTATATTTAAGGAAGATAATATTGACTGGAAATCAGATTTGTTGATGTTATTTCAAGATAAAATATTGTTGGAGAATCAAGGGATAGTTTTTGCTTTTGCATACTTAAGGAATCTCCATTCTCTATGTTCTTCACAGACAATGAAGTCTCTCTGCCCTTTTTTGTGGCCAGTTTAGAGCAGAACCAAGAACAGCTGTAAGTAGCAGCACAGGAAGGTGGCAGAGTAGAAGAGGGCTGCCGTGGCGTTGAGTTGCCTTTCTGCACTGAAGTCGGTGTGGAGCTGTCTCCTACTGTCTGTGTTTTTGATGATAAAAAGGCACATTTTGAATACTTGCTAATATTTCCTTTCTGAAGCCTATGAAGAACTGAAAAACCTGTCTGAACCCACATGGAAAACAAATGTTCAGTGTGTGGAAGGAGCACTTAGGGAAGGTAAGGCCACTATATTAGAAGCAGCAAAATGAGTATTTTGTGCACTATGCTGAGGCTTAGGGAGTGTGTCACAAGTTCTACCTCAGACTGTTGAATTGGCACAGGTGAAGGTGAATCTTAAATTGCCGTGGTCAGTTTGTATTTCCCTAACCACTTTGTCCTTCTGGTTCTCAAGAACTCTTAATTGTCCTGTGCAGCTTCCTTCTTAAAGCTGTGCCAGAGGAATGAGCTGTGCTAAATGGGATACCAGTTTTTTGAAATCTGTCCTGAGCCTCGGAACCTCTGTCATGAGAAGTTCCTGGAAAGATAGCTACTTTGTAAGTTAAGGTTTAATAAAACTTGTGCCGGATTCTTCACCATTCTACCTCATTCCAAAATGAACCATTACAAACTATGATCCGCTTGCTTTCCAGAAATGTCACAATGTGTACCTAGAGGGAAGCTCAATTTTTTGTGCTTATAAGCGTGTTCTACCTTTATGGCGAGTTCAGAGGACTGCCAGACAACTTCTGGCAGGGAATGGAGCTGAATTATGAGAGGTGTGTGTTAGAGAGAGCTGATCTTTGTTTGTTTCACAGATGACAAAATTCTCAGCATTTTTCTTTTTTAATGAAACTGGTGAACATTATCAGCTAAGGGAAAAAGGGGTGAGCACGTGTGGGAGAATTCCAAAGACATCAAAACACTTTGTCAACACTTCCAAAGTGGTGTTTCAGAAATGTCTTTGGAGATGCTTTCTAACATTTGTTGGTTGCATATGTGAAATAAAATGGATTTGCTGTGTGAAAATAATAAAGTAGTAGCATAAAATAACATGTTAAGTTTTGCATTTAAAATGTTTTAGGCATGCAAACATTATCAGCTGTTGTATCTCAGCTGAGGGTGGTATGCAAGTTAATATACCACAAAGTATTGCTGTAATTGATGCTACCTAAGTATATGATCCTGTCTTATGATAAATGTGAGATAATTATAGCTTACCTTTGAGGTGTATCGGAAGAAGCTTCATGTTTGCTTAGGGGTAGATCTGAACATATGGGCAGTTACTACAGAGTAATACTTTTCACTGTAATTGAACTTGCGGTCAGTTGTTAATCTGCTGTTGTCTTTATTTGCAGTTGGCGTGTATTTGGCTCTGTGTCTGAGGTTAGAGTAAGTCTTTGAACTGCACACCAGAGAAGGCTGTGTAACAGCCTGTTCCTCCTTTTTTTTTTTTTACTAAATTATAATTGGTCAATATATTTGCATATGCCTATGTTCATTTATTGCTTTAAAACTTTGATTCTTTTCCTAGATTTGACTTAAAGTTCTCCTGAAAGCAGCTGAACTCAAATGTACTTTCTTTTTTTCTTTTTGCTCTATGGTACATAGTAAAATAATTTTACTAATACTGTTGTCTGCTATCCAGACTCCATGAAGAAAAATATATAAATCTCCCTATAAACCATAGCAGGTTTTCATTAATGCAATTCTTGAGTGTATTACAAAGATGTAAACCTAATACAGCCTTACAGCAAATGAGCTGTGGTTAATGGTACTGTTGGGATTATAACTTGGCTAGTAAATATTGGAGGATATAGGCTGCAAGGGGTTTAAATGTGTGTTTCCGCAGCACTTCCAGCTTGAAAGGATATTCTGAATGTAGCTAGTTTTTGTCAAGCACATTGGAAGTGAAATAATTTGAAAACAGCACAGAACTCAATGTTTGCATTTCAATCAAAAGAACTTTAAATCAAGTAGCAATTAAGAGAAGTCTGTTGAAGGTGGGAGGGATTTAATCAAAATTATTTGCTGTTCAGAAACACTTGGGGTGATACGTAACAAAAGAGTCTCTAATCTCTCAGCTACTGTAGTGTGTGTCAGTGAGGCTGGCAGATAATGTGCTGGTGACATCTCCTTTTTCACCCTCAGTTTTCATGAATGCATGGTGGACTTCCCAGTTTTGCTCTGAGCATCATACTGGGAGGGAGGAGACCATTGTATCGTGATAGAAGACCTGTCATTAACAGGAGGGCAGTTGCTTACTTATTATTGCCACTGTGGTCCTGTGGTTTTTATATAGTTCTTGGACCTGCAGGAGTTGATGCATTTTTTTGCTTATGTTTCGACTTCAGTGGTTTGTTGAGGTTTTTTTTTCCCTTTCCCTTTCTTGTATAAGAGAATAAAATAAACTTGTGTGCTTCTAGTGGGAATGTTGAAAATGTGATTAACTTTAAAGGCTTTTTTGTAACTGCATGTAGGCTGTCAGTCATCCTGGAGGTAATCCTGCAGCCATCTTCCATTACCTTAGTCATATATAAGAATCAAACTGTCATTTCAATCGACGTTGCTTCAGCTGATGGCAAGATGTCACCTGTGATTCTGTCTCTTGAAGACTTTATTTTAACGAATTGTGGACTAATACAAAAATAGTCAAGTACTTGTATGACAGGTATATGGAGTATCTCTTGTTAGGAGGCTGTAATCTAAATAATGTTGTCACTAGTAACGAAATCTCTTCCATGCTGTAAGATACCATTTGAAGTTTCTTTATGCCTCATAAATATTGCCTGTTGATTTGTTGCTGTTATATCATTACAGGTAGCTGTATTTAGTGCATGAGTGGAATGTGTATGTTTCATGTATATCTATTTTGTCATCTAGATAAAGAAAAAACTAATTTTACAGAAAAGTAATTAAAATTACTGTGAACTTGTAACTTTTTTCTTTCATATTTTACACATTGCTTTTTTTGAGAACAATTCTTTAATGCTGACATAAAACCTAGTTAGCCAGTATGAACTGTGAACTGTTTTGTCCTATGGCGGGTGGTCAATCTGTCAAACTGTGTGGCTTTAAGTTCAAAAGGAGCTCTTAAGCAGTTTATGTATCAGTCCAGGACTGGTGAATTGTCTGTGTCTGAGCAGGCAAAATACAGTAGCCTAATCACTGTTTTTCCTTCAGCCATGTGGACTTTAATTTATTTTTCCTTGTAAACTTTGATTTATTGTTATTAGAGGGTTATATATAATACTAATAGTATATTTGTATGTTATAATATACTAAAAATTTATTATATAATAAATACTAATCAGCACTACCACACTGTCAAAGTGTGCTTTCAGAGAGCCAGAGCAGTTGAGGAATTAGAGGAAGATAACCTTGGGAATAAGAGGTTTATAACAAGTCAAACACCTACCTTCATGTTTGCCATTAATACCGGCTGGACTTGTAGCTCTCCAAAGATGCAAACTTGAGATTTGAAACACTAGATTAGAACCTCTAAGTGGCCCAGTTTCAGAGAGCCTGAACACTTAGATTGAATTAACATTCATGTGTTTGGAATAGTGTACACCAGCGAGTATTTTGGATGGGCGTTCTGTGAGCCATCTATAACACAAGTTTTCCTGGTTTAGATTGCATCAGTTGTCTGTGAGGAACTACTGGAAGGTGTATAATGTTTTGTAGTGGGTCTAAGGAGGAATAGCCTTTAAATTATTTCCATTTGCCAAACTTAATTTAGTTCCAGGCTGGCATTTTTATCTTGTTGCATTCTGAATAAAAAAGAGGAGAGAAAATAAGTATTAGCAGCAGAAGAGGGACTAGTTTTTCTTTCTAATCAAACAAAATATTATTCTAATCCTTAGTACAGACTATGATGACCAGAAAGTGTTCTCCTGGCCTGCGGTTCTCTCAGATTTCACTTGTCTTTAATCAACTGAGGAAGCGGTTCCAGACACAGTAGAGCAAAGCCTTTCTGCCCTTGGGTAATGTAAAAAGATGCAGCATCTCATTCAATCAACTTCGGACTCGGTTTCATAAAAGAAAGGACAGCAACTCCATCATCACCTGAAAACAGAAATTCATTTTGTGGACTTTTCAGAAGTACTCTCTTTTGACCTATGCTTCCCTGGTTATGTTGATAGCACTGGTGCTTTTTATGATAACGTAAGTTGTTTTTAAAATTCCCACCAGTCCCATGTTTACAATAGCTGTGTTAAGTAAGTTGTGCCTTAGATGCAGTAGTGACTGCTGCTAGGAATGGCAATTGGAACTGCTGACATTCAGCAGTTAAGCAGTCTTGAGGACTATTGAGCAGGGAATTCCCAACAACAGGTCTCTACATTAAAATGTTCCTCTGCACAAACAGTCCTGGCCAAGCAATACCTACTTTGAATGAACTGGCAAAGAGGATAATGCTGAAAAAGGAGAATGTGACTGTCTGATGTCACCCCTTTGAGCAGAAATTATGATCTTAAATATATGTTATCTGGGTGTTGCAGGCATTGCTGCTTTAGCATCAATTATTAACGTTAGCATTAATTACCATTAATGTGATGAGTAAATCAGCAGTACAGAATTGTAGTATGTGCGAACAGGCAGGCATTTTGGAAACAGCTATGATGCTTTTTTCATTCAGTGGAGAATCTTCTAACAACTGATGTTTGCTGCAGAAGAGTAATCTCGGAAATTTGGCGGAGCATTTCAGGCATATCTTTGATGTCTCCACATTTAACTTGCTTAGTGTGGTGGGATTTTCCTTTGATTCGTTTTCTTCAGCGTTTTACAGTACTTTGTAATGGTGATTGGGGTTATCTGAGACAAGGGAGATTAGGAAAAGAGGGGGAAGAAGAAAGAATATCGCAGAAGACACTGTTATCTGCTGAAATCAAAGGCTGATGTTCACTTTATCCTGCTTATGTTCTCATGATTTGGCTGCCTCTAGTATGGTTTATGAATCTAGCTCAGTTGCCTTTGCATGGATAAAACTCCTCTTCAGTATTATGGATTTCTTTCTTCACTTGCAAACAAATGCTTTCGGCTTAGGTAACAGCAGTTAGCATGGAGGATTTAAACTCAAGACTCGGTCTCTGTCTTTCCGAATAGTGAAAATCAGTGAGGCACTACAGCTCCAAGATACGTATGTAGTTAAGTCTTTGCATTTTGGAAATCTGGTCCTTTCTCCTACCTAACATTGTAGGTGCCTAATGCAGCAAAACTTGAGACCAAACCAGCTTGCTGTAGGGGTGCTAATGGAAATTAGCTTTCATGAAGCAGTCAGAAACTGGGTGACAGAAGTCACAAGCACGCTTTCTTTTTATGTGCTGCCAGTCTTGGAAAAACAAACATCCTCCACAGATGTTTATGATTAGAAAATGTCATGGGTTAGGAGCAGTTATATTTGAATGTTGCCATGTTCTGCGTAAAACATCACCAGATGCTTTGTTTGAATATGTTAAACCAATTTATAATTATGACTTTTGTATTTGGGAATGCAGAAGAAAAACTTGAGGATATAAAGATCTTCCCAGACCTTGCTCTCTCAGTTTGAGCAAATTACTCTGGGGACAGATGAATTCAAGTCCTTTATTGCTGGTGGCCTTCCTTGGAAACACATTACATTTGTTGGAGGGGCTGAGTAAATGATACCTTTTGTTCCTTTACATCTCTTAATAGCTGGCCAGTAGAGCTCCTTAGGCATAGATCAAAAGCTGTATAGCAAAGCTGTTTATGAAGGGCTTTCCTTTCCAGATTAATTTCCACCATTGCTTCCACTTAAAATTTTCTCTGTAGCAGAGATAAAAAGATAAATTAGAAAGCTGGGTTAAAAACGAATAAGCCTGAAACACAGGATCATACTGTGATGATTTACCAATCGTCTTTCATCATAGTCATGTAGAATATTCTCAAAATCAAGGTATTGTGGTATGTTTCATAGATGTTTGAGAAGATTTTGGTTTTAGGGAACTTTTCTCTAGAGAAGATTTCAGAGGAGGCTGTTTATGTGCGAGTGCTGAATAGATCTATCTATTGATACATATTTTAAGGGTTTTCTCTCTTCTGAACTCCTGGCTCGTTTCCAAGTATTTCACTGCTTTGCAAAGCTTTAAATTATGCTAAGTGTTCATTTTCCTATCTGGCTTGTGAGCTGTTATTTACTGAGTCACTTGGTTTGATCACACATGATGTGCTTCCTAGAAAGGTATCCAAGGTGTGCTTTAATGGATAAGCAAATGTTTAGAAGATTACATGTATTGTCAGTTCTGGAGTTTGAGACAGTAAATCTATTTCTATGGCTATAGTAAGCCAGTGGTGTTTATTACAGAACTTTTGGGTTATATAATTACTGTTATTGATGTCATAAAAGGCAATGAGAAGTTATTTTTAAACAAAGCTCACACTTAGCCCTGATGATAGGTTATTAAAAAGCTGATGTGATTTCCTGGCAGGAATCATCTGGCATGGCGTCCCTTTGCCCTCCACGTTTTGTGAAATCTGGTGGAATTACCCCCCAAACGGACTGGAAGGGGAGCCTAGCACAGTGGCCCTCTGAGAGGGAATTTATACGATGAGCAGCCACTATTAAAAGCAGAAAAGCCTGATGTTTCCTGAGGACCAGAACCCAGCTGTCATTGGCATTGCAGGGATGCTGGCTGTTGGTGTAGACCGCTGTGGCTGCAGGAACTTTCTTCTTGTGCTGGGAAGGTCTCAGCTGGCACTTGGCTTGCATCATGGTACTCTCAGTATCCTGCCTCTTCCTTGGCTCGTGAAGGGGAGAAAAATTGTGCTCATCTCATTGAAATGAGTGTCTGTCTGCATAGACAATATGAGATGGAGTCTTGAAGCTCTTCTGCATGATGCCAGAATAGACTCCTAAATCCCTCTGTGCCCTACCTTTGGGAGGAGGAGGAGGGAACTTCAGGGCCTTTGACTTTAGCAAGGTGCAGCAGGTGTGATTGTATTTGGCTGAATGAAACCCTACAATGTGCACCTAGTTCAAAAAGCTTAAATGTAAAAAACACTTATTTGGAGTCCCATGTTTACTGTTACTTGGTGTTCTCTTATCAAATGCGTTCTCTATCCCCTTAATACCACTGCAAACTTGACTGCTACTGCAAAAGTTGAGCTGAGTTCTTCCAATTTCATGCTTTACTGCCCTGTTAAAGTCCCTGCAGCATTGGTGAGATGGGAAGTACTGCTTGTGCAGCCTTTTCATCACTAGTAGGGTTGCATGATTGTGAGTAATCTTTTTTTTTTTTTTTTTGTAAAATATTGCACAAGAAGTACTAAAACCATCTGTGTTTCAGTTTAGCAGTGTTGTGTCTTCAGGGCTTCTGAGGAATAAGAAGTTATATACTGATTTTCATCAAACAAGTATGACTGAATACTCAGTGGGAGAGAGTCTGCAACTTAAAAAAATAGTTGTGTTTCAGATCAAGTTAATATTTCTGGAACCATCATCCCACAAAACCACCCCTGAGGTACTAACATTTCAAAAGTTAAAATTTTAGGCATACTGAGCCTTTTCTTTAAGCCCTGTTACTTACAATTGTCTTAATGGTTTTAGTTTCCATGGGTTAGATGCAAATCAAATACCATTTCTGTGACCATTACTAAAATGAACCTTTCATATGAAAGGCTTTAGCTTTCATTACAGACCTAGAGCTTTAATAGTTAGAGAATTGGAATTACAGCTATTTGTCTTTTGCCCGTCCATTTACAATTGTTGCTTGAATGTTAATGATAAAGAACTAAATTATCTCTTGAAAGGCAGATTTTAGTTGATTGCAAATGTGCATATAGTGGACAATACTCAGATTTCCCCTACTTTAGCTGGTTTCCACTAGCATTGATGGATAATATGTCATTAGCTTTTGTTGGAAAAGGTGAATTTGTTATTAAAGTGGTAACAGTGAATTAGGCTTTGAAGGACTTTGACTGCTAATGTTTGTCTTGTGCAAGAGAAAAAAAGAATAAAAAAGCCAAGACCCATCTGACATTGCAGATTGTACTGTAAATACTTTGGGTAAGGGCTTTTTGTATTTCTGGACTCATCACAAGGATTTGGTAAGTAAATATGTAAAATTTAGCTTTTGTTTTTCATGGTTTTTTTGAACACTGATTTGTACTGTGATTGCTATTATTTGTAATCCATAATAAAATATTTGTCTATACGCTGTGTGGTAAGTTGCTGTGGAGAAAGTCGCAAGTGGCGACTTACAGGTGAAAATTCAACAGAATTTATATTCTATAGGAATTTCTCATTTGATCATATAATACATTTTTGTTTGATTAAATTTAGGCTATAAAAGAATTGGTTATCCTATATTTAGGTTTGTGAAGTAGTAAGAGGAGGAGGAAGTGCAATTTATCCCCCTTTCTTCCTATTTTTGTAGACCAAAGGAGAATGTGCTCCTCCTTCCTTTTCTCTACCCTCTCTTTCCCTGGTATATAAGGATGATGCTACTGCATTCCCTTCTGTTTCATGCCTTAAGCAAATGTAATGTTTGTATCTCCAGTCCACTATACCTCTCTGCTAAAAAATTTGATGACAAATGTGTGTGTTATTTACTTACCGAACACAGCGATAAAGTACAGTCATTGTATTGGCATCTGACATTGAGGAAGCTGTTCAACATTCTGTGCAGCTGTTGTCCCCTGTTAAATATATCTATAAGGGTACTTACCTACCCAGGGGATAATACTGTAAAAGCTTTATTGCTCATCTGAAGGGAACTTAAGATGGCTGAAGTCTTTATCCTCACCAGCAGATTAATGTTTGAATAAGTTTATCTGCTTATATAAAAGAAAAGGTTTAAAACTTGGTAGTTGAAATCCTTTTGCTGTTCTGGCAGGGGACAGGCATCCACTTGAATGTTCTTGGAAGCGTTGCTATGGCCAGTTTTCCAGCTTGACAGAAAGAGGAGAGGGACCAACCTCCTGGGCCAAGACAGTGTTCCAGGGACAAATCAAAGCTCCATTCACTCAATTGCATCTTCCTGTACTTCTTGCCAGCTGGTCTGGTATTGTTTCGTTAACTCTGAACTGAAGAGAGTGGAAGATCGTAGATGATCTGGGTAAATGATTCCCAGTAACGAAGAGATGGGAGAGTCCGCTTGTCTCCCACCTGTCTCTGCCTAGTGGTGGGAGGTTGAGAACACTTGTAGAAGAGAGGCCTTTCTTTCACTGACTGCCAGATGTTCTGACCTCCTTCCAAGGTTTTTCTTTTCCCTTATAGACCAGTTCATCAGTTGCACTGACTGGAAGATGTGGGTTGTAATCTTTAAGCCCATCAACATGTTTTTGTTTGTACCTTTTGCTTAGGGAATACCTGCTCTGGGCAGTAAAGCTAGCAGAGATTGAAGGCAGTAAGTCCATGTAGTAGTACCAGGTCCTACCAAGCAAACCTACAGTTTAAAGGCTGAAAAAGGGGCATGTCTGTCCCTGCAGGGCTTATTAGTTCCCAGGCAGCACAAACAGGACTAGACTGTTTCTGGGATCAAGCAAATCTGTTGTGTGCTCTCACTGTGCTCCAGCATAGATGCAATCCTGACAAAAACATGCACAAAGCGCCTACAAGAAAGAGCCTTGCAACAGACAACCATCGTCTTGTTTTTGTGTAAGTGGAGTTTCCCTGTAATTGTATGCAAGGGAGAAGTTAAATCACTCAGTATTGTCAACCCAGGTATTAAAAATACAACCCACCCTCCAGTAAATTTCTCAAAGACCTCTGAGTAAAATGGTAGATGCAAAATTCCTTTTACTTGCTTTCTGGAAGCCAAGAGTTCTTAATCTTACCTTTTGAGTCCTAGGATAGCATTTTCTACTGTGCGTGGTAAAAAATAAAAAACAAAAAAAACAAAAAAACCCCAAACCAACAAAACAAACAAAAAAAAACAAACCAAAAACCAACCAACCAAAAAAAACTGTCATCTGTCCGTTACAGTATTTGGAGCCATACATTATTGGACTTGTCTTTAGGCAAGTAGGACTTTGCTTTTTAGGAGTCTTTTGGAAACACTTGGGGAAAATAAAAACCATGATAAAAAAATATAATGTAAGTTTCCCATTTTGTATGTGCCTCATCTTGTTCTTCACACAGGCACAGAATGGTAGGGGTTGGAAGGGACCTTCAGAGATCGTCTAGTCCAACCCCCCTGCCAAAGCAACTACAACTGCAAAGTTGTAGAACTTGAAATGTGTCACAGTTTTAATAATCTATTCCTGATCTAATAAAAGTGAATTTGGCTCTTCTGAATGTTAGCACTAAAACATGGCTAATGTTTTTATAAATGTTTATTATTGTATGCAGTATATGCAGACTTACGTTGATTGCTTTATTATAATTGACTTTATGACAGTCATAAGCCACTCACTGAGTGGGAAGGACAGACCTTTACAGCGTATCAGGGAAGTCTTTTAATTTGGTGAATTTATCACAACTGAAGTAGTGCAGTGATAAATTGGTTGCCATATATTAAGCTGCCAAGTATGATACAGTGGCCTTTTTTTGATATGTAAAGTCACACGTACCTGGCAGAGATAAATGCAGCGTCTTTCAGGGTTATTTAAGTTCTATAAAATCCCCCGTAATGGACTTAATAGTACTCGAGGGACCATAGGTGACAGAGGCATTGGTCAGAGGGAGTTCAGAAAGGTTGCTTTGTTTTGGTGAAATAAGCTTAATCTGAGTTGAGTGCACTGTTTGTTTTCACTGTCCCCTGCAAATGATTTTTAAACCAGATTTCTGCCTTTTCTTGTAAAAAATGTTCTGGGAGAGTTTTGTAGTTACTGGAATGGAGGATTTCACAGGACAAATGCAATCTTCACATGCCTGAAATGTTAGTGTAATTGCCCTTATTTCCATGGAACGTTTCTGATTGCTATTGCAGCAGTGCTGCTGTGTCCTCACCTCTCTCTGCTGATCTCACTGCAAAGTTCTTCTGAAAAGTCATGTTCATGCTATATGTCTAATTCTTACCTGCTCCTGATTAATCTGTGTGGACTGTCAGTCCGTCTCCTCACCACTTGCTTGCAGCTTTTCTTTCCTGTGCCTTTTGGCATGCGTCAAGAAGCAGAAGAGGGTTAAGTCTGTTGAGGAGCTAAGTGTACTTTTCTCATTACAGCCAAGGGGCAGCATCAATAGTATTATGTTTAATTTGAATTTGGCTGTGCAGCTACCTTCCATGTTTCTTGCACCAATCCAGAACTGGTTTTAACTTTGCCTCAGGGGAGTGTGGGGCAGAGGAACTAGTCTGCTTCTGTTGGTCTTTGATCCTGCTCTGAAACTGGTAGGCCTAGCTTGTTCTGAACTGTGCTGTTTTGTGGAGGTCTCCCATCTGATTACTGACCCTTCAGACAGGACTTTGAAACTGGACAGGATCGCCATAGATAGAGGAGAAGCCGGGAAATAACGCTTATCCTTTTCTAACAGACTTGCAAGCTTAGCTGAGCACATACTCGACCTGAGGAAACCGGCATGGTTCTGTGGGTACAAAGACTGGAGCTGGGCAGAGACCTTTACTTAACAAGGGGTTAGCTGGGTACGATGACCTGTGCTCCAGCCTCAGCCTTCTGAGAGTGTGCTGGGTTGTTGGGGTTTGGTTTTTTTTTTGTTTTTTTTTTTTTAGCTTCATGAATTTGACTTAGAACTTTGGCATTTCTTGAAATAAGCTTGTATATCTAGTTTAACAGAGGTTTGTTCTTGCTCTTTGTAGCATTAATAAAAGCCAAAGGTTTAATCTTGAGGACGCAAGCTCTCTGGAACCATGGACCCATAGAGATTTGTCAGCTTTAATCCTGTACGCGACCTTCTCAGCAGAGCATAAGAGGACTATTGTTGCTGCCTTGGCTGATGCTGTTTACACGTTATAACAATGGGTCCAGTGCTTTAAACTTGAGGTTTTTCTTTTTTTTTGATGTATTACAATTATGTCAATAAGCTATCAGCTCTGGGTTTATTATAATGAAATAATATATAAACACGTGTTTTCTGTTTGCATTGCCACCTTCCAAACTGAGGATATTCAGTTAAGAATATAAATAAATAAATGTTGGAATGGAGGCTCCTGGCAGAAGGAGAGAGCTTGTCAAGCCAGAACAATTTCTTTGAGATAATGGGCAAAGAAAGACAAATAAGTTGTCCTGTGTTAGGCTGCACTAGAGAAAACAAGGCAGGTCAGGTTGGTGTTGCATACTGTTTATCCCTCTGGGACATCGTGTGTATCTAACTTTGACACACTTAATATTGGTGCTAACAGCTAGAAGACTTGAGACAAAAAAGTTGGGGTAATAATCATACAAAGATGTGAAGGGTTTTTTTTCTGGGTTTTTGGCGGGGGGTGGTGGGTAGTGATAAGACCAACTTTGAACTAAATATTATTTTATGCTGTCTATTTTGCTACCCTCTAGTTCCATTTTACTTTGCGATCATGGTGACTTCTTACATCATCTCATTCAAGAATTTCTGTATTGAATCATGTTTTTTCCACTTTTAAGCTTTCCTTCAACAACATACTGTATTGTTTTCAAAATGCTGAAAATACTAAAAGAAGCTGGTCTTAGATTCATACCCTTTAAGGCGTGTTATAAAGAAGTCTCAAATTCTAAGACGCTGTATCTTTTGGTGAGCATTTTCATGCGTAGATATTTCTGATCTGAATGAGATTTTTCAGACTTTTCACAGCTGGAGTTGGTCATTGCATTGAACTTGTCCTTTACCGTCTATTAATTGTGGTGTTCATTTCAAAAAGTGGTATGTGCATGTAAAGAAAGTATAATCAAGCTTCATGTTATTTGTGTTTCTGTTTAATACAATGCTGTCTATTGTCCTTTTCATGTCGTTACTAGGAACTGAACTTAGTTGCTGGGACATACCCACAGGTTCGCTCCCAACTGGTTTCCAGCATTGTTTGCTCCAAAATATTGATGAGGTATCCCTGAAGTGTTATGATTTTATCTTCTATGTTTGACAGCCTCCACCCTCAGCTAGGAGCTTTCAAGTACAGTGTTTGCTGGGCTTCACATGTAGTGTTTAACTGATGCCTGTGAACCTGAAGCATTCAGATTCTGCTTTCAGAACAGATATATTACAAGTGACAGGTTGTCCATAAATATATATGTTGTTCCTTTAAAGTCTTGGGACAGGTTCTCTGCAAAGCTGCTGGCCTTGGTATGAGTACATCTATAAAACGTAATTAGCATCCAGAGTCGGAATAGCAGCTGTTGCTTACCAATAGGTGGAGGACATGAGTTTTGGATAGTCTTTGTAGTCGTTCACTGAATTTTGAACCTTTAATTTTTTAATGTTTGGGAGATACTTTAAAGTGTAGCAAAGACTTTCAAAATAATTTGTAATCTTTCTAGTAAACAGAGGTGAGTGCTGCAGTAATTCACAGCAGGCAGAGGTGCAGCAATTCTTTTTGATGGGCATTTAACGTTCATACACATCCAGTAGCACTATTAGCTGACTTTTTTTTTTTTTAAGAACTTCAGCCTCGTTACATGAAGGCCACAGGAATAACGAACATTTTGCTTATCTGTGTTTCCTCGGCCTTTTTTTTTTTTTTTTGTCAGGTTGTGAAGCCCCTCGTGATGATGCAACAACAGCCCAGTTTGTGGTATAGCTCACAAGGCAGTTGCTTTGGGTGTAGCTGCCAGCCACTCGAGAACTGTGTTTTGTTTCCCATTGTTTGCAAGTGTTGAACCTCTTATCATCTTGGTTGTGGATAAATCTGTTTCTGGATCTCAAATCAAGCCTAATTGTGTGTTCCCTCTGATCTCTCTGTCTTGTTTTGCAGCATCCTTGGTCTCTTGCTTGTGTGGTAGGAATACCCAGGTGAAGGTCCATTTGAGTAGTGTCCTGCAGAAACCTTCTTCCCTTGTACGTTGGACTAGCTGGGGCAGTAATGGCCATGCCACTCCCAGTGTCTGAAGAGTAGCTCTGGCAGCAGAAACACATCACAGTGGCTTGTGCTCCTTCTTAGCAAGCCTAGCTAGACAAGAATAAGTTATATTTTTTTTTCCCCCTTTTTTTTTTTTTAATATATGAGAATGAATGGATATCTTTCTGACTGAAAGTATCAGGAAGCAGATCTGTTGAGTAAGAATGTGCCTTTTTTTCCCTCCTAGAAGTAATTTTGCTGTGAATAACTGTTCTTTTGGTCTGTCTGAAGCTGGCGTGTATTATTCATAAATGCTAGATTGGTTTTAATAAAGATAATTCTCTTCAGATAACATAGAAAAAATATTCATTTATTAGGCCCAGGTTCTTCATGTTCCCAGGGCACTGCTCATGAACAATAACCCTGATATTATAGGTTTTCTCTTTGTGTTAGGTTAAATGGTTTGGATTTCTTATTTAGTTTATTTTTTTTTAACTAAAGCCCTTCCATAATAAAAAATGGCTTTTGTCTTTCCTTCTGTTCATTGGCAAACATCCAGAAGGTCAAGTGAAGGCAGCATGAGGTGGCTAGCCAGCTTGAGAGGTCCAGGATTCTTTCTCAGGTCCTTTTGGGAGACCTTTAGTTCAGGCTCAAACTACGTTTTCAAACTAATGAGCATTGGGAACACTTCTCTTGTAAGCAAAGCTGATATCTTGGTGGTTGTATACATATATTGCTCTACCCTATAGCAGAGTTTCATCAGACTTCTGATAGCAATGGCTTCTGACAGCAGCATGGAAAAGAAGGAAGGCTTCATACTGGAAGTATGTGATTCAGGAGTCAAGAATACCTTGAAGGTTATCAGGACTCTGTATACCTGTAGGAGATATCAAGAGATCTTGAAGCTGTAGCATGAGATAACGTAGTTAAAAGCTGACTCCTAATGTAGAATTAATTTCTGACACATACTGTATGAACTCGTATATCTCCTGACACTTGTGTAACCGTGCAAGCGTGACATCCTGTGATGCTACTTTTTTTTCAATGGAGTTCTCATGTGTTTTTCGTTGGAAGTAAAAAATAAATTTTATTGTTGGGAAGAATTTTCTCTTCATCATCTTTTTCCATGCAGTATGCTCAGTAAGTGAAACCAGGGATGCTACCTAGTCCTGTCTCATTAAGATATTGATTCAGAGAAGTACTAAGTGTCCCTAGCTCTAATTCTGTCGCTGAGAGGTGAAAGCACAAGGTGCCTGCACAGCACATTAGGTGTATGACACCAGCTCAGTGAAGAGATGGATCCTGTAATGCTGTCTTGTTCAGGAGGGGTGCAAAACTGTAGCAGTTGCATATAATCTGTGGTTTCACAAATGTTTACAGTTGTTGTTTTTTTTTTTCCCCAAAATCTTGGGCGTTATAGTCAGAGAGCACTGGTAGAACAACATATCATGTACAAATTGAGACAGATAATAGAGCTGGTGGGTTTGAGCCTAAGCAACGTGTTTTGGGTAGTCAAACCGAATTAGGGATTCATTTCACATGAAGCCCTCCACTACAACTGCTGTGGGGCTGTTCCAAAAGTTTTGATTGAATGCCTAGGGGCATCAGGGAATATTCTTTCATATATTTGTTTCCAGTTTTTAATTTCATAAAAGGTTAATAATTGATGACTCTAAATTTACAATAGGGAAAACCCAACAGTATTCAAAACTGCACACTTTAGATGGATGGTTCCATTCAGATGCAGTTTAACATGAAAAATGATGCATTAGAGTTACTGTATTAGATGATGCATTAGAGCACTGTATAAAAGCTTTGTCTTTGCACTATGTTTGTCCAGTTCAGGGTGTCATTTTGAAAACGACCTGGTCTTTGCTTGCCCTTTAGTTTTTGATGGATGTCTCTTCTTGTTCTCTTCTATTTTTGCCAGGGGTAACAATTGTCCCATGAGACTTTCATATTCCGTTGATATTACCTTATTAATTAACCTTGCTAGAGGCTTATTAACCACTGTGATTTATATTTAATTTGGAGATTTGTTGTCTTATTACTGCTAAGAGTAATTCTGAAACATAAGTTCATCCATTTTAATTAAAGTATTGATCCAATAGTGGTCCTTCTTCAGAATTTTCCCAATCTGTACTTATTGAGCCAGGTTGTAAAGACCTCTGTATTGATGAGAACTACAGCTCAGCATTTGATAAGATTGCTGAAGTTTGAACAGCATGTGCAGTTTAGAGTGCAGTTTATTCTGAAAAAGATAAATTCCAATGGCACTTTCTTACTCAGTTGATGTTCACTGAATCATAGCACAGTTGAGGTTGGAAGGGACCTCCAGAGGTCATCTTGTCCAATACCCCTGCTCGAGCAGGGCAACCTAGAGCCAGTTGTCCAGGACCATGTCCAGATGGCTTTTGAGTATCTCCAAGGATGGAAACTCTGCGACCTCCCTGGCAACCTGTGCCAGTGCTCAGTCACCCCCATGGTAAAGAAGTGTTTCCTGATGTTCAGGGGAAACCTCCTGTGTTTCAGTTTGTACCCATCACCTCTGGTCCTGTCACTGGACATCAATGAAAAGAGCCTGGCTCCATGCCCTTTGTACTCTCCCTTCAGGTATTTATACACATGGATAAGATTCCCCCTGAGCCTTCTCTTCTCCAAGCTGAGCCATCCTAGCTTTCTCAGCCTTTCACAGAATCACAGAATGGTCAGGGTTGGAAGGGACCTCTGGAGATCATCTAGTCCAACCCCCCTGCCAGAGCAGGGTCACCTACAGCAGGTTGCACAGGATGGTGTCCAGATGGGTTTTGAATGTCTCCAGAATGGGAGACTCCACCACCTCTCTGGGCAGCTTGTTCCAGTGCTCTGCCACCCTCAAAGAAGTTCCTCCTCATGTTTAGATGGAACTTCCTATGTTCAAGTTTGTGCCTGTTACCTCTTGTTGTATCACTGGGCATCACTCAAAAAAGACTGTTCCCATCCTCCTGGCACCCTCCCTTCAAGTATTTATATGTATTGATAAGATCCCCCCTCAGTCGTCTTTTCCCTAGACTAAAAAGACCCAAGTGCCTCAGCCTTTCCTCATAGGAGAAATGCTCTGGTCCTGTAATAGTCTTAGTGGCCCTTTGCTGGACACTTTTCAGTATGTCCACCTCTCTTGTACTGGGAGCCTAGAACTGGATAGTTTCTTATAGTATTGTGAACACCCCATTTGTGTCAAGGTCTAGCGTACACTTTTTTGTACGTGACAGCTAATGGATGACATAATTTACCTATAGCAATGTCTCACTCTCCTGTTAAGGTTTTGGTTTTCTTCCCTTCAGAAGAGGGGAATACCAGCCAGTCTCAGGGCTCAGAGAAACGACCTGTGTTGTGCATCTCTGGGAAGCCAGTCCCACTGACATGATGTAGGTCCTGTGTGGGTGTGCAGGCAGGCTGTGACTTTCCAGGAGGGATGACGTGGGGAGGTGATCCATGAAGAAAGATGCTACTTTACTTAATAAGTGACCGCATTATCTATGAAAATGAGGTCTGGCAGCTTTCCTGTGTCCTCAGTCAATTGCCCCTTTTTCCTTTCACTGGGGACTTAATTTCAAAGAAAGATGTACTAAGTAGGAGGGTGGGGAGAAGGAGAGTGTGGGTCAGGTCAGACAGGCTTTGGTACTTTCCAGCATTTCTCTAATTTCCAAAGGTTTTTATATTTAAGTTTTCATATTATAAAGACAAAAAAAAAAAGTCAATTTCTGAAAGTGCTTCTAGTAACAAACTTGCTAATAGCTTTGAGAAGACAAGAGAGACTCTAACCAACCTTAAACTGTTTGGCTGTATTAAAACTAGAACCTTCATGTCTGTGCAGTTTCTTGGGGACTAGTTCTGCTGTAGGCAGAGGTATGAGTTCTTTTGGTTCAGTTGAATGCTTTTTTATTTTGAATTGCATATCTAAGGATAGGTGTGGAAGAGGTCTTGCACTGGTTCAGTTTGCTCTGGTATACTATATACGGTTACATGACGATGTGGGATAATTACTGGAGGTGACTTAAAAATTAAGTTATATCCACATTTTGAAGAAAAGTACAGCATCGACGAAACTTCCAGGGGCAGAGTGCACCTGGTGTGCAAAGGATACATTTCACAAAGGTTCCCTAGGCAAGCTTAGGTGTTAAGGACATTGGGGGAGTCCGGTGCGCTAAGTCTAAGAAAAACAGTGCGGAGGATGGAGCAGAGTGGAGGCACTGCAGCCAAACTCTGTGATAAAATGGGAATTTGAGGGTCAAATGGAACCCTTGAAGGTCTTATGGAACTGATAAGCTGCCGAATTGTTACCCTGAGGCAACGATCTGTCATTTTTTGACAAAATGCTATCCTTTGGGTAAACAACGCTTGTTATAATGTCATCATAATACCAAAACATACCTCCATCCCCAAAACTACCCTCCTTCAAGGTGCAGCCACTCCTCACAGAGTTTGTGCTCTAAATTTTTCGTAGTCTTTAAAAGCAAAGCGAGAGAATTTTACACCAATCATAACAAAAGTATGTTTGACTAGAGGCCCTCAAGCTCCACCTGAAAGGTAAAAAATAGTATAAAAATAGCTTAAGAGAGGAGGGATGTCAGGGAAGATACCAACGCGATCAGGGAAATACCGTCACTGACCACCCCTGACTCCTGGGATCAGTCAACGGGCTGAGCCTCTCTTCCCTCCCATAGGGACACTTAGGGATAAGATTCAAACACTTGGCTGTACCAAGTGCTTTCCTGGGGAACTTAAAAATCTCTATAGAGTTGTTTTATAACTTAGTGCATTTGTAGCCAGGCTGTATTACTAACATAGTTCGTATTTGCACGTGCTTTGCAGACAGTAACTATCACCAGCAATCCAAAAGAACTTGTGCATCTGTTGCTTCAATAAACTACACTTTTCACCAATCTAGCCCTGAGAGTTCATAGTGAACGCGACCCCACTCCTTAACTGTGGCTGTGCTAGTTCATGGAACACCGCTAGATCAAATTGTGTATGGTGTTATTAGTGCATCTGTAATCGTGATAGTTCAATATACACATTGAACGCAACTGGACTTTTAACGCCGCATTGGACATCACTCAGAATCTAAGCCTAGCCACCCCCAGCCCCTCTGACATAGGCTGGAACGCAAGGGCGTTTATTTTCTGCCAAATTAATTTGCCCTTTAACACAACAGACGATTAAATTAAGGGGCATCTTTCTAGGCACAGCCTCACGTGAACTTGGAGCGAGTCGATTGCCAAAGCAAGATTCAGTGAGTTTGGCTTTCTGAGCTACTCTGAGCTTTTCAGTAGTGGTATATCCTTGTTACCTTCTATTTATGTTTTGTTCTGTACTTCGTGAAATTTTTGTTAAAAAAGAATAATAAAATACATATTGTAAGAGACTCTTACTACAGAATTCCGGAAAGTGAATGAAAAAATATGCTTAGGTCCTTCCTATAAAAGCAGGATCAGTGTTTCTTTTAAATCCGTCTGCTCCTGATCACTTCCAGCGTGACATCCTAATCCTCTGCATATGACAACACAATCCTCTTCACAGCAACCAATAGTGAAACATACTCATGCTCTGAATCACATGAATATAAGTTGGGTTTAGGCCTAATTGTTGTTATTTATTACATTTTTATTTATAGTGAACAGAATTGTAAAAGGCGTTGTAAAGGTACCTTAGGCATATGTTACTCTAACATTGGCAAGTCAGCATATACTTACTTTTTTTAACTTATTGAACCCCAGCTTTTTAGCTCAAGCAGCTTGCTTCAACTGCATATAATCAATCTTCCCAAAATATAAATAATCACTTACACGAGACTGACTTGCAGCAAGTCATCCTGAAATACTAATGCATAGTGTCTGAAAGACTTACTGCAAAAGCTACTATCAAAAGAAAATGAAAATGCATTCCTCAAGTTTGGGTTGGGTAGAGTTGCTTATTGTTGGTTTGGTTACTTCTTGCTAACTAGCTACTGGGGTTTTTAACTTACGGGATTTAGCTTTTCTTCGCAGAAAAGCAGTTGTGTTCCACTGAGTGTCAAATGAACTGTCTTTGGGAGCTCAGTCTTTTATGATTTAATAGAACTATTTGTGCCAGACAGGTATTGGGATGGAGTTTATGTGGCAAGACTGAGCCCTAGAGATCGCTGAAGAAGTAGCAGTAAGAAGGGTGAATAAGCTAGAAGCTTTCAAATTCCATATTTGCATCAAAATGGAGAATTAAGTAATGTCAATATGTATATGGTTCCAAACTGTTAATAAATAAGTAAACCATTAGGGTGTAGAAAATGGTTTTTATATGTTACCTAATTTAGCAAAACAATACTAAGCCTTCATATGTTTGGCTTGCTTGTTTGCTTGTTTTTTTTTCCACCTAATGACGCCCATTCTGTAATAATTTAAGAAATTTATTCTGGTCTTCAGAGGGGATGACTTAGAAAACTTAGCTGTAGAAGAACACGACATAAAATCCTTTTTGGGGACAAAAAAATGTAAAAAGTTTGGAATTTCCAGTAATCTTCCTTAATTAAGCATAGAAACACTTTGCATTGTGAAATCAAGTCCGTATTCCTGGAATTGTTGTGTTATAAGCACACAATTATGTTTAAGTTGCATTCAATGGTAAGACTAAGCAAGTTTTGTCTTCGTAGTTACATTACTAACTCAACAGTGTCTCTGAGTTTTTAAAACTTTATTTTCTTGGACTAGATCTTATGTGTCTCTTATCTGAGACTAAGTAATGACAGCTGCTGAATAGAAAGCCCTTTTTTGCAGATCAGTTTCAACAGAGGAGGTGGTGGCACACTGCTGTACCTCCCTTGGTTTGCTTTTGTCTTGTCTCCTGTTTTAAGCTACAAAAAGGATTTTAATGTAACAAAAAATAAAAGGAGCAGCTAAAAGGGAGGGTGCTTGGAGTAAGGATGAATAATGTTGAAAGGTAGAGGCTCCAGTAAATGGGTCCCACCAGTTAAAGGAAAAAGTCTAAAAAGGCAAAAAAAAAAAAAAGGGGACATCAAAAAGCAGAATGAAAGATGTGTTAGAAATAAAAAGACATCCTTCAAAAACTGAAAGCATTGACATTTTAAAGGTAAAACCACAAAAAAAAAAGTCAAAGACAAATTTGTAAGTGTATAAGAGCTAGTAATAATAATAAATGCATAATAAGCAAGAAACAAGTTTGCCAGGGAGTCAGCAAGCAAAAGGCGGCATTAGGGGTTGATCATGTGATTGCAGCACAGCTAAGTCAAATACTTTTTCTTTGGAGTTTGTTTCTGCAGAAATCAAGAGTGTGTGCCCCATTGAGATATTAGACAAAATGTTGCAATATATTGTCACTTTTTCATTATGGAAAAAGATTCCTGTGAATCAAAAGCAACTATGAAGGCTTCTGAGGGACCTCGTGGTTCAGTAATTAAATTGCAGACGAGATTAAACTTTGCTAGGTACCAAGCAACGCACATGGTGAAGAGGAAAAAAACCTTAACCTTTAAATTAGTAAACTAGCTGTTGCCATTAAAGAAGGACTTACAGATAATGTCCTAGGAATTGGTTCAGTACTCGGTGGTACTGAACTACCAAATCTAAAAGAATGTTAACAATATACTAAGAAAGGAATAGACAACAAATCAGAAAATATGACTTGTGTGAATGTGTAAATCTGTACCACATCTACTTCTCAATATTGTATGGACTTCCCCTAACGTTATAGTTATCTTTAAAATATTATAGCAGTAGTAAATGTACAGGAAAGATTGTGGTGTTTGATCAAAAGCATGGAATATTTTCTGTGTGAGGACTAAAACTTTTCAGGAAAAAAAAATCCCAGTTGTATGGGGATAGATCATAATAGGTTTCTATAATCCTGAGTGGAGTAAACAATGTGAGAATAGACTTTTTTTTTTCACCATTTCTCATTAATGATGCAGGTTAGAGTACATGGTTGAATAGGGAGGAAACAGGTTGTTTAAAAAGAGCAAATTAATGAACAAACCGAAGACTCTCTTCCTTCAAAGTCCTTAACCTGATTGTACTGGCAGTATAGTCAGGACTGTCTCCAGAAAAAAGGAAGGTAAGGTTTGTAGGAATATTCTTTGCTACACCAAGAGACAGAGTTATTTAAAGCAGAGTAGTCTGAAGAAAGCCCCATGTGTCCAAAAACCATGTCTTTCCTCTTCACCTCCCCTGCTGCATACGCTACTCAAATAACCAGATTGTGGAAATTAACATGGATTAAATAATCATGTAAATTGTGTATAGCTGCATAGTTTAAACAAATGAAAAGCATTTCTGTTGAATGCAAGTTTTCTTGCATCTGCACCTTGGTTCTTCTAATGACTCTTTGCTCTCTGTGATAGCATAGGCATTACGGATTGCTGTCTTTGTGTCAAAGGCCCAATTGTTTCACTGTTTTTTAATCTTTGTGGCAGCCATTGTGCCAGCGATGTATTTTACGATAATCTTTATTTTTTTTTGTAGTCTTTACCTTTTAAATTTTATAAAGGTTTAAACTGACCAGCCCTACTTCCAAATATGTGACCTAGTTATTGATGAAGTCTGCATGTTCTTAATATGTGTAACTGTAAAATGTTGTACAACTTTGTACAGTGCATACCAAATTATCCAATCCATATTTATGGGTAGCTGTAGTCCAGTAAAAGCTCAGATGCCTTTTGCTTTGTTTGCATCTTTTCCTTGAAGAGCCACAGTCGAGTCTGAAGTCTAGACTGTCTCCATTTCATATTGTTTTGCTTTTTGCATAGCATGACTTCAGTGTATTTCTAAGCGGTCATTTCAGTTTTAAGTATCTTGGTTGATATTTACTGCAGTATTTAGTTGCTAGAAAAGTTAGCAATTAGTTAGTTTCTGGGGAGCTAAAGAAGAGAAGGAAACTGAAAGACGGCCTAGTTGACATGCCTGTTAGAGAATATGAAGAGTCTATTTTGAAATAGAATTAAAGGAGACTTAATAGTAGGCAGGTGTGCGTGTGTGAATCATCCAGCCTTTGTACCAGCCGTAAAAACAGTTACTGTTTCAAACGGCAGAAGTATCTGCCCTCTTCTTAATATAGGTGGACATCATGCAGTTAAACCTTTTTTCTTGTAAATAAGACTGAACTAGTTCATATTTATTTTCATTCTTCTGTTCCTGAAGCCTTCAATATATGCCCTGTAATCTTTCAAATAGTCTGGAAATAATAACATTCTCCACTGATAAATCTTTTTAATATATAAATGCAGCAGTGGTATTTTAAGACTAGTTGAAGTAGTCTTGTTTAATGAACCCCTGATTCGAACAGATAGCCCACTGGCTTGCCAAAGTATATTCATTAAACATGAATGCTGTTCAGAAAAAGACTGCAAATTTCTTTTGTTTCTCCTTTTTTAAGTTAAAATCTGTCATACTTATTTCCCCCCCAAAAAAAACCCAAACCTGACCATTTCAGTACTCAGTACGTCCCTTTATCCTAGTGTTTTGATGCCCTATCATATTTAAGTTATTTTTTTCTACTCTTTCTGCTTATATACGTAGGATTGTTCTAGTTGTTTCTGATATTTTGTTGGTCTTTTAGACTGTTAATGTTTTGGTTCCTCTCCCTCTCCCCCACCCCCCCCCCCCTTAATGTTTTCAGCTTTTTGACCTGTAATCACGTGTGGTTTTCCTGGTTTTGAATTGTACTGTTCTTCTGCCTTACAAGAACAGCTTATGACTTCTGAAATGTCGTGCCTAAGCATTTCCTTCCTCCAATTGTTGCTTACCTCACTGAGAAATAAGGAAAATCTAAACTAGAAAATGACTTGACCCTTTCACTCAGTACAGATCATCATAGCTATCAATATTTCTCAGGCTGGAAAATGACACCAGCAGTACTACTTAGAATCATAGAATGGTTTAGGTTGGAAGGGACCTTGAAGATCATCTAGTTCCAAAGATAGTCTAGTTGTTATAAGCAGTTGACAACAATATTGTTCTGTTTGGAAAAATACATACAATATTAAGCCAAATAAGCAATCTTATAGTTTGAGAGAAGAAATTTATGGATTTAACCCATTCTGTCTTTGTCCGCCCATCCTCCCTCAAATGTGACCCTCCATTTTGGTGTAACTTCATTTCTTGTAGCATTGACTTTATTCTGGTCTGCTCACACCTTGAACACTGCATGGACTGTGCCTTGGAGTAGGGGCTGCTTGAGTGGCAGTTATTGCTGCAGATAGCGATGGGGTTGTAGTCATTCAGGAGGATATAACAAATAACGTGTACTGCTTCAGGAGGGCTGAAAAGCAAGGACCAGAACGGGGGGTGTTGAAGCAGTGTTTTGGTACACAGCCACCGTGTTGAGAGCAACTGGTTGGTGACCTTGTGGTTTGAAGTCCATCTTTCCCATTAAATTGGATGGTCATAACCCCTTAAATGGAATTTAGGGTCCTCCATCATCTCTCAGGAAGAAGGGTGAACCTGTCTGTGAGATGGGCACTGTCATGCTGGATGTGCAGAACTGCCAAGCAGACATACAGTGTACCCACCATCCTCATTTTCCTAGTGCACCACATACCTCACCTCAGTATGTAGTTACAAACCGGCTTTAACCCAACAGAAGCCTTTATATCCTATTAAGGTGTCCGGAGATCGGTTATGCTTTTACGTGCCAAACATCCAAATGAGCTCCTGTTTCATGATCTCAGGGTGCAGATGGCCTGAGATGCTCTCTGGAGATGATTGTCTGGATATGAGGATGCTTTGACTGAGGCCAAAATGGATTCCAGCAGTCCGCTTAAAGTAATGACTCGATTAGAAAAAGGTGAGCTTATTTCAGCTGATACTTTCAATTGGGACATGGAACTTCTAGTGTCTTGTTTAGTTTTATTTGTTGTTTGCTTTCATTTCAGTCTATCTGGTTCTTACTTGGAGAGAAGGCTGAGCGAACAGCGGGGCTGTTTAAAACTTCCCCATGGTTGCTGTGGCTTTCAATAAATTTTCAGAGTGGGGCCAGGATTTGAATTGTTTGCAAAAGTGATCTTACCTGGGGCTTTCTTCCGCCTGGCCCCACCATTGGTATGCTTATTTCTTTCAGTAGTTAGTGCATCCAGGATGTCAGGGTTATGTGTGTATACGTGTGTTCCATGTCAAACAACCTGGATTGGACTGTATTCACTTTTTACTGTGGTGAACCCATGGGGAAGTCGATGAGTTTTGAATGTGTGAAGTGTGAGAATAAGGAATTGCTCTGTGCCTTTTAATTAGTGTGGGAATTGTTCTTACGAAGGCATGGAAAGGAACAGGTAGCAGCTAGAAATGGTACTGGTGGAGAAACTGGGTGCCTGTGTGTTTGCAGAGGGCATGGCCACCACACCAGAACTGGGCATGGTGTCCTCGGGAAGGTGAGCCTGCTTTCTCCCGCCCCGACAGAAGCGAGTTCCCAGTACCTTCACAGACCTCTCTCTAGAGTTGTATGGAGGGCTCTGGGGAAGACACCATGAAGAGAAAGGTCTGGTGCGCTGAGCAGAGGCACGCTGTGCCTGTCAGCAGCTAGAGACAGCTTTGGAGCAGTCTTGTCCAGCAGCAAACCTGCTTCTGCTTTGTTTGTCGTTAGCTGTTCCCTTTTGAATATCCCAAATTTAAGTAGGAGCTCCAGAGGCAACATTTTCTTCAAAAATCTTCCTGGAAATAGGGAACCATATCTGCTGCTGTTATCACAAAGGTGGGATGTCAGACATCCCTTTTCTGATGGTATAGCTGAGAGGAAATACCCCTCCCCAAAAAGAATGGAGATGGAAATACTGTTAAAACCAAGGGAGTAAGAAGAGCAAGAAACAGCTGGGTACAAACATGGTATTATAATCTCTCCCAGCTTCTCCTTTTTTCTCCTCTCTATCTGCGTGTGCTCCCTGGGGGCTTCCTTTTTGCTCTCCTGTGCTGTGCTGTACTGTACTTGGAGAGCACTGGAGGGGTCACACCCCAGTGGACACAAACCAAGACTGGAAATCCTGTTAACTGCCAGTCAGTGTCACCATCCTCAATTAAGAGGCACTTGGGTTCTGAGTTTATAGATTCTATTGATTTTTTTTTTTTTTTTTCCCAAAATAAACTCCCAGATGTTACTGTGTGGTACTTGAAAAAGACAAGAAGCAATCAGTGCACTATATTTAGTTTTAAACATTGAAATTATAAATAGACACAATGGGTGTCTTTAAATGGTTGATTAAATATAAATAAGGAAGCAACTTGGTCTCCTTTTTTCTAAAGGATAAGAAACAAAGTACACTAATGCTTGTCTCAAATTTTAGTTTGAAAAGACGCTGTCTTTTCCTCTTTATCATGCTTAAACTTCATTTCAGGATTGAGATTATTTGGCTAGACCTCGTTGGTGAATTCTGATGGTCCTTAGCTGGAATTCCATAAAGCTTCAAAATTGTTATGTACTTCAGGGAGCACTGGATGTTGGTATGGGTCTGAGGGTATGGGGCAGCATTCTCTCCTATCTCCCTGTTTCAAGAGACAGGAACCTTTCTGGTATACGTTTCTATCTTTTCTCCCCATAGCAATCTACCCATTGGGGTACTGCCAAGTATGATTCTTTTTTCAGAGCTATCAATGGGAGAACTGTCCTCCGGATATACTCTTTCCCTTCCTTCAGTGGGTAATTCGAAATTTCTGATTTTCATTTCACACTGGGGCCAGAACATATTTGGGAATCTTCTCCAATGTGGAAATGTCTGTCCTTGCCCAGCTTTACTACACAATTGCATGTGAGTAAAATAATTGTGTTCAAGTGTTTGCTTGCCTGAGCTGCAACATAGAATCATAGAATGGTTTAGGTTGGAAGGGACCTTAAAGATCATCTAGTTCCAACCCCCCTGCCATGGGCCGGGACACCTCCCACTAGACCAGGTTGCTCAAAGCCCCATCCAGCCTGGCCTTGAACACTTCCAGGGACGGGGCCTCCTCAACTTCCCTAGGCAACCTGTTCCAATGTCTGACCACCCTCAGAGTAAAGAATTTCTTCCTGATATCTAATCTAAATCTACCCTATTCCAGTTTCAATCCATTACCCCTCACCCTATCACTACATGCCCTTGTAAAAAGTCCCTCTCCAGCTTTCTTGTAGCCCCCTTCCAGATACTGGAAAGCTGCTATAAGGTCTCCCCGGAGCCTTCTCTTCTCCAGGCTGAACAATCCCAACTCTCTCAGCCTGTGAATTTCAGGTTCTCCTGAGTTGGGTTTACTGTGTACTAGTTTATTAGAAGGCATTGTTTTTGTACACTGCAAGGCCAAGAATTGTAATGATTTTCCAGTAAATTCATTCAATGCCCATTCATCCAGACTTAAAAGACTTCACCTTTGGGACTAGGGGACGAGGTGATATTATGTTGTCCTGAATGAATGGGACACAAAAAGGAAAGGGGTTTAACACTATTTTACAGTGCTGTAATATTTGGTTGTTAAATAAATGTCTGAGAATTGAGACCTTGATCTACTTGATCACAAAGTGACCAGTCACTGGTCGGGGGAAAAAAAAAATCGTAGTGACTTTTTTTTTCTTTAAGAAGGGAGAACCCAACAAAAGGATACAATTCATTGCAGAACTATTTTTTTGTTGTAATAGTGACATCTACTTATTTCTGTATCATATAATTAAAATTTTTGGGTTAAAATATTACAGGCACGCCAACTAATTCTTTTAGAGGAAAGGAGGAGAAATTAGCGGTCAGGGGGCGGGGTGGCCGCTGCTGCTGTTGGAGCACAGCCCAGCTCTCTTAGACACCCCACAAGAGGAACACATGGAAAGAAAGGACAGAGACCAGAAACGGCATCCATTTCTGAGCTGATGCTCCGTGCTGAAAGCAAGTGGGCAGCATGTTCCCTCCTTAACCTCTGCTTGCCGAGACTTATTGAGTTTATATCACCAGTGAGCTACTTAAGACACTGATTTCAGCAGTGGCTTGAGTTGCTGACTTGCAGCAGTGTTGTGCAGAAGAAACCATCTTGGTTAGCTAGCTTATGCTTCTTTAAACAGAAGCCATAATGAGGGTAAGGTTGAGCAGGGAATGAAAAGTCTCCTCTTTCAGGATTTAGCTGATGCTCTTAGCTGGAAGCCCCCTCTCTTACCCTTCAAGGAGAGAAAAAAAAAAATCCTGTGACTTTCCTTTGAAGTGTCACCAATAGATGCTCTCTCATAAGGCTGGAATTTCCCACGAGATCACTGAAGCGTAGGTAATGAATTTACCCCGGTAACCAGCATTCTCCAAGCAAATGCTCATGGCTTTTGTTGCAACTCTCACCAACTTATGTATATTTCTAGTAAAAGAACTCATGTGAGTCAGCTGATTTAGCTCTGATGTGTTGGGTTATGTAGCTGCCTGTGCTAAACAGGCCTTCCATTGTCCTTCTGGCCCGGTTCAGTTGGTTGCACAATCTTCTTATGGTGACAGTATTTGGAGAATTAGGTGGTGCTGTTATAGCTGGGATAGCAAATCGTCTTTGGCTCTTAGCAGATGGCATAAATTAGAGCAGCCTAAATTATGGGAATGAAATAAAATTGCAAAGAAGTGGCTAAGTACAAAGAAGGATGTATTCTTGGAATGTGCTTTAAGCACGTGTCTTGCAGGTTGTGAAACATCTAGGAGTATTTGATGACAAAATATAGATGTGAGTAGTAGAACATACAATGAAAAGCCCTTTTAAATAAGAGTATTTTCTTGTAAATTGATTTAGTACTGTAGCATACAAAATGCTGTTTATAAAAAAAAAAAAAGGGAAGCTGTTTCCACAGTAATTGTGGAAATTCATTAATGTCAATTTTGAAGAGTGGGTATTAGAATTTGCTTGGCAAGCTCTCGAGTGGGTTACACTTGTTTTTAAAGTTAACAGGAAATATTTCTCCCAGGTTTACAGTAGCTAATTAATATTTTGCTACTTAATGAATGCAAATTACTTGTTTTCTGCAGTGTCCTGGTATTTTCCATGGTCCTTATGAAAATCAAAGCTTCTGGTTTGTTTCTTTTTACTTCCTTGATTGAGTCGGTGAATTTGGACTGCAATACTTGGTTTGGGTTTGTTTTTTTTTTTTACTATGCAGTGTGAACTGTAATGAATACTTTTTTTTTTTTTCAAGGCTGCAGTTTTTACTGCATTTAGGGTCAAATGAGGCTATGCAAGGAGGCAATGTTCATTTGACAATGTCTTATTTCCCAAAAAACCCCACCATAGTACTTCCTGTGCTGGAGCCAGGGCTCCATGTGTGTTCGTGAGACATGACTTTGCAATCTACAAAATTTGTGGAAGGTTGCTGACAGTAACTAGTCTCTTACTAGTCCTTTTGGGAGATTTGCAAGCTTGCTTTTTTCCCTGGGTTGAATATTTCTTCAAAGGGAACACATATTTTTTTTTCTGCATGTGGACGTGTGCATGGGGAAAATGAGCTCATCTGAGCTGTTCAGTGCCTGGCTGGTTACTCGAGTCTTTATGACCGTTGTGCTAGGGAAGGGAATGTGTGCATATATAAGGAGTGTGATTTATAACACAATGAATTCTGTGCTGCTTTGAGCAGCAGTAATCCCTCTCTGCCTTGTGGTTGGGAGAGCAGAAGCAAGGTACTGCCTACTGTAATGGGAGGCCAAGGTGAATGTCTTCTGAGGCTGACTGCCCTGGTTTTTGCTTCCATTTACGCCTGTTCATTCAGTACTATTTTGGATATGCAGTTAAAAATAGCACCAAGAAAATCTCTCCTAAACTCACAGCACAGCGTACAGAAACTGCTGCGTGAACAGTGGCAGCGTGCTTTGTGTCCTCTCCACCCCAGCAACTCTAGGTCCCCACCTATCTCCCCATGGCTCCTGGGCAAGGAGCAGTGCCGGGGGAGCTGGCCTGGGGCTGTTTGGGTGCTGGGGTGTTCCTGCCAGCCATTACCAAACCAGCTGCAGAACAGCTGAGCTTTCTCTTTTGGCTGAACAAAACTGATGCCCTCTCTGTTGGAGCCTAACCCTTCTAGTCACCTAATTGATGCAATCTTGAGACTTTACCTCCTTCTTGCATTTGCTTGAAAGTCACTAACAGGCTCAAGCCATGCTAAAAATACCACAGTCTGAGAAAACCATCTTTTAATAATCTAGTAAATGCAGGCAGACACAGATTGTTTTTCATAGATAAGAGAATTCAGATGCTCTTCGACACAGCCTGTCTCGGGTTTACGCTGCCTCTGTTACAAAGTACCTCTTCAGCACACAGTGATGCTGTTAAGTTTCTTTGTATTTGCGCACATTTATCCTTCATATCCTGTGGCTCACCGTTGATTCTGTTGGCAGAAATTTGCTGGTCTCTTTGAGTCTTTCCCTGATTTTGCTGAGGTAAAGAAGCTTTCCAAATTTTAAAATTAATCAGGAGCAAAGAGGCTAATTTCAGTATTCATACAGAAGAAATTTTATATGTATCGGCATAATTTATGGTTATACTAGATCATGTTTTTTGAACTAGAAGCAGTGACATTCTGTTTTCTTAGTTACTCCTTAGACACATCAAACTGTCATTTTTCTGTTTCTCTAGCTAGAGAAGTGTATGATCTTATATTACAAAGTAATAGATCATGTACAACTGTTCCATAAAGCATTCTTGGGTTCTAATGAGAAAAAAAGAAAGTTAATTAAGCATGGTATTAAATGATGCTCTTTATTCTTCACTTCTTTTTAGCTGAAAGGCTACTGTTAAATTTTCATGTTGAAAGTAACTTTTATTAAATTCCTGTGCGTGTTCAAGATGGCTATGTAGGACTTCAAAACAAAATAATAGACTAGGTGTTCTTCATTCATACTTTCTTGTAGTAGGCCCATAGTTCACCAAGGGGAAGTGCAAAGTCCTGGACCTGGGGAGGAACAACCCCATGCACCAATATGTGTTGGGGGCTGCCCAGTTGGAAAGCAGCTTGACAGAAAAGGACCTGGTGGACACCAAGTTGAACACGAGCCAGCAATGTGCCCTTGCCACAGAGAAAGCTAATGGCATCCTGGGCTGCATTAGGCAAAGTATTGTCACCAGGCTGAGGGAGATGATCCTTCCCCTCTACTTAGCACTGGTGAGGCCACACCTGGAGTGCTGTGTCCAGTCCCGGGCTCCCCAGTACAAGAAAGAGGTGGACATACTGGAGGGAGTCCAGTGAAGGGCCACTAAGATGATTAAAGGACCAGAGCATCTCTCCTATGAGGAAAGGCTGGGAGAGGTGGGATGGCTCAGCCTGTAGAAGAGAAGTCTCAGGATCTCATCAGGGATCTCATCAATGTGTATAAATACCTGAAGGGAGGGTGCACAGAGGACAGAGCCAGGCTCTTTCCAGTGGTGCCCAGTGACAGGACCAGCGGTGATGGGCACAAATTGAAACACAAGAGGTTCCCTCTGAACATCAGGAAACACTTTTTCGCTGCAAGGTTGACCAAGTACTGGCACAGGTTGCCCAGAGAGGTTGTGGAGTCTCCATTCTTGGAGATATTTAAAAGCTGTCTGGACATGGTCCTGGGCAATTGGCTCCAGGTGGCCCTGCTTGAGCAATGGAATTTGACCAGATGACCTCCAGAGGTCCTTTTGAACTTCAAGAATGCTGTGATTCTGTGATATATAAATGTTCTTGTAATTGCTGTGCTTGCTGTAGTCTCTAAAGGCAGTAGTGTTCATTGCACAGTACTGATAGAGTACTAAGTAAGTAATGACAGAGCGTAAGAGGAATTTGCAACCCAGTCTGAAATATACTGTGTTTTGAATTTGAGAGCCACTGTAGTAAAAGCCAAGCAGCAGTGGTAAGTAGCTACATGGTGTAGATGAGTATAATGGAAAAGCACAAAATTAAAAGGTAACATCTAATTGTAATACTGTTGCATGTACTGTGGTAATATAAAGGACAGTAACATACAGATGCGTGTGCATGTATGTCATGTTCGCTAGTTCTGGGGATTTAATTACATAAAGTATTTCATAATTAGGAACACTGTCTCATTAAATTAATTGTAAAATAGAGAAGTTCAGAATAACGCATGGATTTGTCACCCTTTAAGAATTAAAGCAGTGACAAATAGTTAAATTGCCAGTAATAAAGCCATACAGTGGTTAAAAAAAATCTCACTTTGATTGGGCAGGATTGTACTTCATGATAATTAGGAAAATATAAGGCATATTTGCTCTTTAATCTTTTGAGCTGAGAAAGACAGGATGCGTACATCATATGTATTACCCTATGGTGAGAGCAGCAGATGTCACAAGAATATCAGCAGCAGAGGAACAGAATAATTGAAACGTACATTACAGCACATCAGATTTCATGGCAATGACTTTGCAGACCCCTTCCTCCACATTTTTTTTTCACCGGCCTTTGCCATTTATGTCAGCGTTCCTATGTTTAAAGAACTAAGTAAGTTTAATGCACTGATGACAGGCTATGAAGCTTTTCACCTTGAGATCACAAGTTCAAATTCAAATATGATTGGCAATGGCAGAGCAGTTGCCCTCTGCTCAGCGGCCTGTCGTGCGGCAAGTTGCTAGTCCTAGCCTCAAGCTCGGTGGAAATGTGCCCGTGTGGCACATGGCGTGGGAGTGATCAGGCTTGCCAGAGGGTAAGAACGGAATGGGCATCTGGACACTTAATTATTCTCCGACTCCTACAAAGTATGTTTATTTTTGTAAATAAGTGGTCAGACAGTAGTCAAACCCAATCAGATGTCCTCTGAGCATTTTCTTTACCCGGAGTCTTTCTGAAGCTGATAGGCGATATGAGCACAAGCTCAGAGATCTGTGCATGCTTGTTTAATGTAATGTATAAGTGGATGTATTAAATGAGATATGTTTAGGGAGGATTAATTTTTCATGGCTTACTTGAACAGAGCTTCTCCAGTAATGTCAACTGTAAAGCTGTCCTGCCTCTTATTATTTGTAAATAAAATGTCCTGTTCATTATTATTCAGAACTTAAAAAAAGACCAATTGTTTGGATAGGAGATGAGCTTTTTTCCTATTAAGTATTAATGAAGAGTTTTTTGCTTTTGCCAACCCTTTCCTTAAACTATTGCTTTGTGACCACTGTGTATTTTTGTAAATGCCTTTTACATGCCTTTTAATCTGATTTAAAACATTGATTGGCATGATTGAGACCCACAGGAAAAACTCCAGGATAAAATCAGCTTTTAGTGCTACAACTAAAATCTTCAAAAAGGAGAGAAAGCTTTTGAATGTTATCCTTGTTGAAGTACAACCAAGAGACACAAACTTTTGGGGGGTTTATTTATTTATTTATTTTTAAAAAAGCAAGTAGAAAAGTTCAAATGTGGAGCTTCTATTACATGTAGAATTATGTGCTTTTCTTCTTTTTATTACTGTAGCATAACACTGTTGTCATATGGTCATTACCTATACAAGGGTTCTCAAGTCTTCAGTTGAGAAGTTGATGAATTATTGTGGAATCTTTCAGCTGTTTTATTATTTGATAGGTTTGGGGGTATTAATTGTGTTTATTCTTTGGCTTCATAATGCTTTCTACATCTCACTACTGCAAAAAGGGCCAGCTATCCCACAGCTCTAAGTTACCAAAAAGAATGTCCTTTTACCCTGTTCTCCCGCCCCAATAGCTTTCAGTTATAGTGGTGAATATGTCGTCTCTATAAGTCCACTACATATTAAGAATGTAATAAAATGTGGAAAATAGAATTTAAATAGCAGAAATAGAGGGCTACCATTGTGAGTGATTTTGCCCCCCGCCCCAACCTAATTAAACTACCTCTTTGCCATCACAGTGGTCTTCAGAACCAGAGGAATTTCTTCTGGTTTTTGAAATCTTAGCATAAAAGTCAAGAAAAACTACCTTCATTTTCTTTTCTTAGTGGCTGTTTTAGGACTCTCTTTGGAGGATTTATTTTCTTCCTAGTGCTGGTTCCATCTTTTCTTGTGCATCCTACAAGACCTGTTCTTTGTTCTTTGATTTCTATATGTCTTACTGTAGGACTGCTGTCTTTTTACTGGTAATGAGTTGATCCGTCTGTGCCCTGGACCTCTCCTTTTTGGATCAAACTCAACCTCTAGCCCATCTCTCTAAAAACCAACCAAAACCTTGTGGGACGCTAGCTACCTATTTGTAGCTAAAATAGTGCTTCTGAACTTTGCTTGCCCTGCCTCTTCTACTGCCTTTTTGCAGAGGATTAATTCATCATCCAGCCCATCACTTTGACCCTGCAACCTGAGTGTCATCCTTGACTGGTACTTGTAGGTCCTGGTCTCTGGGCTGTATCAAAAGATATAGGCATGTGGTATCAGCTGACTGAGTTGCCATGCCTAAGCTTTCTTTTTTGTCTGCCTTCAGAACTGTAGGCTGTGCCGTGATGATTGCGTACGTTATGATTTGATCTGTCCAGTCTCCATGCCTGTTGCCTCACGTGCTTCAAGCTTTCAGCTGCTCGCTTAGCTTCTCACTTCCTTCACCAGCTAGCTTTTTTCAGAGTTGCCCAAGCCAGATTCCTTGTCCTTCATTTTCAAAGTCTCCAGCAGTAGTTCCCCTTATGATTAACTAAGATTTATTCTTGTGGCAGCTCTGCCAGGCTTCATTTCTTAAACCTTCGCTAGCCTCTAGCAAATGTTGCTTCTCCTTTCCTTCCAATGCAGCCTGGCCTACTGCGCTGCATCAGAGGTGCTGGGTGTTTTTATTTGCTCGTGTTCCTAAAAGGGCTTGAAATTTGCAAAATTTTTGTTAGTTTACTGCATTTCCTGTCTATTGTATTAATCTCCTTCTTTTGGTCATCTCCAGCTCAAGTCTTGCTTGCATTCCCTTGTCTTATTTGTTTTTCCTTCCAATGACTGGTCGGATGTCTGGGGCAGAGCGTGGGAAGCAGCTGGAGGATCACCCTTCCTCTCAGGGCTGACAGGCACAGCTACGATTTGTCCAGTTCAGGATTGTGCTGATAGCCAGGCTTGTCAGAAGTTGTTACGGTTTGAGAAACCCATAACAGACAATCATTCAGACAATCATTCTATCACCTGATGACCCCTCCCCACCAGGGAGAGGGAATCGGGGAAAAACAAGGAAACCTGGGCCTTGAAATATAAACAGATTTAATGGAATGAGATTAGATAATTAACATTAATAGCACTAAAGAACCAATATTGATCCCGATACCAATACAGAATATACTCAACCAATTCTATCAGCAGGAAGCTATGCAGTCCCAGCAGTGGACAGCAAACGTCAGACACTGTGAGCACTACAGCTTCGGGAGGAAGGGAAGGATTCAGGGGTCCGGCACCGGGCCACAAAGTTCTCAGGATGGCAGCCATCAAGGGAGAGAGAGAACTTTGCTGCAAACTTTCTAATTTATATTGAATGTGATGCTCATGGTATGAAATAATCCTGTTGGCCAGCTTGGGTCAAGTGCTCAGGTCTCGCTCCTCCTCATCTCTGCTCCTGGTGAGCTCGAAAACGCTGAGACCTTGAAACCCACACACCATAGCTGGCTAGAAAGTAAATATTTTCACAAATTCGGACACTAGTCTCTTCTAAGAAAAGTGCAGTCTTCCCAAGTATTAGAAGGGAAATCAGTCCTGTGTCACTCATAACAGGACAGGAGTGAAGGTTTTCCTTTGGCTTTACTGGACTACTATGAATTTATCACTTTGCTCTCTGCCCACTGGGTCTCTGACTCCCAGTATCGGGATAGGAGTTTTCTATGACGTTTCCTGTGACATGTGTGAGTTCAAGATGCTAATCGCTTCTGTATTCTTTGTGTGGCCTACCTGTTCTGTCTTCTGTGCTTTCTGATAAAGGTCTAGAGGGTCGGTGCTTATGTTACGTGTAGCTTGTCATCCATGCTGTGGGTATATTTTTGACTTGAGCTAAATGTCTGTTTCATGGCTGCTTATAATTTGGTGATTATGGCACTTATGTGCCTATAAAACATTATTATGCCCTTACAATAACTGTCAACGTAATATTATTTGTACTCCTTTAAAATCTTACTATCAATTTATTAAAAAAATAATATTTTTTTTCAGTGATAAGAGCCCTTCTTATAAACTGTAAAATTAATGTTCCTTGCAGAGAAGCAAATGTAAAAGTGCTGGTTTTGAGGACAGCCCCCCTGTGCCATTTCTTTCTTTTTCTTTTTTCTCTTCTTTAAGCAGCAGTTGCCAGCATATTCTTTTATTGCAAATGTGAATGCACAGGTCCTAGAGAGAAGAACTGTGGTTTTCTAACTCTTTAAAATTAATATAGATATCAGTATTTTTATTATTGTTACTGATTCCAGAGGCTCCAGCAAATTGCAGTCCTCATTTGGTTTGGGCTTTATCCATGCAGAGAGATAGAAGAGATGCTCATCCAACATTTTGACCATTCCAGCATGAAAAAATAAGCCACTATGGACAAATTTGAAATATACATCACCGAATGCAGGGATGTACGTGTTTTTTTTTTCTGATTAAATGCTTGGCAGTTGTCTTGGAACTGGAGAAAAGAGTTAAGGGCACAAAATCAGGCAAAAATTAAGAGCGTGGAGGTTAGTTTTGCTTATGCCATCAGGCTTCCAAAACACTGAAAGCAATGACAAGAAATGATGAGTGTGCAGGGGGTTAATCTATTAAGGAAAAGGCATGTTGGAATAAAGAAGTTCGAGTGAAATTCCACAAAGAAACTCCGTATTGTGCATAAAAGCACAAATTGATATGCTTTAGTGTCTGATATTTTCCAGGGAGACTTTCAGTGTTGCTCATTAGAGAATAGTGCAAGAGAGAAAGATTAAATGGAAGAGACTTATTATTGTGATGTGCTGAATTTTTATTATTCGATTCATCAGAGCTCAGCCTAGACAGTCTCCAAAATATGCCTCTTCCAAGGTAAATCTGCTGCTGTGTCTCGGCTGAATCCTTCTAATTAAATATGATTGTTTCATTACATTAACTAGCTTATTTATGTGAGTATTCGGTCTTTGCAGATTACAAAGACAAAGTGCACCAAAATACAAATTTCTAAACACAGCTATTCCCGTGAAAATTAAAGACTAGTCTGACAATTTGAATTCACCTTTTATTTGGCTTTTCAGTATGTAAAGAAATGTTTTCTATTTATTTTTCTCACACCTGTAACATGCTCTAGTAGTAAATTATGCTTCATTTGCCTGGATTAAAGTAGGGATACCTTTTATTAGTACAAAGAGAACAGTGAACAAGTTGGAAAAAGTACATCTAAATTAATTTCATTCTTCAGGTGTCTTTACCCATGGCAGGTGGGGTGGAACTAGCTGATCTTTAAGGTCCCTTCCAACCTAAACCGTTCTATGATTCTATGATTCATCCATCTGCAAACATATGATTACTAAGTTAACTGAAGGAAATATTATTATAACCATTCACAAACTACTGTGAAAGAATCTTTAATGATGAGCCCTGTCATCCTAGAAGTCGTGCATATTTTGGAATCTGGATGTATTCTAAGGGGTTCAGAATATAACCTTTAAAATACTCAGACTGTCCAGAAGTGTTATCTGAATCTGGTCAGTTGTACCTTGTATCACTTCAGACTATTGAATGCAAAACCTCTGAAATGAAAGAAAAATGCACTGAGGTCATACAGCATGACATTTGAAAAACAGGGAAAAATTTTCTGGCCAGTGTAAGGAAGACTGTGCTGCTATTAGTTTGCAGTGTCTCTGCATTTAAAATATTGTGAAATGTAAGTAATAAACTTTTTATATTGCCGTTTCAAAATAGTGGTTACTTTTCAAATGTAAATGTAAATTTCATTTTTACTGTATTCAGTTTTTGTGAAGGGCTCCCAAGGGTTGGCATTGCCATTCACAGAGGCAGCAAATTGGACAAAATTTACCAATCATTTCTCTGTTTACCTCAGTGTGAAACATTGCCTATAGTAATAGGACAATTTATTTTTCATATGTGCTCAATCTTTTTCCTCACTGTACACACACAGTCTTAATGCTTGGATGTTCAACTGCTAATTTTTGAAGTGAGATGAAGGCTTTACTTGGGTGGCTAAGTTTGAAAGATAGAAAAAAAAACTACCCAGGTGTAGACATCAGCATATGGCTGATGTGCTGTTAGGGAAAAGTCCTTCAGGTGCCTTAAGTCTGTAAGTACTGCTTGATTCCTTCTTTGTCGATGAAAAGACAGGAGAGGGAGCAGCTACATTTATTCCACAATTCCATTTTGTTCACTCTGAAAAATGATAAACTTTCAGCATGTACCTGAGAAAAAAGAAATTATGATGGGATGTGTTTGGATGTGCAATTTTAATTCTGAAGAGCAATGCATTCTAAAGCAATGGACCTGTTATTAAGGAATAACCATGCTTATTTCCCAACACATTTTGAAAGTTGGGGGTTAAAAGACCTCATCTGTGTCTATATGCTGCAGCTACCGCAGCTGTTATGAAAGGAGTTAATGTGAAAACATGCAGGTTCTTAAATAGGAAAAGGTTATTGACAGGTGACAGTCTCCTTGAATCAGGATTCTCCTTAATTTCCCTGATCTGATTTATTGGT
>VZSZ01004927.1:217997-379270 GCA_013398815.1 Ibidorhyncha struthersii
AATAATGAGAGGACACAGGACTGAAGGAAATCAGCCTTTTTTTTCCTAGGCTTAATAATTTTTATTCAGTAGATTTTCTTTCTTATATTCTTAATTTCTAGATCTCAGATCATTCTGCTGATGATGACTATTCAGTTGGTGCCTATATTACTGAAAAGCAGTACCTAACCCTGGTCTAATGAACCCAGCAAAGACCTTATCCATTTAAAGCAGGTTGGAGGGGTGATTTCAGGTGTTTTTCAGGCTGTTATGCTGTCAGCGCTTTATTTTTTTGCAATAGTATTGAAAGCACTGTTGCCTTATACTCAGCTTTTGATACTTTCCTGGGAGAATTCATCCTTAAAGCACTACTGCTCCACTGTCTTCATCCTGTGTTTGCACAGTTGCGTCTCTCTGTGTAGATCTTCCACCTTGGATTTGTCCCTTACTGAATTTCACAGAGGTTTCTTTTCAGGCAGTTCACCAATAATCTCTATCATTTTGAGTTTCTTCTGGCTGCCTTTGTCATCTGCAAATAAGCATACTCTTTCCCTAACTTCATTAATTAAGACTGACTGGAACAGCTCGCAGTGCCACTTGATACGTCTTTCCATTTTGAGTGGTCCATTGACAGCTCCTCTTTGTCTATAGTTAGTCAGTTTTGCATCTAAATTTGTTATGTCAAGACTATGCAGCACAGATTAATTCGGGGTTTTTTAATGTTTTTTATAAAGGACATCTAAATACCTAGCTTGAAAGATTTTAATTAAGAGGCTTTTTTGAAGATCACTGAAAAGCTCAGGGTTTGTTCTTGCTGTAATAAAATCTTGTAAATGCTGTTTTTTTCTGGCAGATGCAGTTACATGAGGGTAGCTGATTAGGTTAGATTTTGCAGTTGGTTTATTAAACTTAAATAGGACATAGTAAAATAATGAAACTGTTGCCACAATTTCTTTTTTCTAGTAGAAGTAGAGTTGCCTGCCTGTTCTTTATAAAACTGACTGACTAATCACGCCGTTCACTCAAATGGGTGAGGTGCTGAACTATTTAGTGTGATAGTATGGGAGGCTCTACGAACTGAAGTAATTTTACCCCTGTCTTCCTCACTGTGAGAAAAACTCCTCAGTCCCTACATCAGCTTTATCCAGCCTGGCTTGCACCAATGTGCTCACAGAAAGGATGTAAAATCCCATGACTGGAGCTGGAGTTTTCTGTGTAGACTTCACTGAGTGAGCTTGGGGAAATCAGTTTGTCCCACACCTTTGGAGGTATTTGAATTCCTTACTTCTGTCTATTTCCTTGAGTTAAATTTCGAAGGGCCATGGCTGACAGTGAAGTTTGGCTAGTTGAAGTTGATGTAAGGCAGTGTCCCAGTGACATGGGGGTCCTTGCCATTGCAGGCAGTGCTTATTAGTGATCATGTTGCCATGATTATCTAACTAAAATCTGACTCTCCAAAACAGAATTAGCATTCAGTGTCTCCTCATCTTCATAGCATCTCTGACTACGTTAAAGAAGATGGGAGCCCAGATCATATGGGCTATGCAGTTCTTTAACACCAAAATTAGTAAGAAGAATGGTACTAAACAACGAGCAGGTGCCAAGGTCATGGGTTATGGATAGTTAAGATGCTGTGTTTAAGTTTTCTATAGACTTTGTTTCTTAAATTGTTTCATCAAATTCTAGCCACTTTTTTTTTTAATTTGTACTTGTTTTTGATACCTCCCAAGCGATATCTAATATATCCGTATATTCTTTTTACATGATTAAAGATCAGATTTGCTCACAAAACGTGAAGTCCATCCTTCCCACAGAGTTATTTGTGCTTCTTTTTTCTTTCAAAAACTTATTAGGGATTTTTGGATAGTGAAGGAGTTACCTTGCCTCAATCTACAACTGGACTTCAAAATGTTTTTCCTGGGGGTGATAGTCAAGTTTGTGTAATAGTAGAAGACTTGTAATAGCAGCCTGGACAGTCTTCCTCCACTTTGCCTTCCTTCATGATGTTGGTAGCCAAAAAGCCAAAAATCCTTCCATCCTTTTCCTGACGAGTTATGTTGAGAGTTACCTTCATTATATATATTAAAGAATGAGTGTGCTTGGGTTGCATCCTTGCATAATTTATGAAATTTGCATTTGATGCAAACTATTTCAACTCCCTTGAGAGGTCCTAGGGAGGCAGCTTTCTTCTGAAGCTGCATTTGTCTCCTGCTGTGAATTAAAGAGCTCTATGTGTTCACCATGAAAAATGTTGAAGATCTGGATGATTTCTTTGTAGTCCCTTTAACTCAGATTTAGAAAATAAAGTTCTGTGTCTACTGATTTTTCAGATTTTTATGTCTTGAATAGTTAGTTTAGTAATAGTATAGTTTGTAATGTTTACTGCAAGCCAATAAGGCTGCCTTTGCAACAGATGATTTCTTCCCATATCACCATACTCCTAATTAACACAATGTAATTTTGAAGTATCACCTTCATGACTAAGAATATACAGCAGCAGCAAACACAGATAATTTTTTTTCTGCAGTGTTTATTCAATAATATTTTAGTTAATTATATTTTGGGAAAACCTAGCAAGCACAATTCTGCTCATCTGTATGATTTAATTAATAGTTAATTATGTAAGGACCCCTACATAATAACATTATGCAACCCTATTTGTGTGTAAATGACTCCTTACAACTGACACTTTAACACCAGTAGCCTCAGGAAATAAGAGTGATTTTTAATATTTTCAGCAGCCTTGCTTTTTCCTAAGCACAGAAGCGTTTTTTCCCCTCTTGCAGAAGGTGATAGGTGTTTTGCCGGAGACTGCTGGGGGTTCAAGGAAAGCGGTTTGAATCAGTGTATATCGCCTCAGTCTGGAAATGTCGGGATGCTTTTTTTTGAGTGTCAAGAGCTGGCTGCCTGCTATTAGTGCAGGGACTGAGCTCCTCTCTGTTCTACCACCTGTGACTGCATTAAATTTTCTTGTTTTCTGTTAAGGTTTTATAGTCTTTCTTTAGTTTTTGGGAAACAGCAAGATTTTCTGTGTGTCTGTTCCACATAGTCTTTAATTACAGTAGCATCTGGGCACTCGAGTCTTTAGTCTGTGTAATCTTTTATGCATCCCTGAGATTATACGATAGCCAGGTAAAACTGGGAGTTCCGAGTGGGGGTCTAGAGGCCAGAAGACAAGAAGTGATTTGTCAGATGTCAGACAGGAGCTTTCTATAGTGCAGGTCACTACCTCTGGTGTCTGAGTCTTAGCCCAAGCCGGCAGGCTGTCCTCTCTCTGCGTAATCATTCTGAAACATCTCTTTACAAGGTACGGTGTTCTCCGCAGTGTGAAAGCGAGTGCAAAACATGCAGCTGAGAGGTGTGTTACTATAATAATGATGCTGTTCTTTGGTCTTCAGAAGTATTGATAACGCATTCTTTCAGTAGGAGGCCAAAAAGTAATTTTTCCACCACTTTAAACGTGTGTATGTGTGTACAGAGAAGTTCCAGCACAGCTCGTTCCCAGAAGTAGCCTGTTTTGCCTGTCTGTGTTTCAGATCTATTTTTACGCACCACTTTCTTTTCAAGGTCCTGAATAGCACCACTTGCTTGTGGAATTGTGCATATCCTGAATCTTAGATTTCTAGTGTATCTAAATTTGTACCCTTCCTAATGAAAGCTTGGCAAATAAGCATCCTTTAGAGACCTGGCACATTATGGATGTAAACGCAAATGAGACACAGCCAACATCAGAATGTAAAAATTGCTGGTAGAATTTCCTTTGGATCTTTGGCTTCTAGCATTTTTCCCTTTATATTATCCTATAAAATATTTTAATCTAAATCCCATGTGTCCATGAGAGTGGGCTAATTGGTATTTTGAAAAGTAATATTTAGTATTTCAGTTTGTTCTGTGTTCTGAATTTATTTGTGAGCTACTAAACAATAAAAAGGAACATAGTGGTGTAAAGATTATTAAAGCTAAAAGAATTCCAAAATTGCTTCTTTTTAGAGCTTGTCCCCTGTTTTAGCTGCAAGTATCTTTTTTTTTTTCTTCTTCTTCTTNCCCTGCTCCCACCATCTTATTGAGATTAGAAAAAGAAAAGTAAGGAAACATTTTATCAATCTTTAATAATAAAAAACCCCTTTGATTATTTTTGCAAACTTTTGTGCCAGAATAGGTCCAACAGTGCCCTTAAACATTTTTGTGTCCTTGCTTTCTAATATAGAATTACAATGCACAAAAAGCCAACTTATGTTGAACATTTACATTAATAATTTAGAGAAGAATATTATTTTAATGCTTTCTAACTCTAGCAACATGGTTTGTTTAAAATCTTTCCCAAAAGCTGTTTAACACTGTTATGCTGTCCTTCAGGTTTTGTTGTAAATGGAGCAGCACTTGAGGTGTACAGAGTATTCATATTAATGTGGATAGGAAGGAGAAGAATCTAATTTGATGTTACTAGAAAGGTAAGTATTATCAGGGATTTAACTTAATTCTGAGATCAATATTTGTTTTTTTGTTGTATAGTAGCTTTCCCTTTAAGACTGTAGGACCACATCAGCGAGGGTGGGGCTACCATCAGCTCGATTTAGAGAAAAATAAAAACAATTAAATGCAAGTCTGAAGTGAATGGAGGGTGGATACACTGATTTGAATAAAAGAGAGAGAGTATTTCTTACTACTTTGCCGTGTGTCCAGGTACATGGATATATTCAGTGAGAATGTATTTGTACCACATCTCTTCACAAGTGTGTGGTATGAGGGAAAAGATGAGCTAGCAAATTTATATGGCAAAACCAAAGGGGGCAGAATTCCCTAAAAGAGAAAGGCATCAGAAAATTTCACTTTGTTACAGGTACGGAGGTAAAGAGAGGAGCTTGTTTTGCTCATTAAGGTTGAAAATGTCTTGCACTGAAGTGCAGTGGCAAGCTGCCTGGGTGGGAGGGTAGTTCAGACCTGTGAATGGCAAGGTCCTCCATCCTCCCTCAGGTAAGGTAGGTCTTGTTTGGTAGGATCCGTTGGTCCGTCTACATGGTCCACAGCAGCTGCTTAAAACTGAAAGCAGCATACTTCTAAACTGATGATCTTTGGGTCACTTGTGTGCATGGATTTGTATGTGTATATATATGTACATGTATTATGTAAAGAATTATTCCATATTGGAGTTGTTGCAGGCATAGTGCTGATTAGGGCACTGCAGCTGGTAGCCGAATAAGGCTTGTTTTGCAGTAGCAGTGACAACGTGGCAGCCCAAGTGTGGACATCTACAAGGTACCTGTGGTCACTGGTGTTGACGAATTACGGACCACGATTTGTCAAGCCAGAGCTGATACTCAGCTGCCCAAGTATTTTAAATACAAATGTGATTAATTTTCAGTGTCTCCTGAAGTGATTTTTGTAAGGTTGTGTGTCTAGTTTGTGAAGCTGTGGGTATTTCACTCTTAGGTTTAGAAAAGTGTAGAGTGCTATGAGAATGACATGGCCTTACTGATTTCTTGCTGCTTCATGCCTTTTCCTACAGTTACAGCAAGTACTTAGGCTGGGTCCTGGACCATTTGCAGAATGGATTCCAAATTAAATAAATGGGAAAAGTTTGAAAAAAACAAACAAAACAGCACCGAAAAAACCAAACAAAACAGCACCAAAAAAAACCCTACACAAACCCCACCATCCTTTCTACTTTTCTGGCTTATTTTTCAGCTGTCATTATGTAGGGAGAGACATCAAAATTACAAGAGTGCTTCTTACACTTGGGGGTTGCCTCCAAACTGGAAATGGCGCAAAAGGAGATGGACTCCAGGGCAGTAGCATTCACTTTTTTTCTCTTAATTCTTGTTTGCTTGTTTTTTTCCCTGTGCATCCCTGTGTGATTTAGGGCTGTGCAGGCATGGAGCAAGCATGGAATCACCATGAGACAGCTTTATGTCTCCTTCCCAAGATTTTTGAGCACTTCTAAGATTCCTGTTACAGAAAGAGTAGCTGCACTTTATTCCAGGGTACATAGTGTACTTGGAGCTATCTAGCATCAATATACATTATTCAGACTCTATATAATAGCAAGCAAACAGCACATACATAATCATAAGATCAAAGAGACTTGGAAAACAGCAGAAAAGGATCTGCTCCCTCATTAAATTTAGAGATAAGGGCACAGGCAGAAGTTGAAATAATTTTTTTCCCTAATGAAAAAAGTTTATTGGGGCTATAGGATCGTGACTGCTTGCCAAATGCTGCTAGGCTTTTAAGTGCTTGCAGGGCTTGTGTTCTGTGCACCTATTTCATTCATAATGCGCCTTCCTTGGGGGAGATAATCTCTTTGAGAGGGGGCAGTGTGACCCAGAAGCAAGGCAGCTCTGGTCTTGGGAGAGCTGGGAGAACATTGTGAGCTCTGTGACCAAGTAGTTGTGTAAGCCTCGGCAAGTTAATGCCCCTCTCTGATTCTCAGTGCTTTGCCTAACTAGGCAGAGCAGGCAGGATCAGTTACTGGCACAGTTATTGTTTCTTACTGTACATTTGTATAATGCCCAGTACAGCATATCCCTAGTCGTAAGAGGCATCAGTGACAGAGATAATGCATATTGTAAGCTGCGCAAAACATGCTGCGTGCTGATGATCCTCAGGAAAAGCAGATTCAGACTATGTTAGCCCACCAGATTTCTTCATCCATCAGCAGGTCTGCATTTTAATGCGGTGTCTCATTTGGTGAGATACCTCGTTGCTGTTGGCTAGCTAGGAGGTAGCACTTCGTATACTGCATTAATAAGTTTGCATCAGAGTGGGAATGAGGGCTTACTCTGTCTCCTCTGTTTTTCTGGGTATGAGGCAGCATGCTGTGGATTCTTGGTCAGATCTTGGTTCTGCGTCTCAGATATGTGAGTAGCAGTAATGCCCAATGCGCTATGGGGACGAAGTCTGCTGGCAGACCTTGGGAGGCAACCCAGCACTATGTGCTTGGTCCAGAGTCCAGCAGGATGTGTGAGAGAGGGGAGCCAAGCCTGGCAGCCGTGGCAGCATTGGCCAAGGAGCTTGGCTGTGAGCACAGGGCTCTTGCTTGGGCCACCACAGCAGTACCTCCATTGGGGCACCTGCTTAGGGCAGAATTTAAGCTGCTGGCCCACGACCCAGGTTGCACACTCACCTCTTTGTGGGGGAGAGACTGTTATGGTGTGCATGGCTTTTGCCGAGGAAAACCAGCTTGTGTCTAACACCCCCCTCACCCCTCAGATCTGGTCAGCTGAAAGAGCCAAAACACAAAAGCTACTTAAGCTGCTTTTACAACCTTGTGATCCGTCACTCGGACAGGCCAAGGCTATGGGACAGTGGCCGAACAATGGCTGATCTGTTGGGGAGCACAGAGTGTCTTTGCATGCCACAAGCAGAAGCTCTTGGCCGCGGGTCTCAGCATTTTCTCCTCCTGCCTGCCCCAGAACCCGCTGCTCCGCGCCTGCTTCCTTGTCTTCCCTGCCTGGCACCAGTTTGGGGAGCTTTCATCTCTTTGATAATTGCTCTTCTTTTTCTTTTCTCACGAGCGTTCCTTATGAGTACTTGCAGGAAAGAATGGAGTTCAGCATTGGTTTGAAGGTTGAGCTACAGCCTGCACTTCTTTGCCTAGGGCTGAGAAAGCAAGGCAGAAACAGTAGTTGAGGATGTATCACAGTCTAATTAAAGAAAAAATATATACTAGACTCCCCATATTGAGCAAGTTTTTAAAACCAACAGAATGTGCATTATTTAATAACAGGTATGAATATTGTATAGAATAGTAGGTAGTTTCCAACAGGCCTTTCTGGACAGATGGGAGTGTGACACAGCTTTGTGAATCAGAAAATCAACAATTAAAGTTCAGTCACTTAAATTTCAAAACTTCAGTTTCAAAACTTTGATCTTCTGACTGTTGCTCCCTAAGTGGCAAAGGTTTACGATGAGTAACTGTAGTGAAGAGGGGCCAAAAGGAGAAGTAGACAAATGTTGTAAAGAATGTACAACATTTTCTATGAGTAAAGATTCTAATTCTGTTCTCTCAGGTAAATACTTCAGATGTGTGTTTTTCATGGTTTTTTTGATTACCCAAGAGATTGGAATCATAGTTAAGCAATACTAAAAAATGCATATTATGTACCTAATAGGCCAGCACTGTTGAATATACATAATTACATTTCCATAGCTTTTTTCCCTGAGTTCGGGATGTTAATAACTTCTGAATAATTAAGTAATTTGGATATTTTCTGTTGAAGGAAGCAAAAGATTTGTTAATAGCAAATGGAGAAATCAAACCAGAGTCCTAAAGAGTCTTTGGCTTCCTTTTTTACAACTGAATCCATTCTTTTATTATCTAGGACCTTTACATTACCTTGTCTCTGTTTTCCCCTTTCTGGGGCAGTCAGCGCTGTGAGTAGATATTTTGGGAATATTCAAAGGGAGATCTCCCAGGCTGAGCATATGTTACATTAATTTAGGAAAACAACACTAATCACACACAGCAATTTGGACCTAGTCATATGGAAAATTCCATATGAAATCACTTGTGTGTCTTCTTTGATGCTTACATTGACTGTATGCAAGTATTGTATCCTCCTAGCCAGTTCTCTTTAACAGTTATGAAAGGAATGGCAACATAGAGCTAAGTTTTCATTGCAGACTGTGTTGTCTAAACACAAGAAAAAAGATGAGGTCTAATCGTAATCTAAACTATGTGAGAACATATTATTGAACATAATGGAAATTCCCGTTCTGCCGCCCTCCTCAAAGTAAAATTCTTAAAACATGCAACATCCCAAATTCAAATTATCATGTTTACTTTATTAAGATAACATTTGCATGAAGTTCAACACACTTTCAGTAATACTTAAATGGACTAATGACAGTGATAATGCTTCATAGTTTTTATGGAGTACAAGGATACCGAGTATCTAATGTAGTAATCGGCATGCTAACTCCATGATCTTTTTTCTGCTACGTTGGTTAGCAAAGGTAAGCAGTTTAATATTGCATGCTAAAAAGTTCAATTACGCATGATGCAAGTGATGGAAGAGTTCCATAAAAAATCAAAGCTGCTTGATATGTATGTGCCAGTGAATGGTAGGTATTCCATGCTGAGTTGTTGAACGTTCCTCCCAGTTTATGTGCACATACATAATGTGTTCAAAAGAATGAAAACCCGGAAGTGTTTGGTGATAAAGCAAATCACAGCAACGGTGCTTTATTTTGTTTGCACAAAGCTCTACTACTAAGCAAGTCAATGCAGAATCAGCCTTTCCATATCACGTGGTGGAGCAAAAGGCTTATAAACTACCACTAAACACAACAAAAGGTCAGGAAAACTAAAGTGTCACTGTTACTGTCTTTACTCTTTATACATTAGGGAATTTTACCACCTTGCTTTTTATCTGGAATAGTTTAATTAGGTTTTCTATTTTACAGTTGATTCCATCAGTGTATGTGTTTGCCTTTAAAGTCTTTTAGGTTCTGTCTTGCCTCTAATCTCAGTGAGATGTGGCTGAGTGGAGTGTCTTCTGCATTACTCAAGAAAGACACAGTCTGTGTCACTGTAGCGTTGGTTGAGCAACCTTTACTGGTCGTTCCCTTAATGGCCAAGTTGAGGTTAGGAAATTGTTCCTGTCCCCATTTCATAGATGGAGACAAAGGTTAAGAAAGGTGATGTGTTTGCAGTCCAAATGTATTCAGAACTTTCTGAAAATGACTGGGTGACCTCTTCAACACTGAAAAGAGATAAAACTGTTGGACAGGAGAGGGTGTCTTGGGCGTGGAAGGAACAGGCATCAGAAAAGCTAGCCACCCAGTGGGAGCAGGGCTAAATATCCTGCACGGGGGCATCTCAGGCTTGACACTGTTTTAGGTATCTCCTTGAACACTGCCCCAGTTGGGCCCCTTTTTTCCAATTTTTGTCCATTGAGGGTCTCTAAACTGATTGCTGTCCTACTTGATACTGGACAAAAATGCATGCCGTAATAAAAGACGATTAAATGCACTTCTGTCTCTCTAAGCAGAAATCTAGTACGTGAATTTAAGGGGATTGTCAGAACGCCTCACATTTTGTTTCAAGTCAGATAGATTTTCACACTTCTGTGTCTTTATAAATGTAGCTTAAGATACTTTTGGGACTTACTGATTATATAAATAGAATCATTTTAATGGTCCTTTAAATAATCAATAGCTGAGGTTTATTTCTATAAGAGATTTATATTCTTTGCCCAGATGCTCTTGATTCTTTACTAATTTGCATGGAAGTGACAAGCTATGTTTGTGTTTGTTAGCCCCAAATAGCCAGAGAACAAGGGTTAGAGTGTATTTTTATTAAAAGAGGATACCTTTAATAAAAGTACAAATTTTCAGAAAAAAAATGTTCTTCTCTGTGCTTGTGAGATATTTAATAAAGGAACACTACAAAACTATGTCTTGGAGATGATTAATGCAAGCCCTAAGGCTTATTACTTTGTGTTAAAACATGGCATTTCTTGAAAATGTATTATTTTGTCTTGGTGGTGGTGGGAAGACTATCCACAAAGTGGTTGTTGGTAATAAAATGAGGCTTCATTTTTAGTTGAAGCAATTTGAAATGAAGGAATTTTGAAGCTCACCAGAAGTGCTTTATGTAATTGAATTTGAGAGATTCTGTTTATTCCTGTATGACAACATCATCCATATATTCGGAGTTCATGGACCTGTACGTTTGTCTTATAATGGCATGACCAGGTTTATCATGTTAAGTGTTGTGAGGTCATTCAGTAAATGACTGAAAGTTTAAGAGTTGCAAAAGCAACGTGTAATTTCAAAAGTAATTTTGTGTACTGGTATATCTGTGTACTTGTGAGAGATTTGCTACAGTTTACACTGTTTTAAAAACAATGAAAAATACCTGGATGCTTATCAGAAGAGGGCATACTGTTTTGTTTGGGTTTGTTTTTTTCTTTTCTGATGCTCTTACTGTGATTATTTAATATATACTGTATTTTCAGTGGTGGTGCAGAGTCTAGTCATATATATCCTTGAGCTGAGATACATATTTCTGGGATATAAGAAATAATACAGGGTTGCTCTAAAGAAAAAAAAAAAGACCAACAAAAATCTCCACAATAAGTTCCAAAGTCTGCTGTTATTTAAGCAGTAATATTTTACTCTGCTTCTAAGACATGGTATTTACTCTGCTGTATTTAAATCAATGTGGGGGGGGTGGTGTGTGTAGAAATCCATCCTGCGGAAAAAGATGCAGTTAATTATAATTGCTGTTGTGTCTGCCCCTGTTGGCAGAACAGTTAATGTCCACAGGGTATCGTGTTCTTTACATACAGAGTAGAACTATGTATGTTGTGTAACTCTGTTCACCCTCATTGTGAAATACGTGACTGTGGAATGGATCTTGTGTTTTTATCTCACTTTATTCACTGGCAGATTATATCAAAAGATGCACTTGATGTAGCTGGCTCTAAATGTCAAACATCATGAACCATGTAATTCTGAAGTAAATATAAATGTGACTATTTTTGTAACTTGCAATGAGGTGTTTATCACTTTAGTTTTCTGATCAGATTTATTTTCCCCCCAAGCTTTTCTCTGTATTCAGGACGGCGAGAATTTTGTATGTACTGGTGTGTGCTTTGAACTTACCATGCCAGTGCATGTTACAGATGCACTTTGTTCCTTTCATCAGTTTTGGATGAAAGCAGAAAAAAGAGTATCTTGAAATCAGCCAGATTATTTTTCAGAATAAAATGTAAATGAATCTGTGGCTTTCTAGTATATCCCTTTCCTGTTCTTCACTTCAAATAGGTCTGAATTTCATACAGGCATTTGTTTCTGAAACCTGTAATAGAAGTAAACTGCCCTGTATTGTAAAACTAGAAAACTGAATGTTGGTAAAACCCACTAGCTGTCCTACTCTGCCCTATTTATATACATACAGGAAATACTGAGTTTCCCTTTACTCAGAAGTGAAGATAAATGAAGTGGGGAAAATAATAATTTCTCTGTAGTCTTCCAACACTCTTGGTTTACTGTGTAAATAGAACTCAATAAAATACTAGAAGTGGGTTCCAGCGAGTTTGGATCAGAATGAAAATACATGCAAAAATTCTGTAACTTTAAGCTACCGCTTCTTGTTCTTAATTAGTCCTTTCAGGTTCTCTAACTCCTCAGGGAAATCTTAGTTTATCCTGCTGAGTATTTGTAAAATTAATTAGGCCTTTATGATTTGACCTTCTTTGTTGAAATTCAGTTAACTGAAGCTGTCATGAGTAATTATAGATGTAGATATGTAAGAAGCAAAGGAAAAGCATTTCATCTTTGCCACTTTGTTGTTGGATGTTTTACCTCTATCAAAAGCAAAAGATACTTGTTTTGATTTACATTGTGTAGTTTGCTGTATTATAAAAATTCAGGCAGCATTAAGACTATTAAAGCAAGTTTTATTCAAGCTCTGGAGACAAGAGAGAATACGGGCAAGCATGAATTTCAAAGACAGGCTTTCTTCATCCACCCAAATGTTAAAGCCTAATTCCATGTTGGTGTGATACAAAATACCCTGCCAAAGTTGTGCTCTATGTTGTAATGTCAGACCAGAATGAATATAAGAATCCTTCTTGGGAAATTTTGGTGCAAAGTAAATAAGGTTAACCTGAACTCAGCTGGCTGAGGAAATGTCTTCTAAAATAAAGTGTAAAGAGATTGCAACTTCCCATTGTAGGTCTCCTCTGTTGCTATGCTATTCTCTATTTTAATTATTTTCAATAAGAATTTTCAATTCATTTTTTGCTAGAATTGTGCGAGTGGAAAGATGTCGCTTCAGTCCATGCACATCCTGACTTATTGCAAGACACTTTATTTTTGTATTAAATTAAAATTTGTGGGGTACTGTAATTGTGCTGCTTTTTTCAGGATCGCCTATATTCTAAATACCTTACGTGCAAATTATGCCTTTGTTTATTCATTTAGTCATAAAGCCCTGGTCAGGACAGAGCAAAAGATGATCCCTCGCCTAAAGATATTTTGAGTTGTTGGATGAATGTAGTAAAGTAATGTGGATGCATCTTCATTGCTGGTTTTAATTAGTCAAGATACTACAGTCTTTCATGGAAAATCTGATCCAAACCACTTTCTGCTTAGATGAAAGCTTTCGCATGTACCTTCTCTTTTAAACAGAACTTTCTGTGACCTCTTTCTTCTCTTACACATCTGTGTCTTATGGTTTCAGCTTGGATGAAATTGCTTCAGAATAATCCTATTTGTGTGATCTACTCAGGGAGTATTTTCATTCTGTGCTCAAAAGATGATCAAATGAGTCAGTGGGGTGCATAGTACAAAATGTAAAGCAATATCCTTAGAGTACATAAAAACAGGACAAAGGCTAATTTCATGGTTTGTGTAGTAGAATAGCAGAAGTAATGAAGTCTAGTTATAGAAAGATTTGTTGAATTTCAAAATACTTTATGCATTTCTTTGTTTTGTAAAAAGTTTTACATTAATTTTTAGTAGACCATCTCATTTCCTTGCCTGTCTTCCTTTTAAAAGGTTAACCATTTTGTTAATCTTTGTTGGTGTGTGTATAATGTATGCTTGAGTCAAAGAGGTTAAATAGTCCTAATTCCAGCCTCATTAAAATGTTTATCATATACTGCTAGCCGTTGGATGGACAATGAGTGGACTCAAACTATTGTGCATTTCCCTTTCCATTGTGGACTTCACCGAGTGGCGGAGAAAGAGAGGGTGACCTGTGGTAAGGTTTGCATGTTATGCTTGATCGTAACACTTACAGAAAGCAGATAGTTCTCCAACTGAACTTCATTCACTGTATCTCAGAAGACAAATCATACAAGCTGCTACTTTACACGATTTCTTAAATATAAAGCTTGTTTTGGCTTACACTTAGTAAGGTGTGAAAGGCACTTCCGTGAACTCCTCAGAAAAGGATAAGTGATCCCTAACTGTCACATGAAAAGAAGGAAGGTCAGAGTGTATTGAATTAGAAAACACGAGCATGTGTGGTCGTCCCATGTCCTCTCCCCATGGAACGTTTCTGAAGTACTGTGAAAGACGTAGGAGCTCTCCCTCAGTAGGTGTACAGCTCCTATAGCTGTTAGCCGGAATGCTTATTGAACAGCAGGTCTGTAACACAGAGAAACCTCTCTTAGGTGAAATAAATATAGTGTGCACCAAAGAATGAGTCTGAAATATACTTCATAGGTCCTGCAGGCTAACACATTCAGGCTAACACATACTGCATAGAGTAAATAAGTAAAAAGATTTTTGGAATAAGGGAGGGGCTAAATAGCTGGTGATAGGGTATGAATTAACGGGTTTAAACTGAAATGAGCGTACACACTAGGAAGCACCCTTAAACAGTGAGGGTAGTAAGACCTTGCAGTGCTTGCCCACAAAGACTGCAGGACCTCCATGCACATCCTCAAAAAGTAAAATGTCTCTGTCCCAGTGTGTCATGTGAAGCACCAAGAGAGACATCTCAGCTGCCTCGATCTTTGCTTCCACTGTTTAGAGAACTTTTTAGTCACTTGTTCTTTAGGAGGACAAAAGACAGGAGATAGTACACTGAAGATAACTGAGAAAATTATTATTAAATAGTTGTTTGAAATTCCATGTTTTTAATTTTGAGTAAAATCATCCTTTTAATTAAAAAAAAGAAAAATGTGGGTGAATACAAGGTTCTCAGATACTGTTTGGCCATGTTTGGCCATGTTGGGAAAAAACAGTACCAAATTTTGACTGTAACTACATACTTTTCATAATTAATATCCTTTTTTCTTAGTTTAATGAAATACAAAGATCTATGAACACTTAAGGAAACATTTAATTTAGTCTCTTTTGTTTCACATTATCTTTTCATTCTTAATGCTTCTGCAGCAACCAAGGTTGCAGGTAATTGCAGCCAAAGCTCTGGGTAGTAAAGTTGTCTTGATACTGAAAATTAGCCAGATGATGTTTTAAGGTATCCAGTACCAAATCAATGGCAACGTTTTCTCATCTAACCTCTGTGAGAAACAGAACTGCGCCCTGATCTTTTCTTACGGTTTGCTTAACCTGCGAAGTACAAGCAGTATTTCACTGTATTCTGAAACACATTAAGACGTAAATCATGATTGTATCATATGTTATAACTTCGTCATATCAGGGATCATGAAGTGTGGAGACGGTTAGTAATCTCTGGACTGGCCTTTCCCAGGTGGTTAGGCTGTCTAGTCCAGGCCAAGAACTAATGATGGTTGTTGTCAACTGGCTCTTTAAATGAGCTTTCAGCAGTACATACCAGCTGAGTATCTCCACTGTATCGCAGCAGAGACTTTTCTGAAAGTTCAGAATTGCCCTGATATTTAAAGTATCTGCTCTTTTTATATAAAAGAAAGAAAAAAAAAGAAAAATATTCTCTAGTGGCCCAAATCCCCATTGTGCCTTTGTATTGGTCTAAATGAATTTCATTTCCTTAACACGTTCAAAAGTGTCCCCATTGCATATGTAAGGAATTGGGGGACAGAGAAGTTGTGCTTTTTCTGAATCAGGAGTAATTCCTGTATTGGGGAAACCTAGAGAAACTCACCCTCATGCTCTAGTGGAGCTAATCTGGACATTTGGTTAGCCTGTACTCTGGCCCTTCTTAGGATGCATGTCTAGATGCAGCCAGAGTGGGCTTCCCACGTGCAGGTGTTCTTGTTGTTGGGGTTTTTTGTTTGGTTGTTTAAAAAATCAAGACAAAGGCATGACTTTGGTTTCTTCGATGAACTTTTTTTTCCTCTCTGGAATTTAATAAACTCCGATTTTTTAGGTGATAAGACATATGGAGCCCTTAAGGCTTGGCATCTGAACAGCTACTGTTCTTTTTTTTCAGTAGAACAGAGCTTTCATTTTTTCTTTTCGTAATAAAGAATCCAATAACGAAGCAAGTTATTTTATACACATTGCTCTTGGTGCTGTGTATGTATGCTTTCTTCCCCCACATTTTTTTTTAATATATTTTTACATTTTTTGAGAATGTTGTTGCGCAGTTAATCATGTTACAATATATAAGACTGGAAGTCTATAATAGATGTAAATACCAAATCTGTTTCAGAATATGGTAGCTTATTCCTTCTGATAAAATTATATTAAAATCTCTTCGAGAACACCAACCTGAATTCAGTGTTAAGGCACCTTTACTGAGTTGCTTTATTGTACTGAGCAAAAGAGGACATGACAGAAAATAGACGAAAGAATGCATTAATTTTTTTTAGTATGTTGTGTGAGTCAGGCTCTATATTTCACTGACTTTGGGCTGGAGCACCTCTTCTATGAAAACAGGCTGAGGGAGTTGGGGTTGTTCAGCCTGGAGAAGAGAAGACTCTGGGGAGACATTGCGGCTTTCTAGTACTTAAAGGGGGCCTACAGGAGAGCTGGAGAGGGACCTTTTACAAGGCCATGTAGCGATAGGATGAGAGGTAATGGCTTCAAACCGGAAAAGGGTAGCTTTAGGTTAGATATTAGGAAGAAATTTTTTAATGTGAGGGTGGTCAGACAGTGGAACAGGTTGCCCAGGGAAGTTGTGGCTGCCCCATCCCTGGAGGTGTTCAAGGCCAGGCTGGATGGGGCTTTGAGCAACCTGGGCTAGTGGGATGTGTCCCTGCCCATGGCAGGGGGGTTGGAACTAGATGATCTTTAAGGTCCCTTCCAACCTAAACCATTCTGTGACTTTTAGACACTCAGTTTTTGCCAGGATTTTACGGTATTTCACATTTAATCCATCTAAACAAATACAGGATTTACCTAGTTTATCCATAAGAAAGACCAGAAAGTGGGTTTACCCAATGTATTCAAACTGACAGACATGCAAATCACAAGATTACTAACACTAGTTTTAATTGCAATAGATACTTTTATTACTGTGATGCTAAGACTTTGCCTGGGATTGCATTTATCACAGGGTTCAAAGGGCTGTAAGAGGCCGTGTGAACTTTCATGCTGAATACTCCTACAGTATCCTCAAGGGTTTTGAGCATTTTCTGACTGTACTTTTCTGAAGGAGGACAGTCCATTTGTTTACTGGGCTGCAGCAGAAGTGATAGTTTATAGATTCATGGCACACATTAAGGAAACTTGATCACACATGCAGTGACTTGGAGATCTCCTCTGTAAAAGTCTCAGTCCAAACAGCAAATGTCCAAATCCTGTTCTGCTTCCTTAGAGCTGAGTTGTTAAATTGATTGTTTTCCGCTGCTGAATTTGCTGAGCAGTCTTCCAGTGGTTGGTGACACAAATATTAAGTGGCATATGTGAATGAATAACCGTAGCTTTTCTGTCTCATTGGACAGGGAAATCAAAACAAGATGGAGCAGGAAAACAGCATCTTCACTGCAGTCACATTGGCTCAGGTAGCGCCCGATGTTAGAGCTAATTCAGGCATCCCCATGTGCAAAGCAGCAGAAATTGCATGGAATTTAGTGTTAGTGCACCAAAGCGTTTATTGGCATTTCTTTGTGGGGGTCTGTGCTGCCCTGCGTGCATGGATGGTACTGTCTACCCTGTTCAGGTCAGCTGGAACTCCTCTCAGTGTAGCGTTGATGAACGTGAAGCAAAGTGTGCAGCCTCCACCTACCAACATGCTCCGTTCTTGTGTGTCCCGGTGTGCTTGAGAGAAGCTGGATAATAGCAGGCAAGGGGAGTGCTGTCATGGCGAGGCATAACTTAAGGTGGGACAGTCCTTGTGGGCACCTGAGGTGAAGCCAGGCTCTAGCCAGCCATGTTTTCACTGCTGAGGAAGGGGAAAAGTCGTAACTTCCTTGGAAAGGGCGCATTCCCACACACTATCCTAATAATTAAGGAAAAAATATTTTTATGATACCAGGAATTTAATATAAATACCTCCTCAGAGAAAAAAATTTCGTATTTATTGAATAGGTCTGTATTTATGGCAAAACGACACTCTTAATCTTGCAGCTTCTATTTCTGAAAGTCCCTCTTGGCATCAGTGTGCTGCCAGTAAGGGCACTTGACCATCTGGCTAGCTTCCTGGGAAAGGGCAAGAAGGTGTTGCTGCTTTGTCCTAAGAGAGTTAGGTTGCGTTGTATTAGCTTATGCATCCTTCTGAGCTGTGCTGCTGCTGGAGTATACTCTTTACTGAGCGTGCGCCCCACTGTTACTCAGCCAAAGCTTGTAGTGCCATCTACTTGATACAGTGACAGATCCTAAATTTAGGAGCTAAAGCAGACTCTAGTCAGAATGAGACAGAGAAAGATTGCTGGGATAAGGATCTTGGCAGATTCATTGCAGGTTTGTGTTCTGGGCTGTGCGCCTTGCATTTGATGCTGCGCATTTGGCAGATGACATTTATCGAAGCAGTGAAAATCAGGGTGAAGTAGTGTGACTGATGATCCAACCTGAGGCTTTGGGGGAAGACAGCAGGAGCGTTTGAAAGAGAAAGCCGTATGCTGCTACTGTGACTTCTGCTGTGCACACCGCTCTCCTGTAATGTCATCGCTTCAGTGTTACCTGGTGAAAGCAAATTAAGCTGGGCTATTCTCAAATTCCCAGCACAACTCTTCCCTTTAGTAGGTGTATTACGATCAGTTGATACAACTCTTCATGCCAGTTGGCTGTCAGGTGAGCAAAAAGTTGCTCTGAGCAAAGTTAACTTCAGTGCAATTTGTTTGAATCATCCTAGTCTTATGTGACTTGAAAAAAAAAAATAAAAAAAAAAACACAAAAACTTCCCAAATATTTATCTTTTCTGCACGAAGGGTATTTCTTTCCATCTTAAGTCACAGTAATTTCTAACAGCTGATAGTAGTTACAAATCTAGCGGCATCGTCCCACCCTTGGGTGATAGCTGGTGATGAATGACTGCTGCCAGGATGCTGCAACAGAGCAGCCTCATGACACTTCCCAAAGAGCCGGCCAGACAAGTTGTGCTCTGCTTTCACGAATCGGTTAGTAGCTCTGTTTTTTTTCGAAGGTGCTTAAAGCCTGCTGATTAGAATAGGAGTTACAGGAGATCTGCACTTGTTTAATTTGAACCATAAGAAATCTGTCTGTCCTAGAGAGCATTTAAGTAGTATCTGGGTTAATTTTGCATATTTTAAGTTACTGGTTACTTAAAACAGGAAACTTTCAGTTTTTAAAACAGTAAGTTAAATAAACTGTTATTTTTCCCTACTTGGAGACCCTTTGAAGAATCTTGTGTTACAAACCATAGTTTGGGGCACAGTCGCAAAGATCCCAACTTGTGTTTTTCTGAGTTACCGCATCACTGTGGTATTTGAATATTTTTCTGATACTTGAAAGTAAAGGGAGTACAGTCGTTCCTTCTTTTCCAGTTAATTGATTTGTTTATATGGAGAGCTTCACTCAGAAAAGCTCAGTAAAAGTCTGACCAATGCATTAAAGCAGCTAGGCTATGGTGAGACTGTAGGAACTGATCAAGTGAATTTTGCCCCTTAATTTGGTAGGGCTTGATACACCATTGCTCCTCAAGTCATGCAGAAGATCCGAGCTCAACCTGGCTGTCTTTTTCTCATTCTGGATGCACTACCCTTTACACTCAAGAAGCTTGCATGTTCGAAATTCAGAAAAAAATTCACAACAGATTGTGTCAAGCTTTGATTTGGCGGCTGTAGTGCTTCAGTGTTTTTCAGTCAGATGTGTTTTTCTCGCTGGCAGGCAGACACTGGCAGTGAGAGGCAGCTATTCTTGCAAGACATCAAGAAACCAGGACCTGCTGGGGAGCGACTGCCTTCTCTTCTCGAGCTCTGTGTCAGGAGCTGAGCGGGAGGGTCTGCGTCTCAGTGGGTTTCTTAACGCTTTTTCTGGCTGGGATGGACCTTCAGCTGCCTAAAGCAGATCTGAAGAACTTCAGAGTGGGAGATTACATGACTGGTTCTTTTATTCTTTTTGCTTTGATATTAAGTTTTTTCAGACCTAGCCCTTCATTACAAAGGGGCAGGATGGAAGGGGGGTTGTAAGAGATCTGTTGTACTTGCTGCAGCCTGGAAATGAAGATTTGGGAAATGCTTTCCTTGCTTCTGGGACAGTAGGTGGAGCTGTTTATTACACACTTGAAACCTGCTCCTTTAAAAATGAAAAACTCAAAAATGTGGTTGAGAGACAGTTTTCATTTGCACCGATGGCGTGCCGTGTCCTGGCGTCCCTAAGGCGTGTTAGAAAGATGTGAGCTGGTTTTGTAAAAATACTACAATTTCTTGGATGCTGCTTTGTCTGTCCAGTCTTGATTCTGGCATTCATGTAATTTTCCATGCTGATCAAATGGAGCAGTTCTGTCCTGCTATGCTGCATGTGACTCTTCTGTTTTTCTGCCTTCTTTTTGTAAGATTACACAGACATTTGCAATTAAAAATTGTATATTTCGAATATGATTAATTTTGTTATCATAGAAGAATTTTAGTTGGGTTATGTCACAGTGGTGGGGTTGTTAATTTACATGTTTTGTTTGCTTTACCATTATAAATGAACTTTTAAACAGAGCGCATGCGAGGAAGATACAGAAGCCAACATTCTTCTCAGTACTTTAATTTTACAAAAGTGATGGAAGTTGATATTTCCTGCACAGAGCAAATAGAGATCCCAGTAACAACAAAACTACCTTTTGGCTGGCTTGCCAAGTGTTCCTTGGCATGCAGGGGCTCAGTTTGATTGACAGGAGATGGAGGAGCTTAGGCACAGCAAGGATAGACCGGTTTGCGTTTTAACCTTGCTTTTCAGTTCTTTGCCTGAATGACGATCAGGTGGATCCAGGGAGATAATGCTGTTACGGAGGGTGGTCTGAGAGGTTTCATTGAGAACTCCCATCACGTGCAAAAGCCCCGGGCTCCCTCCCCGTTTGATGAGCTGCTGTGTGCATTGTGGGCCTGTTGGAGGTTTTCTAGGGGAGCTTTCTGAATCCCTTCTGGTGGTGAAATCTCCTCTAGCATTAGAGTAAATCTGTCCAAAATGTAATGGATTAGCTTAATGGAAACCGATGATGTAACTGAATTTACATTGAATACTTTGACAATTAAATTAAACATGTATGTTGCCTGCTTGCAAGCTCCAAAAGCAGAGTAAACGTTACTGATTGTCATAGAATACTTAGCAGTAATATATATTCTAGCTGTTTTCTTTTGCTAATGAAAGCCAATAAAATGCTAATTGTAGTATCTTTTGCCAATCTGTGCTTAATGATTACCTTTGATATAAATGAACTTCTTTCACATAACAGCCTTCTTTCCAGTGTTGGCAGGTGAGAAAATTCATAAAGTAAGCATATAATTTAATTTTCTGCAGCGGGTAATGTAGCAGAACATTATGGTACACAATCAAGAGCACAAGCAAAGTATTACTGCAGTCTTCATTTTCTTGGTGTTGTACAGGACCTCAGTTAATAAGGTTTATTGGTGAAATAATCAGGTTTACAGGAGAAATAATAAACAATAAACAGCAGTACGTCATTTGCAGAACCCCTGGGTTCTTGCTTAGTTAATTGTATACTCAGTAAATCTATTCTTGGAAACCAGAGGGATCTGCTTTTACAGTATGGCATAACTACAAGCTGAAGTCAGGAATCTGAAGCTTAAAAAAAAAACCCAGCAGCAGCAGCAGCTCAGCATCTCATTTTAAACAATATGAAATTGCCTAATGACTTCTAAAGTGAATTACTCAGTAATAAAAATATAGCAGTGCATCGTTCATTATTGCTATTATTCATCTTATCATCAGCTCTGGAAGACTTCAGGATGTTCCATGAGTACAGGGCCATATTTTATTCCAGTCATTTGAAAGCTCCTGTGTAGGTGATGGTGCCCTTCTGTGAGTCCGTGATAGTAGATCGCTTATTTCTAAAATACTTCTGGCATTTTATTGGAATGTGATTATTTTCATATAAGAAGAATTTCCTGCAGGCATATCCCCTTTGATTTTGAAAATCTGAGCCAAACATTTGGCCACAGCTTCGGTTGTTTATACTTTTACGAGGAAAAAAACTCGAGCTGCTTTATGGAGAAGGCTTTGGAAAAGGGGGTTAGAACCAAACCAGTCATGTTTGCTGAACTTGCAGTAAAGCTGAAATGATGCTTTGGAGGTGTAAACTATCCCATTTGTATCAGTTCAGATGGCAATAAGGATACTGTTAGCGTTAACTGTTTTTTTTTGGTCATCAAAATGTGCAGGGAAGGAGAGGAAGTTGCCTAGTTCTAGGATTTGAAGTCAAAGTGAAGATTCCTTGTGGAATGCCTAGCAGTTCAATTTTGATCACTTCCTTTGGTTTTCTGTATCATGGGTGACAGAACTTGCCAGTGAATTAGAGCAGCTAAAGCAGTCCTTAAAGAGTAATTAATAAAAACAAATAAAATTTCGTGCAGAGATGTCAGGAGGGAGGAAGCTTTCCGGAGTGTCTCTGAGTGAGTGCGCTATCTAAAGAAGAGGTGGAAAAAGAGCACTCCAGGAAGATAAACTCAGTTAATAACTGTAAAATATTTTTTTTGCATTGGCTTTTTTTNTCTCTTACTGTGTGAAGGCCTGCCTTCATTGGAAGCGTCAAGAGTAAGTTTTAGACTAAATTAGTAAAAAGAAGATAAATTAGTCTCCAGGACCAAATGGCAATTGCTCACAGGTTCCACAGCAACTCAAAAATGAAGTCATTGAACTGTGGTATGAAAACTGTCTCCTAAATTGTTCTTAGAACCAGGAAAATTGACAGGATTGGTATGTGATGCTGATTTCTGAAAGGGGTTGCAGGAATGGGGAGACTGTGGACCACGAAGGCTGATTTCTATACTGGCTGAACGACAAAGCTGATAAAGAAAATAGTCATACTCACACCAGTAAGACTGGGGAGGAATCAGCAGGGTTTTGGAGAACAAAGTCGCTCCTTGAAAATCAAGCAGAGGGCCTCGAAGGAGCCAAGAAGCATGCGAATAAGGGTGATGAAGTTGCCATACTACGCTTGGATTTAAAAGGCTTTCAGTGAGTTCACGCAATGGAGGCTCTTGAGGAAATGAAGCTGTTGAGCAGTAAGAGGGAATGTATTTCATGGATTAATTACTGATTTTTTAAAAAACGGGGCAGGGAGAAAAATAGGACTAAATGATCACTTTCCTTAGTATGAGGTTATTAGTGGATTTCCTTTAAAAACTGTGTTATTACAATTCCGGAAAAAGACTAAATAATGAAATTACCAAGTTTGCTGAGTGAGAAAAGTTGCAGAGACCTCTAATCCTTAGTGACAAGGCAGCAAAGCAGCATGTGATATTAAACGTTGATGACTTACTTCTTTTTTTTTTTATACACACACATGTATACATCTATACAAACACACCAGTGTTACCATGTGTAACATACACCCTTAAATACACATATACAGCAGCGGCGGCTGTTGAGAAAGGAGATCTTGACATCACTAGCAATTCATTCTTTTTGCAAACTACAGTCAAAATACAAGTAGAACATTTAAGAATTACTGTGAAAGGATTAAGAAATAGCAAGTTTAGTAAGTTTATAGTATGCTAGCAACTTGGGTGGCATGGGCAGTTCTAGTCTTTACCTGTAAGACTGATAGAACTGGAAAGGCACAAAGAGGGGCAACGAGTACGATCAGAGATGAAGAACGGCTTTTGACAGAGAGATTGGGAGCAGCACTTCTCGAACTGTCGGTTGCAACCTGGCAAGGAGTTGTGGGACAGTTTGAAGGGGTGGCGGTGTTTCAGGCTGGCCTGGGAACAGCAAGCAGCCTTCCCTCTGCCAGCAGTAAAGAGGGTTCTGCGTGGCTGGGAGTGAAGATGCTGCACCCCCTTTTCCCCAGTGTCTGAAAACTCTCAAGCAGGGAAAGACAACCATCATACCTGTTTGGAACAAATGCTTGGAAATGTTCTGAGCTGAAGAAGAGATGGTCTGTGACATCAGTCAGAAATTTTCCAGGCAGTTTATCGAGAATACTCATTCAGCAGTGTGAATTAAGCTAGCTGAGCTACAAGTGCCCTGATCTTTGTGTTCGGTTTGAACCGTCTTTTTCAGAAATACCTATGAATCATTTTGACCTATTTGGTATAGTCATGTGAATTCTGCCTCACAGAGCAATTTCAGGACTTTACATCGTAATTTGGCAAACATAGTGCAGTAAGCAAGGTGCACCAGCCAGCCCTGCCTTAATGTTGCACCGTTGTTTCTCCAGTGAATTCATAACTGCTAACTCATGCCTAATGATGCTAATGTCCCAACAGCTCATGGTTAGGCAAGGGCTGGTTGATTATTTTAACCTCCATTTAAGCATGAAAAAGATTTTTCTTACTCTCCATCATTTGGACATCTAATTAAACACGAAGCTAATGAAACCATCCTGGCTTAGGCTGCTTGGAAAAGCTATTCCCATCATTGCTTATGTTGATAATTAGCTCATAATTCAGTTGCTATGCCTTTACTGTACCTCTGTACCAGCACAAAACAGACTTGGCTGTTACATCAAGGCTTTTAGGACGTGCAGTCTGTGTTACCAAAGCAAGTAACTTTTCAAACTCCTGCTCTCGTGAAATACCTTCTTCCCCATCCATCTCCCTGCTCACCCCTCTGGGCTTTAGCTCCAGGATAAATGGTAATTACATGGTAATGATAATTACTCAATTACAGCTTCGAAACCAACTAGTATCTCTTATTGCATAATCTTCTTCCCTTCTACCTATGAAGCGTAGTCTGTAATGATCTGTCATGTGCATAGGTGCATTTACCTTGTTGCTTAAGTCTAGAATTTTATTCCACATATGGACAGAATGCTTAGAAGTTGTCTGCAGTTGCGTGCAACTTTCATCCCCTACATTGTACTTTGAAAAAAAAAGGGTGCACATCTGTGTGATAAGTGATTTAACCAATGTTGGTGAAATAGCATGAAAAGCATCTGTGGTAAGTTCTGTACAAATCTGAGAGATTTGTTTCCTTCGGTCCAGTAGTGAGCTTTGCTTGTGCTTTTTTATTTTTTTCAGTTGTAATCCTAGTAGTGTACGGTGCAGCTGGATGGCCATTTGGAAATACTTTTGTTGTCCCTTAATGTAGTGAAATAATGTTTCTAGCAAGGCTATTACCGATTTATTTTTTTTATCAAGGCTGGGAACACATAATTTGAATTATCTCAACCTCAAAGTTAGTGGCTTCCATTTTTTGCATGGTCTTTACTACTAGCAGAAAAGCTAAGTTGTGCCTGAACCCTTTTGCTTCCAAAGCTCTGTGCCTAATGTCTGTATTGCTGTAGTCTGAGATGATTTTCCTCTCTCTCTTCTCCTTAACATTTAGAGGGAACTTGCTCCACTGAGTATTAAAATCACATTTTGATCCAATAATCTGAGACCTTTTTCTCTAAGATGAAATCATGCTTTGTTTGGTTGATTTTAAGAAAAGCAACAAATATACCTACCAGCCTTAATGCCTTTGTAAATGTTTTGGTAGGGAGAATGCAATCCATCATAGAAAATGTGTTGATGAAAACAGTGTACATTAAGCAGTGTTGCATTTTCATATAAGCCTTTGGGTCTCAGGCTCAGCCTCACCTGAAAGATTTTTGGATCCAGCTGGAGCTTTTCACTGACTTCAGCAAGGATTTGCAAAGATGCAAAATTCCTCTTACTGTGCACCTGCTTGAAAAACTGGGGCCCAGTTTGTGATTCATGTCGTTGTTACATTTGGAAAGGTAATTTCAGCCAGTCCTGGAAGACTGTTAAAGCAATTTAATCCTGCTTCTTATTCAAATGTTGATAGCTATTGTTGCTTCCTAAAGGTTGAAATGGTTCGTGACTGGATCACAAATAGGAGTTTATAGAAGTACAACATTATTTATTTAGAGCTATACAGAGCCACAAAATGAAGCTTCTGTAGTTTAAAGGAAGTTTTAAAAATAGTTTTGATGGCAGCATTTTCTCCTATAGAAGCTTTAATGTGCATGGGGAAATTTTATCTTTGATTCTTGAGGGAGATAAAATTTTCATAGGCATGTCTGAATAATTTGAACAAAAGAACATGTGATGAGGTTGTTCACGGTTTAGAAGATAATCTCACCGTCATTTCCAGCAAAACATTTTGATGTGTTATGGAATTTAACTGATTTTCTACTGCTGCAGTGTTTCATTTATATTTTTTTATTTTGAAGAGTATTTGAATGCTGTTGTTTTATTAACGTAATAAAATGTTTTTAGCTATTTTTGTTGCCTATTAATCAATAACATGAGAAATATATAATTTAAATATAATTTATAATGTTATATAATATAAATATAACATGTTAATAGATTTGAAATCACCTCACATTTAAATTACAGTATGTTTTCAAATTTGTAATGTCATTATCTCTAGCAACAAAGAACAAATTAAAAGGCATCCGTTGGGTATCTCTCATATAGCACTTCTCACTTGTAGGTGTGATAGTGGTCTTACAAAGGAGTTGGGTAAATGTTGTCATCTTGATTTAGCAAATGAAGAAAGAACAAAACCAGTGCTCCGGAGGATTGTATTGTTAATGAAATGCAGAATTGTGTTCGGATTTCAGTAAATCCATTAGTGTTTGTTAAAATATTTAAAAAACAATAGGCATAACATTTATAGTTTATATCAAACTCCAGGTGCCAGAGAAGTTTCTATTCTTGACTCTCTCTGCTATTTGCTGTGCCTAACTCCATAGGATTAGTTTCTTTTTATTTCCAAAAGCTTTTGAAAAAAGTCCCATAAAAAAAGATCAAGAAAAGGTCATGATGTTATCAGGAGGTTAGAAATAAAGATTTGTTGGTTTAGATTAGAAACTGCAGCTGAAATTAAGGAGTAGGAACAAATGGTGAATTTTCAGCTTTGGCTAGAGGCATGTGGGACTTCATATTAAAGGACTTCTTTAGCTTACTAAAAGATGATTTGGAAATGAATGGCAAGATGCACGGAAGCAACAGAAGGATTTAGATCAGGTGAAGTCAAAGGTGTCTGCAAGGATGTAGGTTAAGGTTCTATTTCAAGCTCTGACTGGATTGGGATTTTTTTTCTTTTCTTTTCTTTCCTTTTTCTTGCCCNGTTTGAAAACTCATGGGAAATAGTCGGGTAGGAAGATGCCTCAGCAAAAACTGTACCTGTGCAAAGTAAGTACTGGAGGATGCAAGAATTATGATGGAAGATAACACTGACGGTCTCGTAATTCCACTGTGTAAATTGAAGGTGCCTTCTTGCCTAAAGTAGTCATTGCTTCTGATCAGGAAAGATGCTAATAATTATGAGAGCTTTCATTAGCAGTTTTCTTGTTGAAAGAAATGTGAGAGTGAAAGAGTTTGCCTTACAAAAACGATGAGAGGACACAATGAAAGTATAGAAGATATTATGTGGTATAGAATTAGGTGGTCTTGCAATTCCTTTTGATACCAAATGTACCGTTATCAAATTTACACTAAGTAAATCCAATTATTATTGCACAGTTAGGCTAGGGAATTAATTTTCCAAATAATACTGAGGTTCAGATTTAACAGGATTTTCAAACAAACAGAAAAGCAACAAAATTCCACGTTACAGCTCCTCAATACAATAGCAACTTTTACTCTCTGAAGAATAAGACTATTTTTACAGACAGGAGGAGGGAGGGAAGTTACAAATAAACCTTCTTTGTTCCAGTAACTCCTGCCCATCTAGTCAGACATCGAACCCAAGTGTTACATGGACTATAGGTCATCTTGGAATTTACTTTCCAAATCTGAAGTCCGTCACTTCACAACCGTTAGTCACTAAACCAAAATACGGAGGAAAAAATGAGGGAGAAAAAAAAAAAAAAGGAAGCAATACAAAGAATAGGCAGGGGAGGTACCCTGATTGGAGAGAGGGAGAATGAAGGTGTGTGTAAGCTTCAAAGTCTTACAGACAGCCCAAGATGCAGCCTTGACAAACTACTGTAATGCTGATAGCAGGTTTTGATTACGTGTGTTTCAAAAGAGTAAGATGGGTGAAATTTCATTCTGAGATTGGGTTTTTAAGTGCAGGCTGAATGAAGAAGCTGTTGAGACAAATTGCTAGCGGTTGTTTAAACAGTTCACTAAAAATAAGTTAGAAAAAATCCATTTTAAAAAGTTTAAAAGTCTCTCAAGCTCTATACGTGTGAAAATCCTAATTCTGAGAGCCATTTAGACAACCAGAGGAAGGGAGAAAATGATAATATTGCTGAATAACAGCAGTAAGAGCACAATGTACAGTAAGTAGGCTATACATCACCTGCTTCAGAAGAATGGGTTGGGGTAGCATGGAAAAGGTACGGTTTATTGCAGAAGCATATTGACTATTTTTTTTTAATATACAATAAATTGCTATGCTAGGGGATCTGACACCTTTGAAATATGATGATGAATTCTTCGGTCTCTTGCAGACAATTAACAATACCAGGTGCTCTAGAGTCAATAAAAAGCAATGCAGTGATACTCAGAAGACTAATGGAAAGCCTTAAGGGAGGCAGATGATTTTTGATTAACTCAGGTTGAGAATTTTGCTGGAAAACATAATTGGAAATCTAAAAAAGGATTAACAATTTAGGGGAGTCCAAAATTAATTTGTGTTCCAAAAGAAAATCAAGCCAGCCAGAATTTTGCTGCTACTTGGTGATGTGAAATGTGGGATAATTGTTAGAAATCAGGTTTAAAATTCATATAGGTAAAAAATGTAACAGAGGCGGTATGTGTTGAGCAATATTTGAGTGAATGAGCATTTAGTGATGGTGAAATTTATTTCCAGAGGGCAATACTGTAATGACGCCTTCATGGTTCCTTTTCTATTAGAGACAACTGGAAATGTGAAATTAAATGGGAATCGCTGCTGCATAGTTTGGCCGAATGTAAGATGAAGTAAATGTTCCTGGGTGTGCATCTCCCAAGCGATATCGATGCTCTCAGAAATGCATCTGTTGCCATGACTTCCTTTCTGGATGCGCCAGCACAAAGCCCCACGTGAGAACAGTTGTGTGTGTAGTCATTGCTTGCATCCATTATGGGATGGATTGCTGCATTAGCAGAAGGTAGAAAAACAGGAAAGGGAAACAAAGGGAAGAGGAGTAATAGCAGGTAGCCATAATATGGAGAAATAACAGTTAAAGCAGCTTCTCCCTTCAACTTCCACTTGCTCTTGTGAGTGGAGAGACAGCAGGAGGCTGCATGCCCCGGCCTTCGGGAAGGCAGAGCATCCCCTTCGTCTCTCAGAATAATATCTGAGACCAGTAATGTATCGCTGTGAAATTTCCCTCACGTCAGATCTGGTGGAAGGACCGTTCTTCTGAGTGACAATTCAACACGTTGCTCCTGCCTCTCCACAGGTTCTGTGATGCAAAGTAATAGGGGAGTAGAAGGTTACTTAGTCAAATAATTGATTTTTAGGGGAAGATTTCAACCTTTGCTGTGATTTGGTGCTGTAGCTGAAACAAAGGATGAAGCTTGGTTTGGACACTTGCTTTTGTACTGTTATAATTAGCAATATGGTGGGGTTTTGGGGGGGCAAGGTGGGGGTGAAGTCGATTCTTTTAGCAGTGTTACGACATATATATACTGTTAGCTGTGGACCTGCAAACACGCAGGGCGTTGAAGGAAAGTAAAAGTAACTGCAAGGCACTTAATCAAGTAGAAATGTTGGAGCTCTGGTAAGAGTATCCTGAGTAAAATGTTGGATCTTGAATAGTGTGTTTTAATATGAACACATGTCCAAGCTGGAAAAAGAAATCTCCCTGTGCTGGAGGGTAATGTTTTCACTGACTTGAAGGAAACTTTAGCTTTAGCTTCTGAATTATATACTTACCCGGAAAGAAACACTTTCAATGGCTTGATAGAATAGTACCTACCAGGATAATTGGCACTGAGATGCCAGAGACATCTTAGAGATACACAGCCTGCTAATTAAAATAAACACCATTACTCTTACCTTCTTTTGTTTCTTCCAAGTAGCAGATTCTGTTGTGCTGGCCATATTTCATGTACTGAGTAATACCAAGGTACTGGAGTAGGTGCTGACACCACTCATGTTAGGTCACCTGCTTCCACACCAAAGTGTTGCAGGTTATGCTAAATGGCTTGAATTATGCTGTTACCTCAGTGAAGGGCAAAGCCCCCATCAGTCTTAGATGTGAGAGTTGGGGCCCTCATTAAATTTAGATGATGGGGGGAGAGGGGCGGTGTCATTGAATTTTTTTTAGTAGGGTAAACCAGGAAGTCAAAATCTGAGTCACTGAACTGAACATAACACTTCCTTATATAAAATACTTGCATACTCTCAGGGGTTTGGTTGGGATTTTGGTTATTATAATTGGATGCACACAAATGTAACTGGCATAGAATGCGTATTTCAAAATCTTTATCCAATTTACGTAGCTTACTGCTTTTCTCATTGCATCTGTATATCTTTGATCTTCTATAAACTTCCCTTTATGTTCTTCTGATTAAATAATAAATCTGGGGATTTCTACCCTGTTGTAAATAAATATTTTATCATTAAGGATTTTGAAGAAGTTGAAGTCATTGAAGACTTTTGAAAAGATTCTGAAGAAACTGCTCAGCTACACACAGTACAGGCAGTTTAAAGAGAATTGTTTACTTCAGTGCAGCATTTTCTTTTATTTGTAGTATACTTTTGTTTAAGATAGAAAAAAATGCAGATATTCTGGGTAAGATATAGTGTGTTGAATATAACCCATTTTAATGGGGTGTGACAAAAACTGATGTATTACTGATTAACAATACAAGGTAAAAAGTTCTACTTGACTTATGATTTTGGATCTCTCAAATTTGAGGTATCCTTTAGAGCACCTGTCATTCTACATACCATAGCTAAGAAGCCAAAAATCTGTTCTTAATCATCCAGCTCAAGTTACATGCAATGCATATGCATGAATATCAAATCATACCTTTATATCAGTACAGTGTAAGTATTCATCTTGACACAGAGCTATGATAATGAGTAAATAACAAGGATTTGAATAAGAATTGGTTATTTTAATATTAATGAAGAAAATAACACTCTGGTAAGAGGTGAGCATTTGTGTTTTATTTGGTGAGCGTTTTCTTTTAGACCTACCCAGATTGAAAATACTCGGAATGTAATTTTGAAAAATTCATCCTGAACAGAGTGTGCATATGACCAAACCTAATGATGATGGTGGGTTTTTTGTTGCTTTGTTTGCTTGTGTTCTGGGGTTTAGCTGGACACTGTACAACCAACAAATCTCTGGAAGTGCTGCTTGCTTTTATGGTATCACTGTAATTATTTATTTATTGAGTGTTATTTGAGATTAGTCTATTTATTTCCCAGCTACTAGGTGTAACTGATGGGGATCTGTCCCATGTGAGCCTTCATATTCACGCAGGAGTGGTAATGGTAAGATCAATGAGTCATCGCCGCCTTTTCTTTTGAAGTGTCCTTGCTTAATCTCCGACAGCAGAGTTTGTGTGCTGTTTGTTTACACGGCTGCTCCAAGGCACTCGGCTACTCTAGGATACATCTGCACTTACCGCATCCTTCCTGGAGCTGTATTCAGCTTGCAAAGCATTTGTTTGTCGTCAAGAACATCATTTTTCTCGAGACAGGGCCTGCAGGGTACCTTTTGACAATGGCAGTATCCTGGTGATGCGTTGGAGAGGCAAAGCCAAAGTGGGTACGTAAGCCCACTGACGTTGGAGATTTTCCTTTTCTCAGCATCTGTGGCACATGCGTGATGCAGATCACCGATCTGTTTGTTGTACTTTTCAGCCAAGCTACTTTAGGTGAAGGACCATGGTTTACCTCACAGCTTGGGCCTCTGTAATTATTTCCATGACATCTCATAAGCTTAAGAACTTCCTTCCCCCCATGCATCCTTCCCCCCCCCCCCGTATAATGTCTCACTGCTTGTGGTGTTCAAGAATCTGTTTAACTCAGGGATCTGAGCTTTTCACCTGGCTGACTTGGGTGCGGACCGTAAGGGGATGCAGCATCACAGTGCTTAACGTTAACAATTCAGCCAACTGTTTTTCTGGGTTCTCAGGGCTAGTTTCACAGGCAGTGCCTGATTTTCTGTGTGTCTGGTCACGTTGCCCCAAGTCATCATGGTTCTGTCTACATGTAAGACAGTTGCTGTTGTGGCTGTAATCTAATTGTACCCTGACTAAGGGCTTGACAAAACCTGTGCTTCATTCAGCTGCTTCCCTGTTATACAGCATCATGTAAAATAGAGCTCCCTGCAGCCTCAGATCTTTCGGTCTCTCTGGCCTTTGGTTTGTGTAACTGTAGTAGAAACACCAGGTTTTTTACACTCAAGTTCATGTTTTGAAGGACCAGTTAGGCTCACTTCTCATTTTCAGCAACTTAATTATTAGGGTCAGAATTTCTGGTGATTCTGGGTGTGAAAACTTCTGGAGAGATTTTACTGGTATTAGAGGCAGAATTGCTCTGAATATGCCCATTGTTAACACTTTTTTTATTCCTCAATTCATTTTTACTTCATACCTCCATTACAAATCTAGCATTGGTCCCTTATTTTAACTCCAGTAAGCTCTGCAGTGTATCTCTGAGCTTACCATCCGAATGCTACTCCAGAACAAGTAAGATCAGGATTTACTGATGAAGACTAAGCATCAAATACATGTTCTTCTCTCTTGTATTTTGAGAGTCCTGGCCTTGTACAGTGTCCTGTTGTTAGGCAAGCTAGTATATTATTCCTGAGCGATTCTTTTTCTTTTTTTTTTTTGTAAATGACTATACGTACATAAAGCTATTGCATTTCCTTTCTGCATTTAGTGATACTGAATCTTGAGACACAAATCCACACAGCCTATGAATTTCTATAAAGCCTTTTTAGCAGGTATTTGGCATCCTTGATCTCTCTCGGCAGATGAATAACAGCAAGGAACATGAATAATTATCTCTGTTTATTTTTGAAGGCCGCCTATGTCCCTCATAGAGATTTTCAGGTGTCAGAAAATACCTCCTCCATCATCAATGAAATGGAAGATGAAAAGAAATTAGGAAAGTTCTGAAAAACATCTGCAGAAGGGTGGGAGGTGAGAGAGCGGAAGGCTTGGTAGTGTAACTTCTTTGGTGGTGTAACATCTTCACATAAACTTATGTGCTGGAGTTGATGACATGATAAGTACAGTGTCTGGTCTTTGTAACTTCCCAGGCTAGAACACAAGCCCTGAGGTCTGAGCTGGTATTTCTGCAACGTTAGAGATAGATTCAGCTTTTTAAGTGAGGTGGGAAGCTTAACGGTATGTGTAGAGTGGTTTAAGTACTTCTTGGACACAGACTCTCTCATGGCACTGTTCAGAAAATGAACTGAACTGCAATCAAGGGAATCTTTGTCACTCCAGTATTTCTTGCAAGGGTGGAGTATTTCAGATGAAACAGCCTTCTCCATCGATTGTGTTCTTACAGCCTGTGTGTGCTTTCCCTGTAGAGCAGAAAGAAATGCTTTACTTTAATTGCTTGCTGATTTCAAATAATGTTTTTTATAAATCAATTGCTATTCTCAAGCCTGCCTCTGTTTTTTGAAGTAAAGCTTTGCTTTGCTTTATAAACTATTGATTGTACCCTGAGCTTTTGTTTTCTCTGCTTTTGTAGTTACATAGATATAACCAGGGTACTGAATGCCTCTAAAGTTTTTCATTTTTTTGCTCAAGGAGAGAGTCCTTGATAATAAGTATCAGTGCATTCCAGTCTGTGTTTTAGGGCTCTCAAAAATATTATTTATAATTAGCCTTTTGTTTTAGGCAAGAATTTGTGCAATTGTTTTTCTCAGTAAAAATAATTGGTTGTCAGTCAAGATTTTTAGGGGATTTTTGTGTTCTGCTACAAGTACTAAAATACTTCCTTTTTATGTCTGTCTTACACTTACTGCCATAGTAACTGAAATTTGCTTCCTTGGCCTAGAACAGTGGTTTGAAAGATGTCTAGCAGCATAGTACAGAATTGGGTGAAAAATTGTATCGCCCCATATGTGAAGAAAACCATCATCTTGCTATCTTGATGTTTGCCTGTATTCTTCTTACTCTTGACTGAATATAAGTGGCTGCTGCTTTGCCAACAGCTAACTCTTGACTGCATGCTTCTTTCGATCCTGCTTGTGGGGATAACTACTTGAGTTTTGGTTCTCGTGGCCTACCTTTGACCCTCCATGTTGTATTTTGTGAATTGACTTTAACTTGCACCTTTTCCAGGATGTTTGTGCTACAGCCAGAAGGTACATAAAAGTGTAAAAGCTGTAAAAAGTGTGGGGCACTGTAGAAGGCAGCAAACAAACAAACAAAAACTGAATCACAAGGGGCTGGAGGGGAAGAATACTTACTCCCTTCTGATGCTGTAAGAGAGCATCAAGACAGCATCCTTGTATGCATCCAACTTGGAACTGAAGTGCAAGTGCCCTTACTCCAACAACCCTCTTGTTTGTTTCTGGCATCCATGTCACAGGAGGAGTCTGTATTGTGTCGTTGGGTGTAGCACTACCTGCCATAACCATCATTTTTAATAGAAGAGGCTTCCTTTCTCCCTCTTTATTTAACACAAGATTGTGCAGGAAAATGTGCTTTGCTAAGCTTTGACCCTCCTGCATCCAAATCACACTTTTGAGACAAAGACACATTTCCAGTGGAAAGCAGCTTCACAGCTTGGGAATATTGATGGAAAACATAGTTACGCCTTTTCCCTTTTCTAAGCAGTAAAATCTTGGTTAAATACACATTTTTAGGGCTGTTTTGAAGGAGAATCTCCACTTGCATTTTTCTTACCCTCTGAGCATCAAGTTGGTCACTCCTTAGTCTTTTCACATACTTGCAACTAAATGTATAAAACTAAAATGAGCAATTAATTTATTAAAAAGAAATATTTATTTTGTCAGCACTAGATTTTTTAGTCATTAAATGAATATGAATTATATTGTTACGGTTCCCATTGGAGGAGCTTCCTCCACTTGAAATTTAGTTAAATGCATTTCATTATTTGTTATAAATCAACAGATATTTCAGTTAGAGACATATTCCCGTGTGACCACTTAATTCCGTGAGTTTTGTAGTCCTGCATTTGTAGAGATGCCAATGCTTTTGTATTCTGGTTATTTTGAAAGATTAGTGTTTCATATTCTCTCTCTTTTTTTTGTTTGGTTTCTTTTTTTCCCCCCCTTGAGAATAAATGTTTGGTTTTGAGAACAAATTGTTGCTTTTAAACCCACGATTCTCCTTTTGATGTATTTAACTTTAAATCACTGACAGTCAGGCATCAGAAGCAGATTTGATCTGTAATTCAGGTGATGGTACATCAGTGCAACTCTACAGGGAGGGGTTCAGGAGAGGACTATCTGCTGGCAGCCCTCTGCCCACAGACTGTCAGTCCAGCAGCTGAGCCTGGAAGGTAAATCCAAGCTACGTTTACCAAAGAGGTCAGTGGCTTGTTAGAGCTTTGGTTTCATTTGGAAGCCTGGTGAGGGGAGGAAGATTTAACTGAAACAAAGAGTCTGCAAGGCAGCAAAGTCTGAGAAAATTACTTTTTTTTTTTTTTTTTTCCTGAGAGAATCTTTAGATTATTCTGTACCCACTTTCTACTACTGAATAAAAGCTGACATTCTGACCATCTTCTGGTAGCATTTCAGGCTGTAGCTACAAAAGGTGTGGCTTTTTGTTCCTTGTTCCATTACCCTATCCGTCTTACGTACCACAGCGGTGATGGGATTTGTGGAGTGCCACTGGCATGAACTGATGCAACGCTATCGAGAGAATTAGATCAATTATGTTCAAAGGTACTTCAAACTAACAGGTGCAAATTAGATCGTATCGGTAGTGCTTTATAAAGGCAAATTATAGCAAGTATAGCAATCCAGGATATGTCTTGAAACATATCAAGCAGGTGTATGATACTCTAATGCTGTTTTAAAGAATATTGTCAAAAACCCATGCACAAGTCTTGTGGACCACTGATTTTTATTATTTTTATTTTTTAAAGAGAAAGATTTCCTAATCAGAAACTGCGTCTTCCTTCTTACATATCTTTATAAATCAGCATCATGCATCTCTGTTAACTGTCAGCAAGGTAGATGTAGAAACATATAAAACTTAGCTGCATGTGAGCAATGGCTATGCATGTTGCAGGTATCAGAATGATTTTCCAAACTCAGTAGTCAATGCCGTTGCAGACCTGTTAACGAACAATGACCTACTCCAGGTACCTTTGTTGAGAGAGACTCCTCTGATTGTCTGGGAGATTCCTCTAGTTGTCTATGACTGCATTTATGTTAGCATTTCAGTTTAGAGCAGTAGTACAGTTTTGGAGCAAACCTACTCATTCTCATTTATCACAGTTTACGTCACAGCTTGGTTTTGGTGTGCACAAGCTAGATTCCTTCTGGAAGAAACTAAGCCAAAGCTTATCTCCAGGTGCTCACCAAATGTGCCCTATTTGGTTATAAATTCCCCCCGCTGAACAGATACGTCTCTGAACCAATGAATCATGCCTTGAGACAGGTTCAAACTGTGCAAGATGGGAATATTTGGCCCAAGGAATCAGACTGTCTTCCCTGAAACAAACCTGCTGAACCATGTACTGTGTAGGTGTAGGCCTTCAGCACCGTCTAATTCAGGTTACTAATCTGCTCTTGGTGTGCTGAATTACCTGCGAATTCAGACATAGCCCGAGGGTCTGCGCAAAGTATCTGAACCAAGTCTGGGGTCTGACTGTGCCATAAGCTCCACACAAGGGAGATCTCGTCCATCTGCTGCTTTTGGAGAGAGAAAATGCATGAGGGAGAGAAGAAAGGCATCAGACAGTATCTACAAAAGAACTGAATAATGGTATATGAACTCTTTTATTAGGAAAAAATCAGAACAAAACTTGACATTTTCAAAATTCAAACCATGAAATTTTTAAAATGTTGAGGAACATTGAAGAACCACTTTGTCTTCCAAATATTTACCACCTAATCATCTTTCTGAAAATATTTTTGAATTCTAGTTGTTGGATTAGAAGAATTTCCATTTTTCAAGAGCTTGTAGGTTTTTTCAATTGTTCTACCATTCAGCAAAAACATCTTACTGAAGTACATTTGCTGTACTTCAGATTGATACATACCTAATTGCGGAGAAGCTGAGAGCACACGTGGGCCTAGAGGAGGAATGAAAAATGCAGGTTTATGATGGTCCCCTGCATCTTTTCTCCTCTCTGGGAAAGTTCATGGTATATAGCCTTCTGTGTCCTGGGTGAGGCATACTGTCAAGGGCTAAGGAAGAATTACTGGGATACATGGAGCTGTGGGAGCATCTGCACAAAAGGACTTTAATTTATCATTAGTATCCCGCTAGTCTGGTAACCTGTGTTTCCTCTTATACAGCTGAATTGGCTTTTCAAGGACAGTGCTTATTAGTACTATGTTTCCATGGGGATGGGGTATGGAGAGTACGAGGTGGGTGAGATTCACAGCCTTTACTTGCAAGGGATATTGAATAAAGCAGTTTATCTATACGTGTACGCATACATTCTCACACACATACACAGAGTAAAGCTAAATGGCTGTGAATACAAGTGCAGCTGCAAAATAAATACCACTATTTTCTAAATAAATTCCAAATTATTAGCTTTTTATATTTTTGTGGTTGCTCACCGATTTCCTTTCATTCCATAACTGTACATTCCTTTAGATGTTAAAATATCAGTACACTATTAATTGCAGAAACATTCCCATAACAAAAAGCTTTTGGAGTAAGTTAAGAACATGAACTGTTTGAGATATTTGAATTAGTCAAATAGTGTTAAAGAAGATTTTACCTTTGTTAAATACTGGTCTTAGTATAGCAATAGCATATGCCAGTACCTTTTAAAGGCCTACCTGAAGTCTGTGTGTTTGACCGGGGAGCTGAAGGTGCTGTCGATATTTTCCTGCTCTTTGGCAGAGATTTGTCTGGTTTGTAATGGGTGACGTGATACTGCTTCCAGAAGGTGCTAATATTGTTGATATGAACCCACACTGGGGTAACATACCATGTTAAATATAAAACACATTCTGTGAAAGCTTTTGTCTGCCAAAAAATAGTCTTGTGTACAATAGAGATATGTGGTAATTTTAAGCTTACAAGTCTTTGTCTTTAAAACAAACAAAACCTACGTGGATGTTGCAAACAATTTCTATACTTAAAAATCATTATTTACAAGCTTAAACTAAGAATATGAAGCTGCTATTTCTTGACCCATATTACCTTGATTGTTTGGAATTGCAGGGCTTGCAATTTTTAAGCTACTTGAATTTCAGAGTCTATGTAGAATATCTAAGACCAGTATTTACTATTCATTAGGAGCCTGGGCACCATGAAGAGGAGCTGGACTAGGGAAGTGAACTTTAGGATGTACATGCAGACCTCTTGAAAAAGCAGAGTTAAGCGATGCAATTAGCAAGGAATTCACTCTGAAGCCAAGTTAGTGGGAACCTGTTGCTTTGAGGCTTCTCTTTCTTTTCTTTTTTTTTTTTGGTCACCTTATGTGGCGTAAGCCTGGTGTGCTTCCTAGGACTGCACGGGAGTTTCACCTGAAACAAACCTCTGTTACCAGGGTGGCCTGGAGCTTTCTTCCCGGGGCACGGTAAGGCTCCCGTGATTGTTACGGGAAGTGGCCAAATACTCGGTGGACAGTGGTGTGGAAGGACACAGTGTCTGTGTTGCGTTCCCCATGTTTATGGAGGGCATGGTTGTCCCAGCGTTCCTGTCCCACCTGGGTTCTGGAGTGGCAGCCACTCTCCTGGGACAGCAATGGTCAGGACAGGCAGATTTTGAAAGCCAGCCTCATCAGGCAGGAGGCCCTCACGTGTGAAGCATTACTCATCTTGACTGTATGCAAAGTGGGATGAGTGTCTTTGTGCTGGTTTTTCTAACAACACATGCACAGTCCTTTCACTATGACTTGTCACGATGTGGAACTTGCTTCCTCAGCAAGCTCTGCTGTTTATTCTGCCGCCTGCTCTTGTTTATTCTGCTGTGTATTCTGTGGGAAGGGGCAAGGAAGATTCCCTTCGTTTTCTCGTGAGGGAAGTATATAATAGTAACTCAGTAACAACACTGATTCTAGTTTAAATCTTTGTAGGTCTGGGCTGCTGGAAGTCCAACCAGGAAGAGGGAAGGATGACTCATAATGAATACATCAGAGAATTTTCAGAGCCGATGTCTGAGTTACTCTCCTGGTGTACACTAGCCAGGCTATGAACTGTGTTTTATAAGGTCAAGCCAGAAGGCACTGTGAAAGGAGCACTGGGAGAAGGACTGCTTAATGTAGTAGGTGTGTTTCTATTCTTAAAGGAAACTGTTTCAAGTTGGTATGGGCATAAAATTGGATTCCTAAGACAGGTAGACTCACAGATGCCGCTAGTGACACAAAAAATGTATTGCACATAAGTATGATGGAAGAGTATGTACATTTAAAAAATATTTTCACTAAATGTTTTTGATCTGTTTGAATTGAACAATACTTTATTCTTAAGAGCGCTTGTCTGTATTTATCATTCTTCAGACATGGAAAAAAGGGATAAAAAAGGTCATTAACTTAAGATCACCTTGTACTGAAAGTCAGGACCTGATAGGAGAAACATGAAATTCTCCAATGAGAGAGGCATGGGAAGAGGCACAGTGTGACATATGGGAGGAGGGAGCGCAGATAAATACTGCAAGTGTACCAGCATTTGATGAATACTTTGCTTTCCTCTACTGATCATGAATACACAGCAAAATGTTCAGAGGAATTTGTCAATGTGGCCAGGAACTCGATTTTCATCGCTTTAAAATAAGATGCACCTGAGAATTAATTCTGTTAAACTATTTATTTTTTTTTACTTGGTACAACAAGGTGAAAAAAGACAGGATTAAATATGTGACAAAATGCACTATTCTGAGCTGCAAAGTGGTAAACAGAGACTGATTGATACCGAAATAATGCATTAGAGAGACTTTTAGAACTACACTTTGGCTGCTTAATATGTAGGATAACCCTTAGTGGATGGTAGGAATAGAAAGCTGTTAGGCTGCGGAGTTTATCAGGTCAGATAAACTACTTGTGCTAAGTAGTTATCAATACTTTTCATTCAGTGCAATACTATGGACTTCTTGATATTTCTGGAAATTTTTGGAAGGGACATTGAAAGATAAAATAAAATTCTACTATAATTAGCTAAATAAGAAGCAAGAAACATTGAGATATTAGTTACAGAAAGATACCAGACAGGCAGTGAGAGATATGCTTCAGGGAGAGTAAAATGATGTTTATTGAGAGGAAATGAGATAGAGGCGACTGTAGCAAATGTTTATATAACTGTAAATCACTCTCAAATGCGGGAGGGAAAAAAATCAGGGAAGGCATATAAGAAAAGTGGTAAAACTGTAATGAAGTTTTGCTAGGTTGTTAGGATGTTTGATAGGGTAGTACAACATAAAGTGTTACATGTTTGTAATCTAAGAGGAAGGTGTCAAAAAATGCTAACATAAATAATAATCAAAGCTTACCATTTTGTAGTCACATTGCGGAGCTATGGCATATACAGGTGAAATTGTAAAGTGGATGAAAACTGGCTGCATGTGTAGGCTCGTGTAGTAATGGTCAGTAGTTCAGTATGGATGTAATAGTAAGAAAGGGAGAAACCTTTTTAGTTTATCGTCACTTGTGGGTGATGGACCAACATAGAAGCACACCTTTTGGCCCTTCACAATGGATTGGTTAAACCCAGGATTTAACCAGAAGGTCCTGCACCTGCAGCAGAAGCACTTGTTCCCGATCCTGGTGAAGTATTTCACCTCAGAACACCCTACCCAGCTGCAGAGCGGTCTTTAACTGAGATAGGAGGGCAAGTGAGAAAGAAGAGTAAGGAAAAAATATGTTAAACCCCAGATTTATTTTGATGTGTTCCATGTGGCAGTATTAGAACAGGAGGGCAAAGGAGTCTGTACTCACAGCACTGCTTCTTGGAAGAGATCATTTCAGCTTTCCTGTGGAGGTTTCCAGTGTACCCAGAGCTCCCCAAAATATCTGCTCTGCGATTCAAGACCTACTTCTCCCTCACTGCTCCCTTTGCCCGCAGAAAATTTCAAAGCGTGTCAGTTAAATGTGGTGCACAGTCTGTGCTCCTGTGATAGCCAATATGACAAAAGAAAACGGGGTTAAATACAATGTCTCTTGACAATTTACAGGTTTACAGACTGCGAAGAAGGAATTTAAAATAATACCAGTATACTATTTATTTAATTTATCTACACTCTGACATGTCAGTGGCTTCAAACTGATGATAGATACTGATTGACAGTGCTTGTGCCAGCAACAGAAAAGGAAACTTCACTTAAAAGCCACTGGCGTGGTGCCTATAGAGTAACACAGCAGGAATCATTCTTTTTTTGTGAAACGGCTTCAGCTGAGCATGAAATTGTTAACAGGTTAGGATAGAGCCTGGTACAACAGGCAAGGTACTGGTCTGGGGCAAGTGAGCCACAACTTATCTTGGTGCCGACTGAATCTGTTCCCTCTCTAACAAATGCAGCGCCTGACACGCGTTTTTTAGACAAAGGTAAGTGTTAAGTATGTTGGCATTTTTCTGGTTCTGTCAGCAGTGTAACTGGTTCAACTGTGATTAGCACAGGTTGGTCTTCAGTATATTTATTTAAAAAGAAATATGAAGGTGTCAATGCAATTCTTTTCCCATTATTAGAAGCGTTTGCAAATGTTAAAAAAAACAAAAAAAGGGGCAACCCAAAACCAACAGTGTTTCCACAGTGCTGGATTTCTTTGGTTTTAGAAAGACGTTATCCCCAGAACCCATGATACTTTATGCACATAACCAATTATTTTTTATAGTGCTGTCACAGGTTGTAGAAGGATAACTGTATTTTTTAAAGGTAGGGTATACATATGTCTTTTAGTGTTAATTTATTCTGCTCCACAGAACATCAGTCGAGGCAGATGTGGTCTGTCGGCAGCGTAATATGGAGTCTATTTAGTCTCCATGTTGTTGTTGCAAAGGCTTGTTTAAAAAATACTGAAGTAGGTTTTTATTCTTGTACCTCACCCAACCTTAACTAAACATAAAAGTAAGTTATCCTAAGCGCCTAAATACTTCGCTGTCCTATGAGACCTCTCATGGCATTGAAGTTGCATGCCAGTCAGCTCACCTCTTATATGTCCGCTTCTGTTACTGTTTCCTTGAGAGGGTTTGTACTGTTGGTAGCCACGTGGTGTGTGCTATGGACATCGCGTTTGGTCTGAATGCACAGTGGTCCCTGAATCCTTAGCATTGATTTTCAAGGGCAACAGGATGTCATCATTGGTCTTTTGAGTTAGGCAACAAAGGGCAAGACTTTGACAACAATTGTAAAGAATTTAATGGGACAAGGTCATCAGCATATATGCAGAACCATCGGTGCTTGCTCCTACTTTTGAAAAGAGAGGGAAAGAAAAATTAAAAAGTGAGATTTGATAGGAATACCTGCTAATTTTATAGAAATTTAGTTTTGTAGAAATGAAAAGCCGAAGAGGAACCCTTAAGAGATGTTAGTAAGGTCTTAGATAAAAGAATGCAACTGCAGTTGGAGTAATTGGACTGTGAAATAATCATCTTCCTGATTTTTTGACACAAGTGACGTACTCATAACTATTTATGAGCCTCTTAGTGCTTGAATGCTGAGGTGTCCCATCCCCCTGTCTCCCCCGAAAGACTTTGTGTTTCGCTTTGGGTTTTTTTGATGCTACTTTTTTTTTTTTTATTTCCCCCCATTTATGGTGCAGTCCCTGCTGTCTAATCCTCCCTGGAAGTCACTTACTGCTGTTGAATCAATATCCCTCTGCACTGATTAAAGTGATGTGTGTTCCTCGAAGGGTCCCCAACCGCAAGCGGTGTGTTTGCATGTGTACTAGCATGGCTTTTTGACAGCACCAGCAATGTGTAGAATACTAATAGAAGTATGAAATATTAAATACAGCACAAGGCACAATTGTGACTGTGTTGACAGGAGCCTAGAAAAGAGCTGTAATTTTAAGATAATGAATTAACTTGGCATTTGCTGTAAAGGGACACAGTACTATCCTGTGCTCTACTTTTTTAAAGAGAAGCAAGTAGAGTTTTGCCGGGGACAATCTAGCAAAGACATAAGAGAAACAAAAGGTGTTTGTGGTGATGGTGTAGCACTGTCTGGGACCAGGGAGTTGTGTTAGATGACCATCCTGATGGATAAGAATAAACTGCCTGAGAAGAAGAGGCAGCTAGAAGAAATGAGCACTGAACCCTTAGAGAGTAAATAATGAGGGAGGCATATGCCTGCTGAGAGAATTTGGTTCTTACTGTATGTAGCAGGAGAAAAAGATATGTGACCCTGTCAGCATATAGCTTTGTCGTGATTTGCACTGTTCCACACTTTGTGTCACGGAAGGGATGAAATGGTGAGCAGCTCTCCTTGGCAGCTCCAGTGAGTTAACTCCTGGGCAGGGATAGGAGAGGGGCTGTAAACCTTCCAGTGCGTGTTTTCCCTAAATTTAGCAGCATTGCAATAACCTGGCTGGTCTGCTTCTAGCAGGGGGTGGGGGGAAGGAGAGAGGAAGCAAAGGCAGAGTTGGGAACCACTTGTTGGAATCACAGTATGGGACCTAGAACATCAAATTGAAAAACATGTGAATGGGAGAGAAATTCCTGTCACAGTCAGCTGTGAGTCCTTCTCATGGTGCTAGTAGCCAAGGAGTGAAAGACTGTCAGGTTCTGCGCAGTTTTACCCCCACCCCAGTGTCTGGTGCGCATCTGGCAGGTCTAAGGAGAGCAGAGACAGGAATACTGTGTACACTTTGGCCTCGGAACAGGAAAAGCCCTTTGCCCTCCAACATTGTAGCTTAGAAGAGGGCATTGGTGGAACTCGTATTTTCACCTCATCTGTGTATCCCAACAAAACTCCCATCCCAACAGACCAGGCTTGGACTGACCGTGGGAGTGGAAAAACACAAGGTGCAGCCAGTGAAAATGGCTTCTCTGAAGGGCTGGGAACAGGCACATCAGAACTGGTTCACCCGCTCTCCGGACTATGCCAGATCTTGTGCAAAGTGAAATGTCTCACTAGGTTGTACTAGCCAGCTACTCAGTAGCTAGTATGAAGGGTGCCTGGCCAGAAGAGGCCTCTTCTGTGGAGAGAAAAAGCATCTTAAAGACCTTAACAGTCATCAAACTAAGATTAAAACTGTTTTTAAGACAAATTGGTAATCTTCATCATCTAGTCTTAGGGGTGACATAGTGCAAACAAATGCAGGGAGACAGCCAGTTACATAGCTGAGCAGAAGACCTCTCCCCTAAGAAAAGCACTTTGCAGTGTATGCTGCCCGCTCACTAGTCTTTGAAGGACAAAAGGCTCCAATGCCACGTGGATAAAAGGTAGTTTATTTTATGAAATAGATGCAATTTGAATTAAGACCCCCTTTTCTGTAGTACTGAAGAAGAAAGTTTCTGCCTGTCTTTGATAACTTGTGGTCAAAGCGCTGCTCCTCTGTTCAGCAGGAGGGAGTGATGTGAAGGAAATGGGATATTTTTTTTTTGTAACTCCTAGAAACGTTGTCCTCCATTTTCCTCTTTTCCTGTGCAGGCAAATAGAAAAGATTTAGCCTCTGCTCTCTATCGGGGAAGATTAAAAGGTGGTTAAACGGTAGGAAAAATTGCATTTGTCCATCACCCAAGAAAGCAACAGAGCAAATGGGAACCTCGCCAGCTGGACTTTAAACTGGCAGGTGCCAGTCTGAAATGGAGACTGGTGTGAGGTGAGCGTAAGCTGGCTACAGTCCAATAGTTAGGGACGTTCCCTCAGAGAAGAGCAGAGAGATGGGTTTCGGGGAGCCTGGCAGACAGACTGGCTTATAGAGACTCTGTCTTGGAGCTTGGCGTGCTGCGTTGTAGCTGACTAATACACGTTGCATCCTTTCCAAAGGACTATCTCTGCTGCTGCCAGTGGTAGTGGTCCCATTGCTTTCCCGTAAATGCCTCTGTGTGAGGCTACTTTTTACAGGTTAATTGGAGAGCCTTCCCAAAACTTGACTCTTGAACAAAACCCACTGGTCACACCCTCATCTCGTCTTCCACCTCCCAGAGGAGCGTGCTAACCATCAGGGATGTACTGCTGCCTGTGGAATACCTAAATGTTTCCTAAGGCAAGACTAAAGCAAGGTGTCTGAGCCTCCTCAGTGCCTTGGCTGCTCGGTTATGCTTCTGTCTTGCTCTGTGCTCCAGTGAATATTTGTAAATACCTTGATGGTAATCTTACCAAAGATGAAGAACAATGCCTGAGGGGGTCATTCCACCTGATGTCTAAGTTGGTGGTAGTGGGGATGTTAAGTCTCCTTCGAATAGAGCAGAGACCTGAATTAATCTTCCACATCACAGACGAAGGTTTCAACTGCTGATCTCTTGGAGAAAACAAGGCATGGTAGCTCTGCTACCCAAATCACTGGGTGAATCAAGCCAACTGTCAGGTTTCCACCAGGAACCGTTCTCCTTCTTATATAGAAAACAGGTGGGTTTTCTTAGCTTTATATTGTAATATAGCTGACCAAGGCCTTCAGTCCTTCTGTTTTTTGAACTCCTTTCCACTGCCACCCACAATGGAGAGGCCTGGAGTTTCATCATCCTAGCCTTGTATGTGTAGCAATGACTTTTTTTTCAACCTGTTTCTCAAACACATCACAGGCTTCCTTCTAGTTTGTGGGGTTTTTTTAACCTCACAGTATTATCTTACTATGGCAAGTTGCCAACATGCGTATTACTGTTGACTTTGTAGTTTGAGGTTGTAGCTCCACCTGCCCACAGCCCTTGAGTATGTAATCACGGTAATGCCTCTTGGGGGGAAGCATACAGGGCCATCTGGGATTTGTTTTGCTTATTAAAATATAGAATAATTACAGCCATTGAGCTTTGTGCATATCAAACTGTAGCTCAGAGAAACAACAAGTATCCTTAACACACTGCCAGTTTAAAAAAAAAAAAAGCACTTTTTATAGAAGAGTGGAAAAAAAGCAGAAAAGCTTTTCTCAAACAAGCTTGTATTTCTGTATTCAGGAGGTGCAATTATATACAATAACCAATTGTTTGGAAGAAGTTTATTAGGGGAGAACGCATTTTTCAGGCAAACATTAAGAATTGTGTTTGAACCTGCCAGCCTGTTTTTTGAAGCTGGGGCTGTTGCAGTCACACAAGGAAAATACCTCTGTCTGGTTGAATCCCACCAGAATAGGCCTGTCCAGAGTGCAAACAGAGCATTCGGTATTACAGTCCTGCACCAAATACATCTTACCTTACTTGCTGGTAAGTAGGAACTCAATTAGCTGTATACTGTACAAGTGACTTGAAACAGAATTTTATCTAGATAAGGCAATCAGGTCTTGTGGTAAAAAAAAGTTTGAGGGCCATTCGCTGTGAATATTATTTTAAGTATGTTGCTCATAATAATACAGCAGTGGAGAGGACTATATGGTCACTAAATGAAAGATGCTGTAAAGATGTTCTGTATATATTTAAATTTAGCTATATATTTAGATCAAACAAGTTCATTATTGCCATGAGTTTTACTGCTACCATTATTGTACAGCAGATAAACCCAAATGTAAAAAGCTGGTGACTTTGTACAAATCACTGGGTAAATCAGTGGCAGTGAAGAGCAAGGAAAAGAATCCCGTGGCTTCAGTTTGCCAGGTTTTGTCCTACATTTACAAATCTGATGCAGTGTTACTTGTAGAAACAAAAGGGGCTGCCAATCCATAGAGTCCAAAGATGAGTTATCAGACAAGGTATTTCAGAGAGGCTGCTGCCCAGCCGTTGAGGAGCAGTCATGCGATGACATGTGCTGCATATCTGCTCAACTCAGCAGCTGCATTTCAGCAGTGTCCTCACTTTGCAACGTGCTGTGTGGTACCTGTCTTCAGCACAACATGATACATAACCTACCGTGTCACTTGTAAACTACTGTACAAACTAGCAAAGTAGAATATCGTACTTCCCAGAAATTCAGTTAAAATCCTCTAAGACACTAAAAAGAAATAAACCATGACAATGAAAACTATTTAAATTTATTTTAAAAAAGGCAACGAAAAACATAGCAGGTGAAGAGGGGTAGATGACTATTCGCTAGACATTATGTTAGAAAGTATTCCTAACCTGACTTTGTGTTGGGATTACATGCCAGAAGTCTATTGCCCAAAACGCTGACTGAAATTATGTATTTATTATCCAAACTGTTGCAGATTAATTAACACAAGTCTCTGGAAAAATCTAAATATGCTTCTGTATATTTTGGAACTTATAGTTCAATAAAATCTTCTTTGGCAGAATTAGTCTTTTTGACAGACGTGTTGGGTATCTATTGAGTATTCATTGCTGCTTTTGTATTTATAGGCAATCGGTGAAATGCAGCCACTTGAAAAAGAAAATGAAATCCAATCTTAGATTCATTCAAACCGCAGGAGTTCTCTTCTCTGCAGATCCTTATTACTATGTTACACATAACCGTAATAGCTGAGCACTGTCAGCTGTGACTTAAGTGATGTGAATAAATTCTGTCATTTGTGGTTCCCACTCTTCTGCCTTTTCCCCAAAAGGGAATTCTTTTTTGCAGTCTTTTTTTCTTGCTTGTTCTATTTGCACATATATTATATAGAATCATAGAGTCATAGAATTGTCTAGGTTGGAAGAGACCCTTGGGATCATCGAGTCCAACCATCTACCCTACTCTACAAAGTTCTCCCCTACACCATATCCCCCAACACCACATCTATATGCATACCTATACTTCCTTCCTTGGGGAAGTAACGCTGGGGGAAGTAAGCGCATGTGAGTGCACACACATTCTCTTTTTTCTCTCTCATCCCCCTTACCTCTGTTTTGTTGAGGGAAATGGTGTCTCATGTGGAGAAAGGGGAGATATTTGAGATGGCTGTATGGTTCAACCTGCCTCTTAGAAAAAGTCAGCTCCTGCACAGGTGGTTGTATCCTTTTGGAAGTGAGTTTCATTGCACGAGAGGATCAGTGTTGATGACTGCAGCTCTTTCCTTAGACCATTGTTATAATCTTCTTGCACTGAGCCATTTCAACATCCTGAAGGTAAAGTCTGAGACTTCCAAACCTGGGATGTCTCGAACTTCAACTCGTACCTCCTGAATTCCAGCGCTCCAAACTTTCTCAGCGTGTTGAGATTGGAGCTCACATTGATCATCCTGCTTACAGTGATCATTCAGCTGAAGTCATGTGCAAGTGAGGTTTTCTCAGTATTGCTGGGCATAAACCAGAGCCTACTTTTCCCTTTGACTGTAATTTTCCTCAAACCAGGCAGATTCGGTTGCCCACCAGTATTGTGCAGCACTTCACCTTCGTAGGAAACCCATGTTTTACTTCCAAGGAAAGTGTGTGGAGAGTACCCTTTTGGCCTCAGTTGACAAGTCCTCTTGACAGTCCCTTTTGCCATTTGACTCCTGATAGAAACTAGAACAGCCTTTGGCAGGTAGTGGGTGAGGGCCTTAATTTGTTACAGACACCAGAGGGATGTGCATTGCTTTCCTTTCTGTTCTGCCTGGTTTCCTGTGGAAATGAGGCTTTTTCTGTCATGCTCTCTCTCTGCCAGCCTGTCCAACCCTATCCTATTGACTTTTTTAATCCATTGGCCAATTTTAGTCCTATTTAACAATGAGGCAGATGCCTTAATGATATTAAGGTTCTACCGCTGTAATGAATGTTGGCAGCCAGACAGAGGAGAGAGATGTAATTAATGCCTATACTGATGAAAAGGCTTCAGTGTGTGCTCAGCTTTTTCTAAATATCAGGCTTTATTAGCTCTGTTGTGAACGAAACTGCCTGTTTTTATATTGTGTCCAGCATTATTGCAGTGCTTTAAGAGGTGGCTTTGCTTCTGTGGTTTATCTTGCTATCCTGAATAAGAGCCCTAATGAGGGTTCAAAATGCCATTGAGCGTGCCAATGTTGAGTGTGCAGGCTGGTACTACCAGATATCGGTGTTACTAATTCCGTGAGATAATAGAGCTGCATGAGGACAAAAATCTCTTCTTTCACTGCTCCTCCTGACCTCGACTCCTTAGCTGTACTCATCTTACGGGGAGGCCAGCATCTGCTGCCTGGGGTCTCCAGCCTGAAGCAAAGATTGCAGCGTCTTGGGCTGCTGCCACTTCTTCTCCGTGCCAGAATTCCTCCCTGTATCATATATCTCTCACCTTCACCAGCTTCTCTCCTGGGACACTCGGTTTCCTGCCTGACCTCCTGTGCAGTAGCATTGCTGTGTCTCCCTCCATCGCTGCAGAGCAGGCTGCGGGCTGTGGATGGAGGAGCAGCGTGGGGAACAGCTCGGTACTACTCCTGTTCCCCTAGGAAGGTTGTCCATGGAGCACCATGGTAGGAGGGTGGAATGGGGGTAAGACAAACTAGTCTAACCATCCCATTTAATCTGTGGGGCGGTTCTATCAGTTTACACAAGGAAGCCAGTTTGACTTGCATAATTCAGACATTTCCTCTCTTACGTGATAATTTTACCTTTTTCACCTTTAACATTCTGTAAAAATGTGGAAAAACAAGGAAGTTTTGCCATCTGGACAAAAAGCACAAACAAAGATTGTTTACTTGAAACTCCAAAGAGTGTTTACTTGGGTTTGAGCAGCTGGTCTAAGATAGCCAAACCGTTGTACAGGAGACAAACAGCAGAAACATACATTGTTTAGAAGTTTTAGATTTATAAAAGGTGTGTATCTGGAATATGGTTAAATATGATGTATATGCAAGTTAAAAAAATTATATGCTGTAGATCACTGCCTTAATTGCCTTTTAGGCTTGAAGTTTAGAATTGACCTGTCAGACTTTCGTAAAATAGGCTGGTTTTATTTTGAGTTGTGAATCTGAGGCAGAAATAGCAAATAAGATGATGTATAGCCCAGTAATGCAAGCCTTTTTAACATTCCAGGCTTGGCTTAGAAAGATGCTGATATATGCAATAAGTGTATTCTTTTTTTCCTGTGGCAAGACATTTAAGCATTAATTTAAGTGTAAATCAGCATGTCATGACTCTGTCTTCCTGCAACTTAGTCTGTCTCTTGTGGTACCTTTGAATTTTGTTTAGGCTTTTGTTTTACTCTAGTCTTATAAGTGGTTCTTAGCAGCAATTTGAAATAGTAAGGTAGTCACCACTAAATCTGAGAAATGGAAAGAATGAATATATCTACATGCACACTGTTCTATAAGCTTTTATTTAACATGTTTTTCATGAATCCTAATTTTCTCTTTTAATGTATATCATAGTTGTACATACCAGAAAATGTGATGAGTTTGCAGACTTGTTTACTTACACAACTGTTCCTTCTGCATGTTTTTTATTACTCATATTGTGGAATATGTTGCCTAATTTGTAAAATACCAAAAGCACTGTAAAATGGGAGGTAGCAAATTACTGAATACCACACACACAATTGATTATTTATTTATTTTTTTTTAAATAAATGAGGTCTTCTGCTGGAATACAGAAGACTTCAGGGTCTGCAAGCACTTTCCAAAACAATTGTCTCAGTATTGGTCCAAACTAAGAAAACACCCAAATGTCTCTGAAATGAAGTATACGATTCCTTCACAAATTGGAGCTATTATGAATAATACGACCCCAAGGATCAGAACAAAGCAAACTTAATATTTTTGTTTTCAAAATTGTCAATCAGTAGGATTTCTTGTTAGTGTGTACCAAACCTTTTGACTTTCATAGACCGATTTTTTTTTTATTTGTAAAGTGTTCTGAGAGCAGCCCTGAATTCTCAAATAACACTGTGGCTTTGCACAGCTGGAGTACCTCTCAGGAGATTGTTTGCCCTGGCTCATGACTCAGAGAGTTTAAATGGATCGGCCACAGGTGACTCCAGGGAATACAGAAGTTTTTGCTTCCCAATTCCGGATTTAGAATATGCATTTCTGGCACTTATTTCACACCAGCAAAAGTTATTTGAAGAGTGTAACGTGAAGACGTGGAAGGAGGAGAAAGGCAAAGAGGAGGAGATTTCCCATTGAAATGTCATTTATATTTTTGGTCTTTTGCTTTTCGTTGCAGTGAAATGAAGCAGAAGCTGGATGAAGAGGGTAACAAGTGCAGCATCCTTTCCAAGCAGCAGAAGTTCAACGAGCACTGCTGTATTCGCTGCTGTTCCCCTTTCACGTTTCTCATCAACAGCAAGCGACAGTGCCAAGACTGCAAGTACAACATCTGCAAGAGCTGCAGTTCTTACCAGAAGAAGGAGAAGGCTTGGATTTGCAGTGTCTGCCAGCAAGCAAGGTAAGGGCCTATTGCTCAGCAACCCGTGTAAAGCGGCTATGGCCTGACCTGAGCTTTCCCCTGTATTTGTCAGTAGTTAACGCCGGCGGGATAGTACACGAAGTACCTGCTCATGTAGGGGTTGATTTGTTCTTTAGGTGTGACGTACTTGTTTTTTGTAGAGGTTAATTTGTTCCGAGAGTGTTTGGTTACCTGTTGCGTTTTCCAGGCTTGCTTAGCGGGACTGATGAATCAGCGAGCAGTAATTGGGCTTAGCCTGGGCAGGGCTGGGATCTGCCGAAATGCCTGGGTTACTAATGGAACCTGGGCACAGATGGTGGTAAGGCAGTTAATCATTTTGCAGCAAATCCCCCTGATGGGTGGGGAGTGGAAAGAAGAATATTGGTTGATAGATCATCCAGCTGTGACTGTGTTTTGGAGTGCTTTTCTAAATGCCAGCTTATTTGTGGGGATGCTTTGGGCTTACTTTGGCAAATAACCAGAGAAAATAGCAGCGTAACCTATTACAATTCTTAACGTCTGTTAAGAAAACGCTGCCAGGCTTCTATCAGGGATTTACCGTCTCGCCCTTTTGAGGCTAACATAGCCAACACGTTTAAAGATAGCACCAGAGAAACAAAGCAAGGCGAGGCAAACACCTAACAGCAGCAAAGGGGCTGTTCCTGGCGGGTGTCTGTGATAGTCCTTGTCTGCATTTGCAGGCCAGGTTCCAAAAGCAGCCTTAGCTGTGGTGGTGTAGAACTGACCGAGGTGTTTTTGGTCGGACAAGAAGGATGAATGAAATAGCCCCGTTCCTTATAGCTTAATTTTCAACGTTGGTGACTAAAACAGCGGAGCAAACGTGACTGAGGTGGCTGTTTATTCTTCGTCTTCCCTTTTAGTGGAGAACACAGGATGAAGACAAGAGCTGAGTCCCTTTCCAACGCTGTATGATATTCCTGTGTTTACCAGACGCATTGTTCCCATTTGTTTCCCATCAACACCCACTTGAAATTTAAGCTTTCACATATGAAATACAAGCTTTCACATAGTATCTGTGAATGAAGCATGTGCCTTTTGTCCCAGGGTCTTAAAATCATAGGGATCTCAGATAGATGACACCGTGTTTCCAAATGCCAGCCTTTGAATCCAAAGGAGGTTGTATTCTCCAGGGCACCTGCTCCTTCTCTGCCTTTTACCTTGGAAAACCTCCACGCACACTCTTTCCTCCAGTGGGGAGGCAGAAGAACAGGAGTATCTTTTCCAGTAACACAAAGACCCGTGGAGCCAGTGCTTGTTTCTACTTTAGTCATTCGACCGTTTCATGTTACACCTCTTTCTTCCACTTCTCCTCAGTTCACCCATATGGGCAGCAGAACAGACAGACAGGTTTGTGGATGCTGATGAACTGCACTTTAAATAGTTTTTGCTGACTCCACAAAAAAAGTCTCAGAAGAATTTTTTTCAGAAGAAAAATCTGTAGCTGTGTTATGGAAATGCTATTTCTAACCCTTGAAATCAGTGCTTTTCCCACAATCCTGTGGAGCCCTCAGAGTCACCCACCTGTAACTCCGTTATAAACATTTTGTTCATTTATGAGACCTGAGACACAGCTTAAGTTATTTTTCAGCGACTAAATTAGCTAACACTGCTGCTAATCATTTTATGATCTGGTTTATTGATTGGACTGTGCGACTTAAAATCCCTGTAGGGGAAGCAGGGGCTGGCATCCCTCAGTGGCTGCTGTGGTGTTTTGGTTTGGTGGGGGCTTTTTTTGGTTTTGGAGGGTGGTGGTTTTTTTTGTTTTTAACTATCAGTCACTATTTTTTTCAGGGAAAAACACAGGAGGAAGCACCACAGTCTATTGTGAGTTCCTGTCGCTTTCTCAGTGACTTACCCCTCAGATGGAGCATGGACTGTGCTCTCCTGCCCCTCCCCAGCTCCTCTTCTTACATCTTTTTTTTTTTTCCCCTTTAATAAGATAGCACAAGTAGTGGAGGTGGTTCTCAGTTTAGCTGCTGCTTGTCTGCACATCTTACTGCACAATAGATATCTAGAAATATCTCAGAGAGGACTGCATTTTCAGGTTGTTCTTATTTTTTTTTCTCCCTCTCCCTGTATGTTTTTTCTTACAAGAAACAAGAGTTAATGTTATAATTCTCTGCTGTGCAGAAAGAGCTTAAATGAACTGGAAAAGTACAAACATACATAGTTCAGCCTCCCTATAATGATCTGTTTGTGCTCTTCAGCTCTGCTCTAGAGCAGTGCTCAAATAATCCTGAGTTTTATTTCTACTCTGTATTTAGAATATGTCAACCAGTTGTCTGATGTCAGAAGCAGTTTCTTGCTGTTCAAAAGACTATAAATTGTTCTCAGCATAATTTTTTTTTTAAAGATGGTTCAATTTACTAGAGCTTGAGACTCTAATTAGGTGAATTACTTGGAAGACACATTTTGTTTATCTGCACATGTGAAAATTCTGAAAAGTTCCTATGTGATGTGAGAATGAGAATTAATGACTTGGGGATAGTTAAAATTTTTTGGAAAGCAATACATTGTATAAATATCACTTGGGTTCAGACTTAAAACCCTTCTGGGAGCTGTACCCTTTCCTTTAGACTATCTTATTTCCCATTGTCTTCCTCCAAAAGAGTAGCATCAACTTTTGCAGGTGGTAAATAGTCTCCTGGTAGATTCCTGCATTAAGGTGACCTTGATACTGAAGAAAATCTGACCGGTTGAGTCAGTCTCTCAAGGCATGACCCTAGTGGAGATGCCTGTTCTGTGGAAGTTGGTTTTCATCTTCCAAGACAGATACCTACATTAACATTTAGCAGAGAGCAAATACGCAGGTCAGCATTTGAAACATAGAACATTTGTAGGAAATTGGGCCCCAAAGTTAGTTTCTGCTTTTTCTAAAAGCAGAAAACTTTTCAATAAGCCAGTGAAAATTTTGGTGTCTGATCTCCTTTAAAGCACATCTCCTGTTACTGTGCATCTTTAAAAGTTACAAGATTCAACTCAGTATAGAATCTCAGTGCTCAGAAATGTCTCTACAGCAGTGTCTATATAGATCTTGGAGAACCTTCCTTCACTTTTGCAATTTTCCAGATTTCACACGTTTTCCTAATGCATTTTGTTGTAAATTTACGTCTGAATGCTGTTATTAATGTTCTAGGCGCTTTTTTTCCTCTCATGTATGTATTTTCATCATTTCTAAGTATGTTATGATAGAGTTGTATATTATTAATCTCAAATTTTCAATTTGTGAATACTGCATTTTGAGTTCTTCCAAAGCTTTGTACAACATCTCCTTGTTAGACAACAATAAGACAATGTGTTTAGGCAGCTTGCTGAGGTTTGTACGTCTGAAGTCCTCTTGAATAAGTACATTCCAGGCACAGTGTCTTTGCCCTATAGATTCAGTGTTCCAGTTCTGGTGCCAGACAGGGGGGTTCTTTGCTCATTTATTAGAAATGGGGCATGCTTCCCATTTGTCTGAGACCATTTTCTTTTCCAACCCCCAAGGAGCCATATCCCAGAACACCCTGGGAGTGATACTCTGCTTTCCATTTTTAACACTTTAAAAAAAAAAAAAAACAAAAAAAAAACACAATGTAAGCTATTAAAATGCATATTTTTGCAGACTTTCTAAACCAATCGTGTTTTACTTCTAGATTGTAGGAGGGGTATATACAGATCCATCCAAAATAAGGCACAGAAACATCTGGCTGTCCACCTCAGCTCTTCATGACTATCGTGCATGAATCCTCCCGCGTTCCTGGTTCCCTTCTTCTGGTCTCACCATCTGTACATCAAAAGGTCTTTGTCTCTGGTGTGAGTGGGAGCGTGGACACCTAATTCTTTCATGCCTTCACATCCATCTGCTGCGTGATTCTGTCACTTGTTCTCAAAACCCTCGCTGAGACCATGAGAGTTCGTCATCTAGTGGCATCTTTCTTAGCTCCCTTGAGCCCGGCTGTGAGTAAGGGGGCATCACCTGGTCTGCAGGAAGTTATTATTCTGCTTCGTAAGAGCTGCTTTGCTGTTGATGGTCCTTTGCCAATAACAGTTATTAAGAGACAGAGACGCAGGCACTGCTGCTCTTTTCCTTGATGGTGTTAACTAATGAAAAACACAGCCACGCTGCATACACTCGGACTTTGTGCAAAGTAGTGTTCTGAGTGGCTCAAAATGGGGCCCCAGCGTTGTCACACTGGTTGGTTGCAGCACAGATTTATTTGAATGTTTAAGAGAACTGCTCTTTTGTTTGTTTTCATACTCCCAATTTGACTGCTGCTTTAAAAAATAGAAAGCAAGAGAATATCATTTATCGTCATAGACTTTCAATCCAGAGTTATTTTTTAATGTTCTTTACATTTTCCTTTGAGTTTATTGTGGTGCCCAGTTGAAAGGTAGGGTTCTAACTAGACTGTAACAATTCGTATCAGTAGCAAATGTAATTTTCTTACTGGACCTTGAAAATTAATTAGTTTAATTGGATATGCATTAGATTTTTTAAAATGTGCATTACAGTGAGACTTGAGGAAAATTTATTAAGGTCTAGCTACCTGCAGTGTCCAGTGCATTTGTCTCTGACTAACGTGTATTGGGATTAACGCTAATTTAAAAATGGAGCAATGCTTCCGACAACATGAAAATTGCAACAGAAAATAAAAATCTAGGCTCAGTGGGCGGACAGAATACCCTTCAAATAGACTGGAGCTTTGTGAGCCCCAGGAACAGTACTAAATAAAATCTTTATATTTCGGATGGTTTTGTTTGGAGGGACCATTCACTGTAGTGTGCTTTAATGTCAGCAGAATGGATCATATTTTTGTGAAAATGTGGTAAAGTTAATGGTAGCTGTGATCTTAGCCTGCCAAAGGATACATCCCTTCTGCTTAGCTGATACAAGTTTTAATGTAAAACTCTTTACAGTCCCTACAGGGGAAAAAGAAAACCCCACCAAAATTTGGCAAAACCTTGGGATGGTACTTGAGAAAATGAAGTACTCCTAGTTAATAACTGAACCTTGTATTTGTTTGGCTTGATGTGTTTGGCTTGAACAAAACAGTTGGTTTCGGGACTTAGTTGTGGAAAGCTAATGAAGGTGTATTGCTGCTTAGCAATCTTGTTTTGCTTTCAGGCAGGCTAAACCATCTGGTAAAAGGAGACGGAAACATCTTTCAGATAGTCTGCCTCAACCGCAGCTCAGAGCTTTGTGTATACTTTTGTGAGAGTTGTGTCTTTCTGCTGTCTGAGGTACTCCTCTGACATTAGAGAGAACTTCTACAGAACTTGGAAGCCGTGACTTTGTCATGTAAATGCCAAGAAATGTGTTTTTCCTTCTGAGATAGAATTGGGTAGGAATATTTTACTTGCTGTGTGGCATAGCAGAAAAGATAAAGTTTTAGCTCTGCCGTTTGCTTGTTGTCGTCACTGGACCAGTATGGGTCTCGTTCTGCTTTTTTAGAAGTCCTCTGAATGATCCCATTCATATTGTACTTGAGATCTACTAATTTTAAGTAAATAGCAGTGAAAATTGTTTTCTGCAGCTGTATGTACTTGCAGAAATTAATGCAATTCCTTCCAGAAATGCCTGCTGCTCTATCCCAATTTTCTTCCTCCTCCTTCTTCCACCATTATCTCTCTATTTTGTATCCTGCGTCTTGATCTCCATCCCCTTACCATGCTTAAGCATCACGGTGGATCACAGACACCGTATCCTTTTGCTTACAGTACCCATGAAGAGCAAGGGCAATGCTTGGATTTTGCACAAGAGCCAGGAACAGACTTCGGTTTATTCAGTTGCTCCCTAGCTGGAGGAGGAGAGAGAGAAATGTGCACACTGGTTGCTTTGGCAGGTTTTTTGCTATCCTGATCTGTCTTAATTATTTCTGAAGTATGCACTGTGAAGAATTTCAATTCTGCTAGACAGAATAAAGCTGTACTTGCATAACACACAGCAGACTGCAATGCTGCACTCGGCTTTAAGAAAACTGAAAATGGAGTTGAAGAGGAGAATAGGAAAGAGAGGTCTATTAAAACGGCTAAATACAAGTGCTAATTAGGCAATCTTTTCTAGCTTTAAGTAGCCGCGTTAAGTGAGTGTGTGGCTGAGTGCCTGGAGGACTAATCTGTTTTTTAGGAGCTCTCAATTCCAGTTTTAGCTGTTCACCTGATTGTCAAGTGACCTTGGGGAAGTTTCCATGTCTCAGGTTTCCCCATGTGTGGAATGGATTTAATGATGCTGAGCTTTTGGAGGTCAGCGGTTGAAAGGTTAAATGCTATGGCTATAAAGTGCTAAGTATTATTAATGTACTGTTATTATAGAAGTTTTGCTGAAGTCAGCATGGTTAAAATGTTTGCTTCGTGTCTTGCAGTAGCACAGAAAAGTAAGTGCTTGGATTCTTGTAGGGAATGACTGAGGATACAACATCACAACTTTATTTTCAGTGTTAATGAAATGTTTGCCTGTGTTTGGCCCCACCTACCTTTGGCAGATCATAGTAGGAGAAGCCACCAAATATTTTCCCTAGTAGGAATAAACATTATGTAAACAGTGTGCAAAAATATTGGGACTGCTGAACCGGGAAGAGGGGAATATGAAAGGATGTAACACAATTTTTCCACATAATAAGCAGCGTACAAATTATAGATTGGACTTAGTTAGCCTTTCAGTTTTGCAAAAGCTGAGGGACTTTCAGCAAAAGCATCAGTACACAGGATTCTTCAAGTGTGAGCACTTAAGTGGCAAGAGAGAACATCACCCCTTACAGCAGCCGAAATACAAAATCTTAAGTATCAAGCAGAGTTTAGGGAAGAATTTCCCTTGCACCAATGCTGTAACTGGGACTTCACGTGCTCTTTACCCTGTCACTGACTACCATTGCAGAAGCAGAGTTGGAGGGCTGTGGGCCATGACAGCCCCTACGCTGGGTTGGTGGCAGTAAGGGAAGATGTAAGGTTCATGGTGGTCTAACAAGGGAGAACAAGAGATGGCAATATGTAATTAGAGGGCTCAGATTTACAAATATGTGAAGTAGTAAAGGATTGCAAGCTAAGATTTTCCTCCAAGAATAAGGAAAAAAAAGAGTTATGTCAAAAAACAGCCTGTCAGTCTGACTCCTGGGTAGCTGACTTGTACCTCTCTTGTAGAGAGAGCAAGGCTTGTACCTCTCTTCATTTTTCAGTATAATGTCGAATTTATTGTCCCTTATTAATACAGCAATTCTGCCTAAAGCAAGTCTACTCCAACCTATTCTTGGGGTCAGTAGTATTACTATTCTTATTTTTAAAATGTATCAGATATTTACTCTGCTGTCTTTTTTCCTGGAGAAGAAAGCGATTGTTTCCTTTCATACTGCCTCGCCAATGATTTGGCATTTTCACATGCTTGCAAGTTGAGAAAGTTGTTCCTGCACCTGTACAGTCTAAGTAGGGTGATCATTCCCGAGTGTTATGATGGAGTTTTCTTGGTTGACAGAGGGGATGAGGTTTCCCTTTCTGACAACACCTCTACTACAGAAGACTTATGAGTAAACTGAGGCAACCGCTAGGACTGATGGCTGTCATAAACTCAACATGTCTGGGCAGTTTTGGAATCTAATAAACCCCTGTGATTATCCCGTGCTTGGTCCTCTTTTTTTTTCCAGCTGGTGCTGCTGTCTGCTCGTGGGTGACCCTTAGGGTGTTTCTCTGATCCCCCGCAGAAGGTCACAAGCTAGCTCTTTGGTTTTCTGAGACGGGAGAGAATTTTGACTCTGTTCACGTTAACATTAGCTGAAATGAAAGACACTGTGCTTCAGAGCAGGAGCTTCTCAATCAGGCTTACTGGTAACATTCAGGAGGAGACATTTGCTGCCCAGGCATTTCAGCCCCTGCCATTTGCCTCCCAAGCTCGTGTGGCAGCATTGACCTATCTGCTGGCCATGGAACATACTGGGACATCCCTCGGCTCCAGCAAGAATGAGACTTTCCTTGTCTTCTTTGGCACCACTGTATGTTTTCTTGCCGACAGAGGCTGATTTGTGATTCATGTCTTTCCCCTCTGGACTGGGTTTCTAAAATCCTCTTAGCGTAATGTTTGAGAAATGTTTTTCAAAACGTGTTAATCTGAAAAAGCTGTTAAACTTTTTTTTTATTTTAAACAACATTGAATTAGTACCCATGAAAGTCCCCTTGGAAAAAAATGGAATTTAAAACTAAATCTACTGATTTTTATTTTGAATAGAAAAAACTTGGGTAAGCAGAGTTGTTCACTACTTCTCATCTAGATCAGATGTGTGATTTTTTTTTTGGTCAAGTCAGAGTATCTTTGTATATCATTCCATTAGAATTTCTTTTTCTGGTCTCAATTCAGCAGAGTAGCTATTTAATATTTTTTTAAGAGGGAAAATCACATTTCGCTTGTTAAGTCTTATTGTGCCCTATTACTTTTTTCCCCATCATAAAATGTGTGTAATAAAGCAAAAAGTTATGCTGTGGTTAACACTCTTAAGGTAGCCTTTAAACAGAGCAGAGTGCACTTTCACATAGATGTACCATTGAACATTTTTAAATTATCAATTGTGAAAGATTGCTAATTGGCTTGATCTATGCTTGTTTCAGCATTTGCTGAGTCTTCAGGTTTTCTGCTGTATTTGTGTAACCATCAAGCTTTGAAGTACAAAAATCCAGTCACTTGCTCCAGCTGACGCTGACATTGCTACCTCCAAGAGTGAAGTCAGCTTTTGGCCTGTACTCTGCCAGTCCTGGAGGGACACACCACGTGCATGCTCTTTGCTTTTTCCAGTTGGGAAGTCTGATCTTGAAGGTGCTGGGTTCCTAATGTTTGGTGGGGCCAGCTGTGAATTTGAGGAACTGGGCATCAAGAGAGGAGGTCTGCGCAGTGAAGGAAGAGTCTTTTCCCACCTAAGCACCACATAGGCTTAGCTCCCATACACTCCTCACAAGGAGAGAAGGCTATTTATACCTGTATTGTATGCCCCTCTGTCTCTGTCATTATAAGCTATGTATACAGAGTATTTCCACAGTCCACAAGTTTTTGCTAAGTTGTATTATTTTTATCCCGCTTCCTATGGATGAAAGACCCTCTGTGCCTCCTCAGTGCTTTTTTCCTCCAAAAGATTTATCCTGTTAACTGCGAACAGCTGCCCAATTATGTGTGGGTACCCTTAGAAGCATTATAAAAGCTGTGGTTATCACAGGCTTTTTTTTCTTGGTGATAAAATTGGAAACCCTCCAGACTTGTTGCCACTAGCTGTGAATGGCAATAACAAATGTGTCTTTCCTCTAGCTAATGCACTTTGCAATCAGGAATAGTACCCTCTTAAAAGGTTCCTGTGTTACCAAAGAAGTTAAAGTGAGAACTTAATTTGTCCTTTTTAAAAAGCTTAACCAGATCAATAAATAAGTCCCGCTATGCTCTTATTCTTCAGACCCACCTGTCACATGAAATAGACAGTGAAGCACTTGCTGCTTTGTATCTTCAAGAAGAATCTATGCAATTGTACATTTACATATTTCATCAGGCAGTAACTCATCCTGGTTCTGTGACTTGGGGGAAAAGGAAGGTGGAAAAAGCAATTGCCCTGTCTTTCTGCCGAAGACAAGGTTTTCAAAATTTGTGTGCAGAAATAAGTGTATGGCTTTCTTGTACTTTTTTTGTGGTAGCATATCTTTTCTGCAGCTAGGTTTTTGTGAAGTCTCACTCCAGATAAGCACTGCTGGAGGCTGGCTAGAGAGCTAATTACACTTCTTGCATCTTCCACCCCCTCAGCTTTCAAAATAGGACCCTACACTCGTGGATCGTGAAGTAAGTGGTAATGCCTCCCAGAGTTACCTGTACTGGAAGTGTGTTTCATGCACTTTCCTATCCTACATCACACCTGCATCTTTTGCTATAGCTGTCCAGGCAAACATCTTGTTCGTTTTAGCTCAGGAGCTAATAGACAACTCTTATTTATTTTGTATCCGCAGATAAAACCATGTTAACGTAAGGGGAAAACCACGTGTGACCTAAAGCTGTCTTTGAGTTTGCATCTCCATTGATTTCAGATTGGATTTTTTTTGCAGAAACAGCTTCAGAAATGAAGTTCAAATTTTGACATAGTGCCTAAATGAAAGCAGCCTAAAACCAAAACACTTTTGATTGAGGAAGCTGTGAACTGTTTGAAAGTGCTGTTTGATCACAGCAAAAGAAAGCTTCCTGTTCATTTTCAGATTAGTATTGGATTTATAGTTTCCTTCAGAATTACTCTGATAAAATGTTTTCATGCAAAGGCTGCTGTAGTAAAAATGGAAATTCTTTACAAGCCCATACTTGCTTTGACTGGAAATGATGAGGCCCAACATGGAAATTCTGAAAAGGAGCCTGTGAGAGATCACAATTCAGTTGCCTGAGAACCATGGGAGCTGAAGTTACAACCTTTCCTCAGATTCATACCAAATATGTCTTTTGTTCTTCCCATAGCCTCCCCCCAAAATATTTCAAACTCCTGTTTGTTTCTGGGAATGACCATGTTTTACAGTTTGACATTTGTCTCTAGATCGTTGGGTGCCAACAGGGAGTTCCTAATGCTTTTCTGAAGCGGTTTTGTTGGTCCCATTGTCCAGGGGGCTGTTCTGTGACCAAATGGTCTTGCTTCTTCGGCTGAACACTTTCACTCTGGGGAAGCAATCTTTGTAAGGTAATGAGGTGGCCTTTGCTGCTGGATCTGTAATACTGCCTGCCCTGATTGTTTTGATTTGAAATTTAATATGCTGTAAAGCTTGTTGTAATTTCAGTGAGTGATGTCTCTTGGGAATATGTGGGAGTCAGATGTCCATATGGGTTCTTTTAGGTTTCATCTCTGTTTCTGTCCATTGCTGTGAAGACTGAGGGGTACTTCTCCAGGTCCCAGCTTGAGAGAGCCTTCCTTCTCTTTTCGTGAAGTTCCCAGGAGATAATTAGTGGTGAATGAAAGAGTTTGTTCATTTAAGAAATACTCTCTTCTGGCATCTGTCACACTCTGAGGTTGTGTGTGTGGTTAACAGGGTAATGAAGACATGACGGTTTGCATTGTCTTCAATTTGCTGATGACAGATTTGCTTTGTACTCGTGTTTTTCTGCCTGGCTGGTCAATATAGTGGCTTGTAGAGTAGTGCCTGGAGTATGGAAACTTGAATGCTTGTGCGATAGAGGACATCAGTGTAAAGGATGGTAGAAATTCCATCAGTAGTCACAGTTGTAATTTTGTCTCACTGATGTGTTTGCAGGGCTTCGTAACTGAGGGGACTTCTTAGGTTCTCTGTATCTCAGGTAGTTGCAATTGTCAAAAGCACTTTCAGCAAGATAAGAAGTGAATTAATAGCTATTAGAGGCAAGGAAGAAATTTGTGTTGTTTCTCCAGTCGTGCAGACTCATAGTCAGACCTCTGTCTGTGATGGCAGTGCAAATTTCTGATCAAAATTTCTGAACGGTGGGGAAAAACTGTAGAGTACTGTGCTGTGAAGAAGTGCCCACTGCGAAATACAATTTGAATGTCTCCGTCTCCTGTGCTGCGGAAATCCTGAGCCGTTTGCTTTTGGGGGGAGTAATTCTGCTATATGTTTAAAAACAAACATTACAACTGGTGCCTTTGAGCCTTAGGCTCCGTCACCTATGTCAAAATGCCTTCCTGTATTTTGCTTCTAGGATCAAAGGGCTATTGGATGTAAGGGAATTTGAGGTTAATGTGTCTGTATGAATGTTGCTCCCTGGAACTGTTTCTCCGAGTATAGAAACTGGATCACTCACACCGAAAACATACGTAACAAGTGTCTCTGTTATTCCTAAACATAATGTGGCAATAGTGGTTATTTTTCAGGGAAATTATGATTCAAGATTGAATATTCTTGGGAAACAACAGCTTTCAAATCAGTACATAGACTTCAGGTAGTGAAGGTTAGTTATGAGACCTGTGAAAGTGTAGTTCTCTGAGTCTATTCTGTGTAGTACCTTTAAATACCCTGTTTTCCACTCTCCAAGTTTTCTACTTGCTACCAAAGAAGGTGGTTCTGGCAAGAGAAACAGCAACAAAATAGAGTGAAAGGAGATTGACAGGAAAAGTAGAAGGAGGAGGGTGGGGGGAATAGCACAATTATAGTTTGAAAAATTAGTCATGTAACCTGTCATCCCAATTCCCAATTGGCAATTAAACAGCACATATCTGCATAAAGGATTAGTAACACTGGAGGGTAACGATCAGGATCTTGAACAACACTTCCAGTATATCATTTGCAAATTGTTTGACAGATACCTGCCTCACACGTGCCATACGCTGCCATATTCTAGTGCTTAATATAATTAGTCCTAGCAAAACCAGACCTCCAGCTCCATAGTTAGCTGGCTATGACTTTACAATATGCCTGTTGCATTAATAGATTTTAAAAAATAAACAGATAAGTAGGACAGTCAGCCAGAAAAACTGTACAATTTATTCCTCCTCATGTGGTGGGGTGCTGGGCCAGCTGCTTGGTCCCAGGGGCTGTAGTAGTCGGGGCTCCCCCAGGGCAGTGGACATCTCTGGTGATAAGGGAGGTCCAGGGTGAAACAGAGCAAGTGATGCACGGCAGGTTGTACAGGGCTGGCAAGGGCAGCGCGGCTGGAAGCTGATCCAGCTTAAAAGCTCTTAGCAGGTGTGGAACACAGCTACGCTTGCATGTACACCGGCTCCTTGGGATGGCCTCTGGCAGCGAGGTCACAGAATAATTAGAGCTGGAAGGGACCCGTGGAGGTCTCCAGCCTGGTCCCCTTCTCCAAGCAGGACTAGGAGGAGCGGGTTACTCAGGGCTTTTCCAGTTGAGTTTTGAAGGCCTTCAAGGATGCAAATCCCACTGTCTGTCAGAGCCCCTGTCCCACTGTTTGACTACCTTCATAGTGAAAAAGTGTTCCCATGTATCTAATCGGGATTTCCCATGTCCTCGCTTGTGTCCGTAGTCTCTTGTTGCTCCCTGGGCACCTCTGAGGATAATCTCGTGCTTCCTTCCCTAAATCCTCCACGAGGTGGTTGTGAGCAGTGGTTTGACCCCTGGATCCTTCCCCTGGCCATACACTCTGCAATTTAGGTGACAGTAGATACCTAAATGTTGAATACTCAAATTTTTTTCATGGTTTTTCTTTGCAAATAAGAGCCTGAGAAAAATGCAGAGGTAAATCCAAAGCCATGCGCTTTGGTGAGCTCACTGTCGTGATACCACTTTTGTGATACTTGTTTTTAGTGACAGGTCACTTCTGATAGTGGGATTAATGGATGCCAAATAAACTTCTCAGGTAATCAGTGTGGACTAGCTACAGTAACAGCATCCAGAGTAATCTGGATGTGAAAAAGTTACGGAAGGAGTTACTGTCCTACTTATCTGTTTATTTTTTAAAATCTGTTAATGCAACAGGCGTATTGTAAAGTCATAGCCAGCTAACTATGGAGCTAGAGGTCTGGTTTTGCTAGGACTAATTATATTAAGCACTAGAATATGGCAGCGTATGGCACGTGTGAGGCAGGTATCTGTCAAACAATTTGCAAATGATATACTGGAAGCGTTGTACAGAAATCCTCTTTGATCTGAGATAGCCAGGAGTCCAGCCCTGCCAGGCGCTTTTGAGCGCTTTATTTAAATCTGCTGACTTTCCGAGGGATACTGAGCATTGTGTTAAATGAGCATTGTATGTCAGCTCTTGAAGGCTTGCGCCGAGTTTGGCAGTGTCCATCCCCCAGATGCAGTTGCTCAGATGCACCGGTTACTGATACTAGAGAGTCATGGGAGGAAATTACTGCCTCGAAATTCTGAAAGTCAAGACTTAGCTCCCAGCTTTCCTTCAGATCACCTCTGTCTAAGGGCAGCTGTGTTAAACTTCACGTGCCCCAATTCCTTTTTGGTGAAGTATAATAGACAATGGTTGCAATTCCTTTATGTTTAAGTGTATAGCTTCTCAGGGAAAGGACCACCTCTAATTTCTGCTTGAATCTCAGGTACAGTAGAGCTAATAGGCGCTACCAGAATGCAAATACAGATCAGCACCATTTCTGAACTCTCTGACTTCATGTTGGGCGCCTTCCAATATGCGGTTTAGCCTTTACATGGGCTTTGTTAACTCTTGTCACGCAAAGATTCTGCTTCTCACAGTTCAAATATACTGCTCCGTTTTTTAAAAGGCACGTTAAAAAATTGCTGCCCCAGCATTACTTAAGCTGAAAAGTGTTAGTTGTCAGAATTACTTTTTAAAATAGAAAGTGAATGTACACAGTCTGATTGACAAAGCCAGGCAATGGCTTCTGAATTGTGCTGAATCTCCTGAGCTGTCTGATATTTCCACACTTTTCATATAGGTTATAAAGGCATCATCGTGGCTTCCAAAATTATTTGGACACTTTCATTTTGCTGGATGATTGCTGATGCTGATTCTGTGCATTTCAAATGTCTTTGGATGGTTTATGAAGGGTAGAAGAATTTGAAATCAAAACATAGCTTTAGTGTATATTTAAAGGTAGAAAATCAATACACGGATTCTGGTACTGAGGAGAAGAATGTTTCCTTCATGTCTCTCCATGTCTTATATAACAGGTATATATGAGGGCTCATAGATAGTTGTTTTTTTTTATAGTACATGGAGGGAGTAAATTTTTTTATTACTCTGTAGGTGACAGAATTCATCAGGTGAGGAAGTAGGAGGCAGACCTGAATTCTGCCTCCTACTCATAACTTGCTCACCATCTGGTGCTGAGAAGGTCAAACTGCCATTCCCTTTTTTTCTCCGTTATGAGAGAAATAATCCATGCCTTGATAAAGTATGTTCATGTGGGCTTTGTATAACTATTTTGTTTACTTGAGATCCTACAGACCTGGAGTATCTGAATAAAAAACATGGATGTAACAGGCTCCACATGGGAAATCAGGGTTTTGGAAGGCTCCCAGCTCTGATAATCTTAATGTGTCTTAGTAAGGAACCACAGATACGCCATCCTGTTAACCAGGTGAGACATTTTAAAGCTTTTCTCCTTCTGAATCCTCTGTAAGGATCAGTCCAGAGCCTCGTCTCATCTATCAGAAGTAGTGTATCACCAGTCTACTTTTCTCTGTTAGCCTTGCTGTGTGTCCATGTGTGCTCTGCAGCCTGCCTCTTCGTTGCCAGAATATGAGTTTGAAGAAGGGCTTTCGGAGGCAGAAGAACGTAAGTTACTGTTTTGCTGGAGGATGAGGTAACCCCATGGGTAGGTCCACAGTCAGAAAGGCATCAGGATTACTCAGAATTTGCTTCCCTGTGCGCTGTAGCATGGGGAAATGGCAGGGTGGTGGGGACACACAGCTGGGGTTTCTTCCATCAGATTACTAAAAAAAAAAAAACCAACAACTGTAGACTTTTAAAAGTTGATCGTTGCTGCTGTTACTGCAGTGATGTGTTTTTTTCTGTGGTCAAGGCAGTGCAACTGAACTTGAGACACCTGTGGGAAGAGCAGCCTTTCCTGTTCAAATGATTGTCAAGTGAAATCTGAGGAGAGCTCTCTGGCAAATTCTCTTAGTTCATAACATAGCAGATGGGAAATCTTAATCAGGAAAAAAAACAAAACAAAACAAAAATAAAGCGTTGCATTTAGTGAAGGGAAACACCTCCTCCGTAGTTGCTGGTTTTAGATACTAGATTTCATGGTTTTAATAATTTTTTTTAATAGTGAGGCAAAAATCTAAAAATGGTGCTTCTCCTAGTTAACACGTAGATTAGGATTATCATACATCCTAATTAACAGACTGGTCAAGATTTGTGTCTGATGCTAGCTGACTTGGTTGAACTTAAGACACCTGATATAATAAACGCTAAAAGTTCTTTTCTAGTGAGATTTTTCACAAGTAACCTGGTCCATTGTGATGGGATTTCTTAAACCATTGCAAATCCTGTTCATGGAATCAGCTATGGGTGTACTAATACAAACAGCAGCACCTCCTGTCCTTTCTCTGGCAACTAGCAGGTGAAGTTTGCAAAGAAGATAGAGCCGGGGGACCAGGGGCAGGAATAACAGCTTAATGGAAGTGAGAATTGGGATTCTGTAAGTCATTTCCTTTTAGCAGAGACTGTAGAAATATAGTGAGCTAACTAACGTATATCCTAACTGTTTTGTGCTGTATGTTACAACTTTCATTGTTCTAACCTATGGAGGATAAAATCAGCATGTAGCAAACTGAATGATGCCCTTCATTTGTAAGATTTGGATCGTTCTGCAGAGGTACTCAGCGTACTGAGGAAATTGTTGTTTAAGCAGTATAAATAGCATCTCCCAAATTCCAAATGTTTTGCAAGAAAAAAAATACCAATATCCAGTGGGAAAGAATTAGCTTCTTAAGAGAAATGCTCTTAACTGGGACTCTGTATTAGTTAGAATTTCCTCAGTAGTAGGAAGTTTCTGTTAAACCAAGCCGGAAAGTGTAACTGGCCTGCTGTGCTTTTGTCAAGGTTTCCTCTAGCTAAAAATGTGTTTTCCCTGTGGTAGCAAAGATTCTGGCAAATCTAAAGAGAGTTGGGGTGGGGAATCAGGTGCTAAATAGCTTTATTGCTTCTCTGTGATGTGACTTTTCCTAATCCCATCAAAACAGCAACATATTGGTTGCTTGGCTTTTTTCCCTATTTGACATATAAGAGGAGTGGAAAATCTTCCCCTTTCCTCATTTAAAATGAGTGGCTTTTGCTGGTGCACCATCTTCCTAGATGGAGTAAAATGTTCTGTGGTACCAAAACCCATGTAGCAAATCTTCAGACCCTCTGCACTGGCAGAGTGCCGTTCCCAGTGCAGGAAGGCTTCCTCCTTTCAGACGCAAATCTCACAGGTCTGTTCTGCTTTTAATTCTTGCAGAATAATTGTCTCCAGATGCTTCCACAGATTCATCTCTGATCTGAACGTTGCCCTCGGAATAAATGTAGCAGTTACTGCCTCTGAGAGTCTGCAGAAAGTAAAATGATTCTGCCGTTATCCTTACTGTTGGGATTTATTAAGACTGCTGCTTTTATGCCTAATAATTAAAAACCTGCAGTGTCATGGGATATTGCCATGGGTCTAAAATAAATTAATTCAAGCTGACATCAAGATATAAATGAGCTTTGTTTTCTCTTTGTTTTGACAGGGAGCTGTACCATCACATGCTTTTTTTTTCCCCCTTTAAAAAAAAAATTGCTAAGTTAGTCTGTGTGGGTTTGCAATAAAAAAAATATTTTTTTGCAGGAGATAAGAAGCTCCTCCCATGAGGTTGAGTTGCGTAGCTTTCTGCTATTACAACATTATCACAATTTTTGGTTATTTTCTTCCACTTTCTCCTGTTGCTGTAAGTTTACGTTGAAAGATTACAAAATACTTGAGGCCTTTTAACTGGTTTAGACAAAGCCTCTGCAAGAAGTCCTTTCAAGTTCTGTGTTTCATTTGATGCCGAGAATTTAGTTGTGTGTAAAAGCACCACGTCCAAATGGCTTTTCTGTGTATTTTCAACCTGTTTGGGGTCGTTACAAGAAGGACACAAGAAACGCTAATTTGGAATATTTAAAAATCCATAGCGGTGCTGTTAGAGGGAGCAAAAACCACCCTGAAACCAAATCCGCCTTTCAGAGTCAGCGTGCATATGTCTAATGGGATCATGTGGTCCTGGTTTAGTTTACGTAAATAAATATTCACTAACATCATCTGTGAAATATTACTTGATGTTATTATGCCAGTACTGTTTGTGCTTCTGTAATTGAAGTTAAAATGAATTTAATCTTTGAAGCAGAGCTTCACAAGAGGGATGCTTCACAAGAAGGGATAGTTCATATTACTCCTAGGATTAACAAATAAATTTAGGGAGTTGAAGTAAATATTCTGAAATTTTTATAAGTATCTTGATTAATTTGAATTTAATCTAATTTAAAATTCATTTCTGTCCATGATACAGCATAATGACAGAACAGGGCAGACTATTCAGTCTTCCCATTTCACTAAATCACTGAAAACTTTTGGTGTATTTGGAGAATTTACTGTTAGGTCATGATTTTTCTGCCATTCTCTATCATTGAAAGTTTCTTTCTCAGCAGGGAATTAAAACATAATGTTTCACTGTCACAAGCTCTTAAAATCCCTTTGCTGTCTCAAAATGATTTCCACGTACTCTTATGTGCAGCAGGACAGGCTGCTTTTAAAATACACATTACTCACTGATCTCTTAAAGGGGCTAAATATAAGCCCTTTCTGGAGAAGAAAGTGACTTTAAACTATCCCTGCTGTATTCAGTACCGGTGTATTCATGTTGCATTCCCAAATGAACCACAACTTTTGCTGTATCACGATATGAGTGGGAATGAAAAATGTTCTTTAAAAATCCTTAAAAGCTAACCTGGGATTGTGAATCTTGTAGAATTACAGGCTATGATTGTTACCACTTTTAGCTTTTTGAGTGATTCTGCTTTGCAGTTACGTACCTTAATGTAACTGCATCTGTTTGAGATGTTAGCTGAGCTTTTAATTTGCTGGCTTTGGGATAGCTGGCACAAATTTACAATTTTTTTTTTTTTTCATGAGTTTTTACTGTTGCAGACTCTCGACTGCAATGCTAGATTGAAAAATGCTTAAAAACTAAACCCAAGTGTTGAAATTATAACATGGGAAAAAGTCCTACATTTTTTGAGACAATTTCAGCAGTTCATTTCCCAGTAAAAATACTAGGAATTCCAGTTTGCAAATAGTAGTCCGGTTACCGAGAAGCCTAAAGGCAAATGAACAGGCGAGTAACTGTATGCCACGAAAAATATAACACGTACTCTCCAGAGTGATTGCTTTCTTTATGCTTTTTTGCTTACACTGGATACCTGCTATTTAAAACTTGAACCGTTTTCCTAGAGACCTTCCATTTCTTTTTGGTGTCAAACATTTCCATGGTAACATTTCACTTTTCTGTTTTCCCTTTTGCTAGCTTTACCTTGAAATAGAAGAGTTGGTTATTGTTGAGAAAAGATACAGTTCAGGTTGATCACAGTGGTCGTGGATATTTTGACCAACATTATGTTTTATCACCTAAACCGGTAGATTTATTCTTTGCATCAGCGGTGGTCTAGTTGTCTTTTTTGCTTTGCAGTTTCTTAAAAATATTTTTAACATTCTATAGAAACTTGAGGGCTACAAAAAAAACCCAAAACACTGGGATTGGTTAAAGACAAACTAATGCTCTAAGTATCTCAGTGATACACCGATATATTTAAAGCGCATTTAAGCTGCAGTGGTGAGCACGTGAAATGTATACATCACAATGATTAAGAAGACTAGGAAGGGATAACTCAGACATGTGCGGTATAAATTTTTTTCGGTCTGTGATTTCTTACCGGTTTGTCAGCAGCACATCTGCCTTATTGTGGTCCCAGTGCAGAAGTGAAAAAAGGCCTATCTAGAGGCTGAAGCGCTTGCTTCATTTGTTTCAGAAGCTGGGAGTACTGTGGTCAATAAACCAAAAATTGCCCTGGAGACACAGCTTACATTCCTGCACAGGAGCCGCAGCTTCTGTATTCCTTCTGCAAAGAAAAAAAAACAAACCAAAACCAGCCTTCCCCATGTGCTACTGGACTGAGACCTGCGTGCATCTTTGGCAAGGTCAGCATGTTTCAGCAACCTTTGCAGGTCTTTGGCACTCGAGGCAAGAGGAGTAGCAGGTGGTTACCCTTTGGGAGGCAGCGTGAGAAGAAAACGGGATGCTTTGTCAGTTTGTTTCTCAGAGGTCTGTCAACAGCAGATGACTCAGACGCTGCTCCTGCCTTTGCAAGAGCGTGTGCTTTAGTGAGCGAATTTTTTTATAGTGTTAGCAAAGTCACATCGCTCTGCTGAGCCTCTGTAAACTTCACTATGGCTCTCAAAATAGCATGCTTTTGCCAAATTTTATGTTTTTTCATGGAGACACATAAACTTCCCTGTGTCTGTGTCAGAAGCTGTCTTCCACTGCATTCAAGAGCAAAGCATCTCAAAGTAAAGATCACAAGACAAATATTTTTAAAGATGTGAAAAGCATGTTGTTCTTTAGCCTCGTCCTTAGAAAATGCAGAACAACTTTGATATTTATTTCAAAATGTTTAATGTAAGGCAAATCCCCAGCGCAACACACTTAATTCAAAGGAGTTCAAGTTTATGAAAGTCATGAACAACAGATAAAAGTGCGTCAGGTAGTCTTAAGAGTAACAGTAAATTGTAAGCCAGTTTACAGTATACTTCAGTTCTTACCTGCCCACCTCCTGACAACCGTGTAATTAGCGAACTTAATAGCAACACGCTTTCTACCACTGATTAGAATTTTCATTTCTTACTATGTGATCAAAGGTGATGCTAATAAATCGTTTTCTGATCATTGTACCCCTTTTGTGCTTAGAACCTAAGGGTATGTTACAGGGTATGTTTATCTTTCCCTACACTTAAGTAGTTGGTTTCAGCAAGGGAGCCACCATGTAAGGGTGCAGCTGTATTACTTTCTATTGTAATTCTGCCAGTTTTTGCAATGCGATTTCATTTGCTGAAAAAGCATTAAGACACCAGCGGATGCTGGGAAGCAGCAGGAAGCAAGAGCCTTGTTTCTCAGTTATGAGCACTTTTTTCCCCTCGTTTCCGTTCACGTAGTGGGGATCAGGGATTTACGCAGGGTTGTAAGATATGCTCTATGAAAACACCCATGTTTCTCCTCTGTAAAGGAATGGGTCAAAATACATTTTTATTTTTTTTTTTAAGGCTGGTGTGAAGGTTTTGTTTCCCATTGGAGGTGAGTTTATATACAGGTATAAAATAGAATCTCCTATCTGCAGCAGTGGTCCGTGAGGCAGGAGTGGTCCTGGTGCTGCTTGTTTGGCCACAGCCAACTGGAAAGCTTGGGGTGTGTTGCTGCAGTGGAGCTATCCATGTGCTCTGGTTAGGAGCGTCCATCAAGGTTTTGGTAGATCAGCAAATTTAACTTTTGTCTTGTAGATTGTTGCCCATGTTGCCAGACTGCAGGCTTTTCTGTCCAAGGATCATCTCCTTGTACTTGTGTGGGTTTTTTTGTTGTCAGGCATGGTAGGGCCCTAATACTGATGGACTCGCTGCAAAAATACTGCATGATGTGCAATAGCAAATTGTGGTGCTGGTTTCCTTCAGGTCTGCAGGGTGGCTTGCTTCCTTCCTCCCAGCCCCCTGTGGAAGTTTCCTTTACAGCCTGAAAATCAAGTTATAACCTTAATTAACAGAGATGGGAGTTGTTCCAGCATGGATTATTTGACAATGTGAGCGTGGCTTCTCTTGTCATTGCAAGCCAGGCTGAACTCAGGATCTTTTACTGCTCCTGATGATCAATTAAGTGTTAACCGCAAAAGGGAAAATTTAGTAGTGAGAGAGATTGCCTTTTCTGACTTCAAAGGTGACATTGTGAAGAGCAGACCATATTGAAGTTTTAATTAAAAGTATTGCCAACTTCTCTTTAAATTTTACTGTCTAGGTTATCAGTTCTAATCATCTTTTTCTAAGGAAGTTTAATCAAAGAGCACAAGATCGATACTACCCTAACGTGGAAATATATTAACAGGATTTTTTTTTCATGTTTATAGTACCATTATGCAATAATTTAAAATAATAAATACCTGTGTGTATATATAAATATATACCTATGAAATGTAGCTTTTAAAAAAATGGTTGCATACACACTCCAAAACCTTTGTCATAAATTATGGGAGCTAACATGGAAGCTTTATGTCAGCATTACTTAATGAAATGTGTCCTGCATACATGCACATTTATACTATTTCCAGGCCGGAGGGAGTGATTTTGATGCAATGTATGTACAACATATGAGCATTTTAAATAATGCTCAGATGTGATGTCTGAGCTGTACTTCTTCAACTTGCAGACATGTTTGTTGAATATTTTGGAGCCATTGGATTTAATAGTTTAATTGCAAAGGAGGCCTGAAGTTTTAGAGATGTGTAAAGAAAAACCTTTAATTTGGTTTCTCAAAGATGTCTTTAAATACTGCACCTAGAAGAACAAGTGATTTTCTGAAGCGCCTTGCATTGTTCTACCAGAACACACACAGATAGGAATCACAACAGTGTCAAAATCTGTTTTAAGTTGTTGCACCAGTCCTTTACATCTGATACTTCTCTTGGGAGAAGAAACCTCAGTGAAGGTAACCTTTTTTTTTTTTAAATACCAATTGATAAAATCTGCGGGTTATTGGGGGAAAGAAAAACTTCACTTGAATGATCTGTAAACCAGATATTTCTCCACCATATTTTTGTCCTTCACTGTCTTTCCCTTTGATTGCTCTGATATTAATGGCAAGTTAGAAGGCTGCCTTTCTGTTCTGAGTTTACAAGTGAGATGGTCCTTTATCTTACTTAGGACAAGTTATCTTATGTAAGAGCCTTTTGTTTGCATGAGTGAGTTTCCTATGAAAGATTGTACAGTCTGCTGGCCTCGAAGGTGTTGCACTTAATTTTATTGGAATCATACAACACAACGGCTATGGGTAGTTCTTACACAGGACTTTTTGTAGAGGAAAGTATGAACATTTACAGCTTCTTGCATGCATTCTCTTATTCTAGTCAAAGAATATACAGTTGTGATCATGTTTTTAATGATTTCCTAAGATACTGGGAAAAACAGTTCACCTACAGGCAGACTGGAGGATACTGAGCTATATTAAAGACCTGTTGGAATTAGTACTGTGAAATCTTAATCCAAATTTCTCCTATCTTGCTGTCAGATTGGGTTTGTGCCTAGAGTAACTGCGTTTTTGTTTTGCTGGAAACTACTGTTTCTGCAGAGTGCTGCGTATCTGGAGATCCTGAAGAAGTATATTTTCATGTAAGCCAGTAAGCCCATTCTTGTGCTAACTCTTCCAGTAAACCAGCCACAGTAGTCTGCTCTGTAGTGTCAGAGAACCAAAATTTAGGTTGGGTTTTTTTTTTTTGTGGTAAGTCTCTTGCTTGCCTATTTGATTACACAACAGTATTGATCTGAAAGTGGGAAATTTTCATGATTTGAACTGTACTGAACTAAAATCCACATGCAACTTAAGTACATGGTGGACTTTGGAGCATACAGAAGAGAAACCACAACTTCAGTTTTCTTACTTTACTACTGATCTGTGGTATGAACTTAAACTGTTTCGGAAATCCTCATTTTTTAAAACTTTGCCGCCTTAGTAGGGTGTTTTTCATTTTTTTGCTCCATGGAATTACACTACATAAATTTCCTGAGCTTGCTTTTTTTAACTCTAGTGCAACAGTGTTGTGTTCTGACATATTGCTGTGCTGCAAGAAGTACAACAGGAAGCCAGGGGTTGCCATAGCCACAGGTTTTAGTGTCTGTTGAATCTTAAGACCAATTCCTATACCAACACTGTCATTATAATAAAGAAGTCCATATTTTAGCTTGTCAGATGCATTATTTTTAAATATAGTCAGATTCTTTGGCGGAAAAAAAAACCAAACAAACAACAACCAACCAAAACACTTCAGGTGGAGGGGATCTTCTCTCTGCTAATGTCAAAGTTCAGGTATGAATCTTTGGGATTTAATTGTAGATGTTGGTCTTAAACAGATAATGTCCAAACAAGAAATGAGAACTGATAACTGTTTGGGTTGCTGCAGTAATACGAAGTCCCACATCCATTCTCCAGTCTCCCCATCCTAACTCTCAAATGCCAGAAACTGCTCTTGCAGAAATGTGTTTCAGATGTACAGGGGTTCTAAATAATTTTGTAAGTACTGCTTTTTAAGTTAGTAGAGCTAATTTCTCTGAAATGTTACCAAGTCCTTTGTATATGTTTAGGAATTTTCATGTCTTTAAGTTTTAAAAGTACAGTAAAGCGTAGCTGCAGAACTTGTATTCAAAAGTATTGAGCATGGAGTGGGTAGCTACACACAGAGGAAACTTATTTTTTCCTATAAAGTGAATGTTTTTAATCCTCTTACCGATTTAAATGAGAAGAGGATTATCATGAAAGAAGTTGCAACTATATTATTTTCTGATAGCACCCATGAACTAGTATGTATAACCCAAATATATGGAAATATGCAGTTCTTCAAAATAAAGAAAAGCCTATGCATGCAATTCTGTAAAACCTTTATCTGTATCTCATTTCATTTAAGAAATTATAGTCAATTGTATGCATATTTGTGTTGTATAATTGAACTTCTGACATTATTCTGTGTCTTCCTGTATTACTGAAAAGGACTTCACTCGCAGATAGTATTGGAAATGTGGATATGTGGAATTATGAAACTGCTTCTACCTTCAAATACTTTTTGTATTTGGATATCCTAGAAGTAGATAGAGAGAAATCCATATTACAGACATACAGAATTACTCATTTCTCGATTAAGTCGGTCTAGGAATAGTGAAATTTTTACTACTTTAGAAGAACAGTTTTCTTACCCTTTTTTCCCAAGAGAGGAGCAAGTACTAAATATCTTTATTTAACAATGTGTTGAAATCTGTCAGCTTATTGCTTAAGAAAGTTACAACACTTTTAACATTGATAAACAAAGTACTTCGGATATCCCTTTCTTCATTTAAAGTATGTTATTCTGCATTTCACTTGCTGAATGTGAGTCTGTAACTTCCCTGTATTAATAGTAGGTTGCAATATCTTTATAAATTGCATTGTTTCACTCTCGTTTCACAAATTTCATTGGCTTTTGTGCCAGACATCATTGCATCTGTTAAAGCTTTCCTCTGCTTTCTATAATGAAGTCATAGTTACATGCTTGCCTTCTTAATTCGAGTTGATTTCGCATTTTGACTTTTAGTGGGAAAGAGGTGAATGAGTGCAGTTCACATGCCAAAAGGTTAGAAGTGGTGGAATATGCATGGCAGTTGTCAAAAGGACACAAGATACAAAGGTGAATTAGCACTGCTTCTTAAGGAACTAATTACTTATCACACTTTAGTCTTAAGACTAGCATTAAATTCTTTAATTTGATGTAATCTGCTGGTGGCAGAAGGAGAGAAAGCATGCTAAGAAACCGTGGTGAGATATTTGCATACACCCGCACTGATTGTAGTTTGGTTGTTGCAAGCAAACTGTGCTGTTTGTGTACTGAAGCACCAGCAAATCACAGAATCATTGAGATTGGAAACAACCTGTTGGGTCATCTTGTCCAGCTCCATTGCTCAAGCCGAGTCAGCTAGACCAGGTTTTCCAGAAGCATATCCAGTCAAGATTTTAATATCTGCAAGGTTGGAGACTCCATAATCCCTCTGGGCAACCTGTTTCACCACCCTCAAAGTGGAAAAAAGTGTTTTCCTGGGATTAGGTAGAATTCTGTGTGTTTTCATTGGTGTCCATTATCTCTTGTCCTGTCACTGGGCAGGTCTCCTCCTGAGAGGAGTCTGGTTCCTTCTTTTTCATTCCCTCCCATCAATGTTTATACACATTCATNCAGCCTCTCCTTATCTTCCATAGATGCTCCAGTCCCTTATCATCTTTGTGGCCTTGCCCTTGAATTGATCCAGTAAGTCCATATCTTTCTTGTACTGGGGAGCCCAGAACTGGACACAGCAGTCCAGATGTGTCTGCATCGGTGCTGAGGAGATCACCTTCCTTGCCCTGCTGGCGATGCTCTTCCTAATGCAGCCCAGGATGCTGTTTGTGCTTTGCCTTTTTGTGCTGCAAGAGTGCGTTGCATGCTCATAGTCAGCTTCTTTTCCACCAGATCCCCAAGCTCTTTCTTAGCAAAGCTGCATTCCAGCCAGACAACTGTCAGTCTGTACTGGTGACTGGGGTTATTTATCCCCAGGTGTAGGACTCTGTATTTCACCTTGTTGGACTTCATGAGGTTCCTCTCTGCACAGTTCTCCAGCCTGTTGAAGACCCTCTGAATGGCAGCACATCAATCTGGTGTATCTGCCACTCCTCCCAGTTTTGCATCATCTGCAAATTTACTGAGGGTACACTCCATCCCATTGTTCAGGTCATCACTGAGATGTTGAACAGTAATGGCCCCAGTATTGACCCCTGGGGTACACCACTAGTGACTTGCCTCCAACTGGACTTTGTGCCACTGATCACACCCCTTCGGGCCCAGCTGTTCAGCCAGTTTTTCATCTACCTCATGGTTCACTTAACTAACCCATGCTTTGTTAGCTTGACTATGATGGTCTTACGGGAGACAGCATTAAAACTTTACTCAAGTTAAGATAAACAACACCTACTGATCTCCGCTTGTCCACCAAGCCAATCATCTCATTGTAGAAGGCAATGAGGCAATGAGGTTGGACAAGCCTTATTTCTCCTTTATAACTCCATTCTGACTACTCCAAATTACCTTTTTGTCTTTCATGTGTTTGGAAATGCTTTCCAGGAGGACTTTCTCCATCACCTTCACAGGGACTGCGGTGAGGCTGACCAGCCTGTAGTTCCCTGAATCTGCTTTCTTGCCTTTCTTGAGGATCGAAGCGACATTTGCTCTCTTCCAGTGTGAGGGACACGGCTGGGTATTTAATACTAAGGAGATGTGTTTAAAAATATAACTGAAAGAATTCTGTGTGATTTTGTTCTGAAATGAATGGAATGAAATACCAATGCACTCGGAATAAGTTGTCCTTGTGATGGAATGCAGGTAATTTAATTCCTCCTCCAGTTCCATGAGAACAGCGTGTGTGGCTCTTCCTCGTGAAGAGGCCTCCAAGCACTGCGTCATATACTTGTTGGGGTTTTCTGAAAAACTGCTTCAGGTACACACTAGTGAAAGTCTAGTTTTGCATTTGTGATGCCTGGAGTAACACCGCTGCAGCCTTTATAGACATAGATGTAGGTCTTTGGGAAAACTTTACCACATTTTAAAGTGACATTTAAGGGGTATGAAAACCTGTGCTTTAGAAGGACAAGTGTCCTGCAGCTTGGAGTGTTGTACAGAGGACCCAGGGTCTTGATCAGTCATCAGCAATAGTCCATGTTTGGCAGCACCAAGTTCTGCACAGGAGAATTTACCCTGCCGGGTTGAGACCTACTGCAGACACCCTTACGATCCTAAATCCTCTTGAGCTATTAACCTTTCTGCAGGGCCAGATCCTTTCTCCGTTCCTAATGGCATCTGCCCTTAGCTCCATTCTTCAGCTGCATTTCTTGTCCAGGGTTTTCTCTGGTGAAGGTGTTGATGCTGAGGGCCTTCACATCTGCAGTAACACTTGTCTAATGGCAGAGGAGTAGCTGGTAATCAGGATGTGCTCTCCAGATCCTCTGTCCAGGGACCTTGCTTTCTTCTCTTAGCAGAAGCATGGTATTGTTTCTAAAAATGCTTGTGTGGCCTCGATTACAGCAGCTCGGTACAGAGATGTTGCTGTCGTGCTTTATTTCTAAAAATGACAGCAGCAAAATAGAAATACCAATTTAATGTCACATCCACCATGGGAGATTCAGTCTAGTGGAGAGAACAATGGGCTGACAATCAAGGGGGTCAGCCTCTATTTTTGGTTCGCTCGCCAACTGGCTGTGTGGCCTTGGGCAAATCGCTTTCACCTCCCCGTGCTTCTGCTTCCCCTGCAACTCCCTGCCTGTCTTTTTCATTTAGATTATTAGCTCCCCTAGGCAAGGAATGCCTCTTGTTTGTACAGTTCCCTGGGTTTCGTTGGAGGCCTTGGGGTCTCCAGCCCTGTAACAATAGAGATTCACATCAGTTCCACCACTTATCTCCGATATACAGCTCTGGGGAGCCTAATCTTCACAAAGGGATGGACGTTCCTGGCCCTTGTGTTAATAATGCACAACAGGGAGCTGTAATGACAAGGCTCTTCTCTTTTTGATGTTTCAGATCCATTGCATCTCCAGGGCTTAGATCAGGACTCGCACAAGTGTTGTTCAAAGTGTTGATTTTCCCAGTCCTGACTTGTTAGAGGTCTCTGCATTCAACCTTGAGGGAGTGCCCCTCTTTTGAAAGTTTTTCGGCAATTTTGTTTGCCTTTTTGACACAGCTCTCACCAGAGCAGATGCTGTCAGTGCAATACATACGGCACTGCCTGTTGGGCTGACGTGTGTGTCTCCCTCCCCTCGCAAGCACGAACCTCTTCTCCTTTCCCACCCAGAAGTGTCCCAGCCGGGGCTCTGTCGTACACTAACATGGCACTCGTGGTCTAGCTTGCATTACTTGCTGTTCCTTCCCGGTAAGTTGGCAGCAGTTTCTGGTTAGTGACAATATGATGTAAAGGTGTTTTTTTTCTTCACATGGGATGTGAGGTTGCTGGCAGTCATGATTTTATTATGGGTCTTGCCGTGATTTCCCTTAAAGCTTCAGTTTCCACAGAGATGGAAAGCTCAGGCTTCCCTTTTAAAAATAGTTGTGATACTGTGCTGTTTAAAACAGAAAATACGAATCTTAAAGACTAGAATATTGAAGCAATAAATAAAAATACATCAGTTTGTTCTATTTCTTAAACTCTTGAGTTTTTAAAAGGCCGGGATTGACAGTACTAATTACATAACGTAGGAAAGAAATGATAACCTGCTGCCACCCACTGTCCGTGCCATTTTAGCTACAGTGAACACCCACCTCCCAGAGTGGAGGATACACTCCTGTGATGGATCCGTATCTCTTGTTGTAGCAACAATATGGGCTGGGACGTGTTCTTCTTCCAAAGCATAATATGAGTGCAATGATTTCACCAAATACATTTGCAAAATGGGCAAGTATTATAATAGGATGTGTCAGTGGCTTCTTAATTTGCATAGGAATTAGCATATATAAACCACATGGGGATGAAAATTCACCCCAAGAGAAACTTCTCTGAGCTATTATTACTAGATTACAAAGTGTAGTCATTACTATATCGTGGTGAATACTATTAATAGCACAATGCTTTTTTAAAAAAACTAATTGTAAATAATATTGTTGTTTTAAAATGGTGGGAAAGGGAGAACTGGGTTCATAACACTTAGAGCTGGTAATTAAAGTCAGCAAGGACAAAAGGCTGTTGTAATTTAAGAGTTAGAATTCTTTTGTAAAAAAAATGAAATCTGCCATCTGTTAGCAGTATATGTATGAGAGCAAACATTTCAGCTCCTGTTGTTTAATGCAAAAGGTGCCGTTCGCAGTCACGTACTGGGGCTAATTGTGAGATTACATGCAGAGGATGCCTACGACCCAGCCCCGGGGAAGTGGCACGCAGGACCAGAGGGAAGTGCCAGCACTGCACACTGGACATCAGCTCCGCCGCTGCCGGGGAGCTGCAGAAGGGGTGCCAGATGAGCAGCCCTCCTGCACAAAGCATGAGGCTCAGCAGGTCTTTTACACAGTGGTTGCATGATGGCCAGATGAGCCTTACGTAGATCTGAAAAAAAAAGTCAAATTTTCTCTTTATTTCTAGCATGGGTGCTGCATAGATTTATTTGCTGGTGGTTTGTACATGCAAAATAGTTTTTCATCTGCATGGTCACTTAAGTTAACGTCCCACAATGGGCTGTAAACAGAGCTGTCTAAGCACCTGCAAGGGTTAATGTCTTAGTTGTGTGTTCACCATCAGAGGACAGAAAATGTTAAAGAATACAGCGGGGAAAATGGTATCTGTGAAATCAAACAAAATTTAAAAATTGGCAAATGAGTCTTGCGGAGGGGTAGTAGAGCAAGACTGATTTTGCAATTGGATTTCAGGCCAAAGACGTTATCTCACACAATATTGCTGTTTGTCTCAAAATGTACATCACGTTACAGGAGCTACAACAGGGAGGTGTTGATGTTGCTATTGGAAACTTAATATTTTGCATTCCCTAACCTTGGTTATTTTAGCCAACTGTCTGTGTTAGGTCTCACGTAATATCTCAGAGCCTTAAAATCTTTGGTGTGCTTATCCTCACAAGACCCCAGTGAAAGAGGGACATAAAGCATGCCTGAGCTGAAGAGAGAAGCAGCTTCCTGAGCATTTTCTTTCCTTGCTTTCCCTCACACCCCCTCCTTCGCTTACACTAGCACTTGAGAAATTCTCTTGTTATTCTACTGCAGGCTGTTCCACCGCGAGCGAGCTGCATTTGCTGGGGAGAGAAGCGCTGCTGAGAGGAGCTGCATACACTGCACCTTCCCTTCAGCAGAATCCTTCTGTCCACCTGCATCGTGAGAGTGCAGTTGCAAGAGCTGGGAATGGGGGGATCTCTGTCCCCCCAGCTCTCTGCCTTCCATCTGAAAACCTTACAGTTCTTCACTTAATAATGAAGAACGCACGTGTCGTGAATAAAAGATTAGTACAAAGTGGGAAATGTACTTTAGGGGTGTTTATCCTGAAAGGAGTATGAAACAGATCAGGAATAGAACACAGTAACTACTCCAGGTAAATCTGCTTATTGCTTTCTTATCATTTGTACCTATGTCTTTGTCATGCATGTTACATGAGATGACTTCATTCCTTGTGTTGTGCATCACTGTCCTTGCAGTGCAGTTCTTTCAGTTCATAACATTGGTTTGTGATTTAATCACAGGATTGGGAGTACCTTTCAATATTGGACGCTAAGCTGCAGTGAACATGACAAAAAATTTAACTTACGGGTTTTTGGAACTTGTGACAAATGTGTATCTGCACAATATTTATCTGGATTAGCTAGTGGGAGCTTTGTTTTTCCTAAAGATGTTTTGATTTATCCTTACATTTATAATGACTTTAAAAGATGTTTTGAAATAGCTTAGTCCCAAAATGCAGACTTAAAAAAAAAAGAAACTGGACAATGGAGAGGCTTACATGAATAAAATAGTTTTACCTCGTAAATTTGTGAGTAAATACAAATGTTTACTCAGTGGTTAGTGGCACTGCTGAAATCCCAAGCAATGCAGTGCTGTGTGGCTGCATAAGGAAGTGGACACAACCGTAGCAGTAGTTTCCTTGGACAGACAGATATGCTGAGAACTCACTGATGCAAAGTAAACTACTGATTGATTTAACAATCTGCTGTGGTGATCCATAGTGTTCTTTGTAACCGAGATAGGACACATTTCCTTCAGCATTGCATATATTTTTTTCTCTTGACAGTGTTTTGACAAAGATTCTGTAGTGCTTCTAGAGATGTTCTCTTTTAATGCCTTTTAACTGTATTCCAGGAAAGCAGCATTAACATTAAACACTGTTTTCTACTGCTGCAGTCATAACACGGGGTTTACAAGCGTCAGCATGAAGTCTTACCAGATGCATCACAGCATCTGTGTTGTGACGTTGGAGCAGTGATATGTTATCCCACTAACGTAGGGGGAATCACAACTTCTGGAGTGAGCAGAAGCTGAAGCATTATTACACTGCATATACTTAAGCACAGGTAATGGGAGGATAATTCTCTCTTTTGCGTTCTCTCTTGCCAGCCACAGCAGCTTCAAAATCTTGGGTATTTATTTTTGTTGTAGGATGGACAGCAAAAAAAGAAGTTAGGCACACTCAAGTAACTGACTGTTTCGGGTCACTATGAAACATATTCCTGCTCTTCTATAAACACAGCTTTAAAAAATGTAATGTCTCTCTCGCAAGTATAATAAATTAAAACTGATACAGGGCATGACGTTAGAGACTGTACCTTGAGCTCGTTGTTGCTGCTGAGTTGCTCCTGTCTCTGCTGTCTGTGCTATGGAGATGATCTACTGTCTGCGCCCATCAGTTTCTTTCCCTACTATTTGTAGAAAATAGGGCTCTGCAAATAACTGGTAGTTATTTGTAATTCTGGAGGCAACAGACAGCGTAGCTCTGGCTGTCAGTAGAAAAAGTAGCTGCAAAGATCTCTTGGCATTAATGAGACCCTATCCCTGGGATCCCACTTTTTATAATAAAAAAAGATTCTGTGGAGTTTCCTCCCTTGATACCCAGTTTGGGAAACAATTCTGACCTGACTCTCTTGCTGAGAGGCTAATGAGAAATGTCTCCCATCCCTGCTAATGCTTCTGCAATTAGAAGGAAAGGCCCTTGTAATGGAAAAATATACATGAGCTGCTCGAGAGCACACAGCAAGAGAGGAAGGCTGAGGGAGAGACCAAAAAACCAGCCGTGTCTATGTATGCCCAAGTTAGCAGCAGAGGGGCTGCTTGAGGGGACATGAGGTCTGCTTGGTTGTCCACATGAATTTTTGGCTGCTGGTTGGGAGCTGCAGGCAAGGTATTGGAGTGTGGAACAACCTGCCAGCCCAGGGACTCCTTCCCCACCCTCTTCCCCAAGTTTTTAGTAAAATAATACTTAGCACGCCCACCAGAGTATTGCTCTGACTTTCATGGCTCACACAATAATGTGGCTGGGTATTGAGTCTCTCTCTCAAACAAGAAACTAAATATGAGGATGTAGCAGCAGGTGTGACTAAAAATGTTGTCTTTGCTGGACTTTTACGAGTAGCTCCAGAGGTGAAGGGCAACACATACACCAGTTCAGATGTTTTAATTGCATGCATTGACATACTTTCTGAATGTCCAAGTTGTCAGGGGAACGTTAGATGCCATAAAGAACAAAAGGGGATGCACAGTGCTATGGGGAGGAGGCAAAAATAAAGCAGCGTAATATGGAAAATGAAGGGGCCAGATTCAATTGCTGGTAAGTTACGAGCGTGGATTTACCCTGGAAATGCCTTGGAAGTTCTCTGTGGTGCAGGGTGTGGGCAGGTGTCTTTGGGGCTCAGCTCTGCCCTGTGCTGAGCATGCCTTTCCGCACAATCTTTCTTCCCTTCTCCATGTCATGTGGCCGTTCGATGACTCATAGAAGCCTGTCCATCCCATTTTGTTGCATGCAAAGCGTCTCGGCCCCGTTATCAGTAGCCAGGTTGGTCATATCTATGTTGCCATGCTGTTCCCCACCGTCTTCTGAGGGGTCCTTGGGCCTGGCCTCTGTTTCTTGTATAAAGCTTTCCTTGCTGAGCCTTCACTCTTGGGGACTCTTAAAGATCTTGGCAGGCGTCTGGGTATAATTTCTGAAGAAGGCCAGTGAGGAGAGGGAAAGACCACAAGGTCTTCAGTTCCAAGTGCTGACATTTCCCTGCAGAGGGGAATCTGGACTTCTGGCCCTGCTCCTGCCCTGGCTTCAGTAGGAGGAATGTGAAGTCTGTAATTATGTAGCCTGTTGCTCTCAGAAGTTACTCGTTATGATTATTTTCCCAGTAACAATCTCTGTTATCCAGTGATCATAATAGCATTATCAGGGAAACTAAAGGTGGGCTTGTGGCTTATGCATTACTTGAGGAAAAGTTCATTTGGACCTAAGAAAGATGACCTGCTTGGGAATTTTAAAATAGATGCAAGGTTACTCCATCCAGGAATTATGTTTAGAAGACAGATACTGATATAAAGAATCTTTGAATACTGGTAAACCAGCGAATTATGGAGGTGCTTTTTTGAAGATATTGAATTGAAAGTGACATTTGAACACATTACTGTTATCTGGAAAGAAATATCAGAAATATTTTAGAGTTTTCTTATGCTCTCCCATTCAGGACAGCACTGAACGACCAAAAGCCTCGATAGGTAAAATCGTAGAAAGCCATATCCCAGTGTATACTTTTGTAAACTGCTGAATTCTTGTCAAGGGCAAAATGTTTATACAGTGGTGAACTTTAAAGTTCTTCTTTCAGTGGGGTTCTCCAGTATGTCTCCAACTGATAAAACAGTCTTTTCACTATATATAAATAAGTTAAAAATACAAGAATATTTTTTTAATATATATTAGAAGGTGCTTGTTGTCGATTCATACAAAGAGCAGACTATGTTGTGTGTTCATACAGTGAAATACAATTCATGCCTACTTTTACCTCTTCATATATTTTTGTGTGTCTATATATGAATGAGAAAAAGATGTCAAAGACCAGTCATTCTGATGGTGCAAAAAGTAGAACAACCCATCCCGCTGGCTAGATTGGAAATCTTATTTCATGCATTGTAGCCATTTCCCAATAGTTGACAAGATGAAAACTTGTTAATTAATTTCATTTATAAGAGCTGGATAATAAAGTCAAAGAAATGGAGAATAAGTACTTTCCCAGCACTCACTGAAGAACGATGCCAAGAATACAGTTAGCTTTGTTGCATTGCTCCCGTTAAGTTTATGAATGACGCAGAACAGGAAGGTCCCTCCTGCACAGTGCTTAGGTGCGATATAACTTACTGATTAGTCATAAACCCATTTTGGTAGTGCCTTGATGTATTGTAATAGACTGTTTCACAGTGTAAGAAAAGTTAATCATAAACAAACAGTCAAAAGCAGTTCAGTGATGTTGTTAGTTACTGTTAGGATGAGGTTGATGACAACCAGAAATGTGCCATTGTATCTGACATCCCTATTAATGGCCTCATTTTAACTGTTAAGAGTCCACGGCAAAACTCCCGCCACATTCAGACTTGCAAGTGCATCCATTTGCACCACAAAGTGCCTGCTGAGGACTGTATTGCAGCTGCAACATGCAGTCAGGTAGATGAAAAGGTAAAAACACATAAAAGAATGACAGGAAAATGGATTTTCATTTTGCACTCTCAATGACCCTGCTGACATTTCCTTCACTTTAGCAGAATAACTAGGCTGAATATTTTTAGGCACTATGTTGCTAGTCACTCCAATCGCTCTAAAGAGCTTTCCTTTGGTAGAGAGATTTTGATTTTGTGTGTTCGCTTTTTTCCCAGACAGTTTTGGGGTGAGCAGGAAATAACAATGAGCTGCTAATTTCCTTTGGACACTGAAAAAAGTCTGTAAGAATTAATGATTTTTATCACAAGCATAGCTCAGAAGTCTTTGTTGCCATACAAGGCTCCTGAGCAGGAAACAAGTACCATATAATTGCATGGCCTCAGTGTCCAAATATTAAGAAAAATAAGGATCCCTTACAACAAAAATGTAAAATTCATTCAATCACCAAGGCAGAGTAAAAAAATCTGGGCAAAATATGGCACTAATTATGATCACTCTTGATTTTTTCCAATAGCCTCTGACCATGAAATGTGTAAAGCAGTAGCAGTTCTGGTCAAGGAAAAATTCTCTCTTTCCAATTATAAAGATTTGTGGATATTCAGTTTTAGGTTTTTAATTAAAAAAAAACACAGATAGATTAAAATCACAGTTAAAATAAAACATGAAATGTATTAGGAAGCAACTTGATTGAGCTGATCACAGGCTGCTAAACAGGGTCTGTAATTTTGCAACTGTAAAATCTTGCTTGCATCCACGTAAGCCTCTCTGTGTCCTGGTTTTCCCCTTTGTAAAAAGTCAGTAATAGTATTCCCCACCACTGCAATGTAAGTTGGGTTTCCTGGGAAGAAATAATTTTTCAGAATTAGAGATAATACTGCCTTTTCATGCCTGATGCTTCCTGCATATAATTCAGGCTACTTTTCTGACACAAGCTTCAACGTATTAAATTGACCCTAACTTATTCCTGCTGAGGTTCTGGTTGGTAATATCCAAAGTGGCAAATACTACTGCTTCATCCTACCTTAAATGCAGCCTACGTTTTCTTGCCCTTTCCCCCCACCCCTGGTTTATCAACACAGAAATTTTGCCTCTAAATTTGTATGTATTGTTTTAACGAGAACAAAAAAAATGTTAACTGTGTTTTATTAGATTTATCCTTTTAATGAAAGCAGCTACATACATTGAATTACTATTGCTGAATTCTCCAACCTACACTTTGGCCTCCAAAATATTAATTACTCTAATAATAAATTGTTATTCTCTCAGAAAAGAATAAACAACCTTGAAAGTTTGTCATTTTTTAATTGTCCACAACTTAACTAAATGAAAAGTTTCCCCTTGACACACGGATAGCAGAAACTATTACAGTGCTCAGGTTTGGTCAATGTGGCAACTCTGCAGAAAACAAATGAACAACAGATTTTAAAAAGACTTTTTAAAATATTTTTAAAGCAGACTGAATCCTGCAGCTGCCTCTCGGCTGTGGTGCTCAGGTCCTATCCTGCCCTCAGGCTGGCGCACACTGTTGGGAGCAAACTGACCTCTGCACCGGATCAGCTATTTTATATTTTTTAGTCTAACCTAAAAATCTCCCATTCCCTTGTCATGCTTGAGATGTAAAAGGTGGCAGGTCCCATCTTGGCAAGTGGCTCTTGGCTTTTGACACAGCACCTTGATTCCTTCCTCGCCAGTGGAGCTGGGTGGCGTAGCCCTGGCTGTGCCCTTCCACTGGGCTACCCCTGGCCTAGCCAGGCTTCCCGGCATCCCCTTCTCTCCAGGACACCAGGACGGAGCACCACGGCACCAACAAACTCAACCTACAGCACCATTGCCAGTTAATGGACTTCAGGTTGTGAAGCACTATGGTTCCTAGGCCCTGGGCTTGTTGAAGTCCAAGTATCTCATGCAAGTGTGGTGGTTCTTATTACCTGTGCAGCACTTCTGAATTTTTGGCTGCAGCTCATGCTCTGAGGAGAAAAAAAAAAAAAAAATCCACATGCTGATTGTGTACTGCACCAAAAACCTTTGGTCTGATACATGGGTTTTTGACAGTTCTGTTTCATAGATAATCCCAGTGGATTTATCTGTAGCTTTTTCAGAGGATAGTTTGCCCATTCTACTGTCTCTGTACCGTGTATCACTCTCCTTTTTAGTAATTCTCATTAACCCTCAGTGCAAGGTAAGAGCTGGTCCACTTCTCACTGTCTATTTCTATAGGCCTGTTGAAACTTGGATTGCTTTAGACACCCAGATGAGGTCTCCAGAACTATGAAAACAGAACAATGTGTTTTAAATGAAGGCATCCTAGCTAATTTTATATTTCTGTATATTTCTATTTGTTCTCTCTCTTTTTGTAATTCTATTGCCCATTGACCAGAGTTTTGCTATGGAGTATTGAATGCGATGCTTCTTTGAGTTGGGGGCGGGGGGGGCAGGTTGTGGTGTTTTTTGATAATTCAGACACATTTAATTCAGAGCTTGGTGACCTGTATGTGCAATTTAAAATTCTTTCTTTTAGTGTGTCATCTTTTCCTTTGCAGCAATAAAGCTCAGCTCCCATCACGCCGCCCCATTCGTTCATTTCTGATCAGTCACCCAGAAGAGTACAATCTGCTCTGGCCAACACTTGAATGGAGCTGCTCAGATACGATGTTGTACAATAAGATAAAGGATTCATGTTTTTCAGTGCAGGCTGTCACTGAGTTATTCTGCACATGACAGAAGCTCTCCAGTTGCCTCTTGAATGGTTAATCCATGAGTTGCTCCTACTGTTCATCATTAGGGTTCCCATCTAGTTCCTACTAAGGTCACTTAATCAAAGTGATCCTAAATGGTGTTCATGCAGGATGTTGGGGTATTTGAAAAATAGTCTGATCTCTTAATGGAAGCGAAATGCCCTAGAAAGACAATTGACTCTGTGAAATAGTTGAGTTTGAGTCCTTCAAAAGTGGTATTTTTAGCCTCTGTACAGGGCAATGCAAGCTCACCAAATTCTTCATTCAGAGACTAGAAGAAAGTGTGGGATTCTGCTGGGTCTTGAAAATAGGTTAAAAATAATAAGTATAAAATAGTGAGGGCTTATAAGTAGGGTTTGGATTTCAAAGAGAAAGCTACAACAACTGATGTCCATTAGTATCCTAGGAAGCCAGTCTGGAGCAAATGATGTAAAGCGTGTTGGAAAGCCAAATGCTACAAGTCTCTGAACAGTCAGTGACTACAGGAAAGGTCTTCACCTTCTCCTCAAAGTTTTTTTAAAAAAAAGGCGGGGGGAGGGGGCTGGAAAATGTTTGGAAAGCTTAAATGCAGATCTTCAACTGCAAAGTTAGAAGAAACCTGAGAGGCTACAGTAGGAAATGTTACGTTACCAAAACGCATTTATGAAAATAACTGAACAGTATATATACCTTTTACAAAGAAGAAATTGCAGTTGTGCTTTTAAAGCGAAAGTCTAACTGCGGAAAACTAGATGACAAAGAGAACCTTCAAAACGCTACATTTGGAAAGGCATTTGCCCTTCATGAACAATTTTATTTTAAATCTTCACTTCCTTGCTTTTCTGATAGCATAGGAGTAACATGGTAAAAATAGGGCATGAGAAGAAACGGTAGAAGAGGAAAGGTTCATTAAGAAAAAAATGAACAAACAGAGAAACCCTAAAGCACTTGACAGTAATTACAAATTACTATTTTTCAATACCCGAAAAATATATTTTGCATTTTAAAAAGTATTATCTAAAACAAAAGTCCTATTGAATTGAAGTATAAGATGACCCTTTTGGAGTCCTGGGAAAGAAGAAAACAATAATTTCAAACAAAAAGTAGAATTTGTCCAAAGGAAAGGTTATTTAAAGATTGTTTCTAAGTTTCATATGCTAGTATATACTTTTCCATAGATCTTTGCATTATTAACTCCTATAGGCATTTTGAGTATGAGTTCACTATACTGACAAAGATGAGCAAGTGTGATCTCATGCATTACTCTGAAAGTCTCTGCGATGTGGTTTGTGGATTCACAATCTTTTTTCTTGAGGTTGAGAAGAACCAATATCTCAGTGTTAATAAGGGAAATAGTCTATTACATGTCAGTATTCTTCTGTGACTATGTCAGTGTGGTGTGATTTTAGTGCTTTTCCTTGGTGATAACTCAGGAGAGAGAAAGTAGGGGCTTGGGTGTTTTGGTGGGCGTTTTTTGGTAGCACTAGTGGAAGTTGTTTCAAAAATTGCTTCAGCAACAGCTTCCAATTTTGCTGGATAGAGAGGCCAGCAGGCTCTACAGCATAATTCACAGAAGAAAGAGTTGGTGACTGATAAAAGTGATTTTTGTTCTGTGGAACAATTTACGAGCACGTTTGCTTTCTGGGATTGGAGGTTAATACCCTTTAATATGCCCGAGAATAAATCATTCTAAAGAGAGACAGAAGCTACTAAACACGAGGAGTGAAGGAAATGTGAAGTGAAGCAACTGGAGCTTAAAGCTAGTCCTGCGCTTTTGCATCAGGAACATTGCTTCAAATGCACTCCAGTTGCATGAAGTTTTGAAGTGTTCGTCAACAGATCCTGGTGGTGTTTCGCAGTGCTGTTATGAGGTGTACAGGTAATTCAGAAGAAATCCTGATGTGCTATTATAGCACTTGTGAGTTCAGGAGACCCATTTGTAACTTGCGAACAGATCAAGGGTGGGAAACCTGTAACATGTTGATTAACTTTAAAACACACATGGGTACCGGTGAGGTATTTCTGTTTTCCTGCCCAGTTTCCAAGATTTAGCATTCTTCAGATATTGCAGAGCTAATGATCCTACTTGATCCATGGAGCTATGGTAACTCAACCAGACTAGAAGTGTTACGGGAGCAGTAAGACAACAGCTCAGGCAAATTCTGTAGCAGACAAGTGGGTTTTGGGAGGATGCTGAGGCTGAGATTTTCATGCAACTAATAATATTGGCTAGAAAACCAAATCACAAGAAGAAGATTTAAAGACAAGTGGGAATTAATACAGATTCTGATTCAGATATTTGTATGGCCTCTGTATCACAGTATTTCATAACCTTTTATGTAATTAATGTAAGAAGAAAGAAGTGTTGTTGTTTTAATTGGCCCCAGTTAAAAGAGAGGGCGAGGTCTAAAAACTCCATCTGCTGGGTCAGTCTGTGGGTGTTTTTGGGGAGGGAGGGGTGTTGCTGTTTTTAATATCGCATCAGGGATGGACACTAAGATTTGCAGTTTTTAAGCAAATGTGATTCTGTCATTAGGCCAGAGAAAGTTATTTTTAATTTTCTTAGGGTAATCCTTCTAATGAACGTGGCAGACTTGTTGCCTTTTCAGTATCATTCAAGCTGCTGCTATAGCTTTTGCCCTACTTTGACTGTCATCATTTCTTAAGACTCATGAAATAACGAATTAATCACAAACATTTTATGAAAAAGAATCTCTGTAGAAATATATGAAGCCAGATGAGAAGAACATTTTGGTAAATAGTCTATCAGATCTTAGGTTTCCTTTCTGTTATCTGGAGCACAATGAAGAGATTAAGAATGCCTAAGTTACAGGAGGTGCTTAGCTAGACAAAATGGAGTTAATGAAATAAGCTTTTAGCAATGACCAACAGATGCCTAATGGCTAAAAGTGCTCATGAACTTTGTCAAGAAATTTATCTTTTTGGGGAAAGGTTAAGGCATTCATTTAGTATGGTCTCATATGAGAAAATACTAAATCTACTGGTATTTTATCAGTGTAACACGTAGTTCATTGCACTTCTTGCATTCAAAGCATTGTTCTTCCTGGGATTGTCCCACAGAGGAGTTCGTGCAAAGTAAGCTAGGAGAATGTGTGCACTTAAAAGCCTCTCTTCCTTCTTCAGATGGATAATCAAGGTCAGTTGAAAGTATCACCATCCATTCCTGAAGAGGATTCCATCCAGAGGCAAAGTAGGTGCTGTAGGTTACATGTATGTCAGTGACGCACAATGCTGCTGCTTCACAGGGCTTGTTCTGTTCCATGTTGGAAGATGGTAACATTGGCCCTCTGCTCACCTGGGCCATCTCGTAATCTGAACTATTTATCATTTGTTCCCTATCTCTTATCACTCAATGTGTTTATTGCTTGACTCTGAGTGGTTTTGAATTTGAAGTAACTTGGTTTTGTCAGGCATGAGAAATGCAAGGCAAGTGGATTGGCAGCTCATGTGTGTTGAAATCCTGAGGGTTTGTGGTGACTTTATTCCTTTGACGTGACAAATGAGTGACTATTTCACTTGTGTGCCCCACGCACAAGAGATTTTGACTGCCACTGAAACACTGCTGTCTGTGCTTAACACTCTTTTATCCCATCTGTAAAATGGAGTTAAGATTTGGACACGTGCTGCACAGCAAGCTTCTGGATCCACAGATAGATCAGAAAGTGCTGCAAAAGCCTTGGGCATTGTCAGCATTAAGGTTCTGCTGGCATAGAGACTTGGTGATGTTCTGGGATGTCAAACAGCCCCTAAATCCTGGTGCCAGACCCAAGGACTTCATCCCCTTTAGCTGCTGCACTATTAGGAGGAATAACAGTGATTTAGGTTTGCATAGTTATCTCTGGGTCTGTGCAAAGTACTGGCCTGGGTTTCAGTTGATGTTCAAGGCAGCCCATGTCCGGCTGGTGGGGAAAGATGGTCCATAGTGTCAGGTGGTGCATGTGTGGCTTTGAGGAGCTATGCTTCCAGACAGCCTTAGTCATGCAGAAAACTCAGTTTCTCCAGGGGAATAAACAGTACCACTAGAAGAATGAGCCCTATTTGATAAGCCTTTAGCAATCAGTTTGTTTCCATTTCTCTGGGGGAAAAAAAGCGGGAAAAAAAAATCAACTTAGTCTGTTCCTCTTTCTTTTCCAGCTGTCTCATGTCACATTTTATCTCTGGCTCAGCCTATCTCTGGAAGCATCCTCTAAATTGTATTGCAGGCAGAAAGATAGGAATCGTACGCTGTCAATAGTCCTCAGTTCATTTGCTTCTTGCGTCACTGGGGAACACAAGTCATATGAATGGCCTCACGCAACAGTGTCTGTACTTTCATAATCCCTGTTATTCACTTGTTATTCTGAGTCATTTGATAAAGACTCTGTCTGACTCATTTTTAGTGGATTTGCTTGTCTGCCCCCTCCTTCCCCTGTTACGACAGCAGTAATACAGAGCTGGTGAATGACTTGGCCAGGCTCCTGCAGAGGCGACACGATGTTTGCAAGACAGAGGGTCACAGGCGGGTACAAGCTTCTCTGCTTCTTCCCTCTGTTAGCACCCGCTGGGATGCTGTTTTTGGCAAATGCCGGTTGACTGGATAATGGCAATGTCCTGTTTGGCACAGATGTGTGGATGTGAGCGATGTCTCCAAACCCCTTTCAGCTTCATGACCACACACTTATAAATCTATTACATCAGCAGTGTTACAACGAATGTAGCACAAGTCAAGAGACTGAGATGAGATTAGCCCTGCCAGGGCAGGCTTCCCGCCTGTGCTCATATTGCTAAGCTCATAGAAAACCCTTTTCCACTCAAAATGTTGGTCAATAGAGTTATGGAAGAGTTGGGGTCCAGTTCCCCCAGATTTGGCCCTTTTTGTGCATCATTTTTTGAGGATATTGGTGAATATAAACCCAAATATCTATTACCTTTCAACATCTCTGTCTTTTAAATATTTCTGTAGGATTTAAGTGTGAGTCCTAGACGACACTGGCCATTTGGGACTGGTTGTGTTGATGCTGCTGAAGCACTATGTATGTCTTGGAGGTTAAAATAAGAGTGCAAGTGATTTATCTGCTACTTTACCTAGAAATTAGGCAGCGAGTGTATCTGTGCTGTACTCTGCAGTGCTCAATATTGCAGCATTTGTAACTCGGAATCTCTCTTCTCTCCTGACATTATGGGAACTCTGGCTCCTGGAGGATTCAGCTTCTGCCTGATGTCTTGTAGGGCAAAATATACCTCTATGCTCTGTGTGTGAATGCATTCCTATTTTTTGGTTTTGTAGGAACAGTCTTCCACAAACAATACTGATGTTTAAGTACTACAGCTGAAAGCTTGCTGAACAAGCTGAGCCACCAGCTATTATTTCTGAAATAGCACACTCATGCTTAAGTTATGCCTTCTCTATGGGTAACATGAGCAAAATTAAAAGGAAGAACCTGTTGTTTGTGTTGTCTCCCCGTAGTATTCCAGGTCTGGAGACTATTTCTTAAAGGGCAGAAAATACCTGCTGGAGCACTTCTGTTTTTTCCTCGTGGAATTTGCAGACCTGCTGGCATCTTGCCCTGGTTCGGGCCAGCTGGTCCATCGGCAGCACGAGGGGTGCCTGGTCATCAGTGATGCTGGGCTCCCAGGGGCCGTGCGTCAGCTGTGGCTGGTGGGTGAGTGAGTCTTCCTGAAGTCAGAGATGCCACTGCTTCTGCAGGCCTTGGGCTAGTTTGCCTCTGCCACTGAGGTGGCAGCAGCCCTTTCTGTATTGGGCTGGCCGGCAACCATGGTGAACACTCCTCAGGAGAGCTCAGGTCTAGTGGTTGCAAAGGAGAAAGGGAGCAAAAAAGAAGCACAGGCAATCCTGAGGGTAAAAGGGAGGAGAAGTGGTGCACCTGAGACCAAGGGAGAGCAAACATCGTCACTTTGGTGCAAATGCAACTTCATTTGAAACAGAAAAGTCATCTCAAAATTCTCCAATGTTCATGTTGCCTGTCACATTCCTAAAGTTGAAAATCAGTGTTACTGTTAGTGAAGACATTGTAAATGGGTGTTTCTCATAGTAAAAGAAGGAGCTGTGCTAAACGATAAAGAATTCATTAGATCTTGTACTGAAAGCCGAGGATAGCCATCACCCTTATTTCTGGGTAACTGATATTACTATCAAGAGTAATAATAGTCATGTACCTCCATTGCTGGTCTAAGTGCCTTTCTGAGTAGTTGCTGCCACCCAAGATAGATTTTAACATGTTTTCTGCAGAAAGTCCCTCTCTAGGACTTGCATTACTGGCAGCCATTGGAATTTGTGATGTGGTGGTCACTTTTCCCTTCCTACAGCACAGCTTTTTGTGCGTTATTACTCATCAAAGACTCCAATAAAAGTCTAACTGAATTTTACACCTACGGCAGCATCTTCTCACAGCTACTGAGGGAGGGGAATATCATGCAGTTCCAGGAATACAGTTTTGATCATAGTAACACCAAGATAAATTTGAAATAGTGTCAGGGCTAACAAAAAGTATTAATGTAGAGTAGATAAGCATATAGATAAACATATATGTAACTTTTTTATTAGAGCATTTCTTCATCCTGACATTCTATAGTACTTCCTAATGAGGAGAGGTACCTGCTCATTTTGGACATAAATCCTAAGGATTCTAGAAACCAGCTATATCCAAAAATAAAACTGACCCATCTGCTTCAACTAGCCAAGTTTTGTGAATAGCAAGACATGAACAAATTTGATATTAGAAATATCTTTCACTCAAAAGACTTTCAAGACATGATTTTTCTTCTACAGAAATTGTGTAGGTTCATTTCTGAATGCCTCTTGTCTCTCACACAGCGGAGATTTATACCTGTTGTAAGAAGCATCTTCAGAACAAATGTTTTGAAAATTTTATTTAGTAGTACAGTCATCCTACTTCAAATTCAATATTTCATTTTTGCCTATATATAACTTCTGTGAACTGGCAAACTCTTAAATTCTGATAGCAATGAAAATCTAATAAGTGGAGAAGAGAAAGACTACTTAACATTAAGTTGCCTAGTATACTCCTCACAAAATTTTGGTTAGTCCTTCATTTTTCCCTATATCTGATACCGAATTAGTCTGAAAAAGCATTCTAGGGCTAACTTGAATATGCGAGATGTAGGTGTGTGCAATCTTGTGGTCATGTGTCTTAATCCTGTGGTACATATTAAGCATAAAGCCCTTTAATGTTATCTGTTACATGTATATGCAGTTTTTTGGAGTCTGGGACAGAGGGCTGCCTTGTAACACAGAACATTTCTAGTTTTCCATACTGTATATTTAGGCCTTATTAACCTTTCTTGGGCCTGCCTATAAACAAGTTTGTATCTTAAGGTCCAGCCACTGTACCTTTGGTTTATCTATTAACAATTATTGAAACCAGAGGTGCCTGACAAATTATGCAAGTGAGTCAGCTGAGAATTTAAAAATTCTGAACTGTCTGGCTGAGCTTTGACATAAAGCATGGAAATGACATTTAACGAACTGAGGCAATCATTAACCTATCTGTCTCTGTGATGCTCCTCTCTGACTTCTCGTTTAACTAAATAGATATGCACAGTTTCCCACAGTAGTTCACTTCCTGCAAATATTCATAGGGTATATCTATGTAAAGAGCTTCTCAAAGATGCTATTTCTACATAACCTTCTGAAATACCTTAATCCACATAAATCTGCAGGTTGTATAGTGTTTCGAACATGTTCTAGTTGACAGGTTCATTGCTGTACCAACGGCAGTCAGTCCACCATTCTCTCTCAAAAAANNTTCAGTGGCATTTTACCCTTTCAGCTTTCCTGACCACTTTAACTTGGCACACTGTTGCACTACCTTACCCAAAACCTATTTTGTTCTTTGCTACCTGCACTAGATTATTATTTTTTTTCTGTATTTCTCAAGATCAGTACGAACATGCTGATAGTGGGGGGCATTCTGTTCCAGCAGGCGCGTTAGGCAGTCTGATGTGGGCGGTGGGTGGCTGGTTTCCTTGGCCACCACCCTCAGTTAACTCTCATGCCAGCACACCAAGTGTCCACAGCAAGCAGCTGATTATTGTCCGAGACTCTTAAGTCTTAGCTGGAAAAATTTAAGTGGGTCCTTAAGTGGAGGAAACTTTTTGGAATCAGGTAATCTTTGCATTTTTAAATTTGCTTTGGAATTTGATAGGTAAGGAGAGTATCAGTAAATGCAAAGCGAGAGCCAGGCAGACGCAGAAGAATCAGCTGTTGAAGCCAAGGTGGGAGGCGGCATTTAATTATACTAGGGTTTGCTCAGCTTTGGGTGTTGGTGGGCTAAAGTGTTGATGTGAATTTGGCAGAGAGGGTGTAATGCACAGAAATAAGACTTCAAACGGGGATTTTGCTTTGAGGGAGGATTTTGGATTTTTGGACACCCCTTTTTGAGTTGAACTGCAGAAGAATTAGATCAAAGATGGTGAGGAGGTGAAGAAGTGAAGCACAGGTGAACCCAAACTTCTTTTCTAGCCCCTCTGACACTTTTTCTCCAGAAGCTGTGTTACACCTTTTCTGCAGTAACGGCCCGTCCGTGAGAGCATGTTAGTCTCACTGTCAGCGCTGGAACTAGGTCCAGGTGGAAGCATCAACCGTTATGAGTCGGGCCTTTAAGGAAATCCCAAGAGGTGCAGAAAATAATGCAGATCTTTCGGAGTGTTTTTTTTTACCCCTTGAGTCAGAATTTTAGATCTTGTTTCTTGCTTGTATGGTGAACCCATTTTCTTTGCTATGTCCCAAACAAAGCTAAGGTTTTCATGTAGTACCCGAGCTTTTAGAACAGGCACATAGAGGCATGGAAAATTTCCGAAGACTTAGGTGATTGTTAGTGACACTCACTGTGTTTTCTCCCTAGGGGAAGGGATGTTTGTTATATTTCCATCCTTTGCAATAGCTCTAATACATTGCAGTACCTTGTGGTGACACTGGCAATAGTAAAAATGTACGGCTTGGTTTGCCCTAAATCTTTCAGAGCAGGGATGAACAACAAGCAAAAGCAAGGCAGTTTGGGTTGCATCTATCGCTCTTCCCTATGTTTATGCCTCCAATACTGCTTTGTTCCTCCTGTCTTCTACCCACCACAAGACCACAGCTCTTGCTTTGTTGGTAACCTGTTTGGCTGACAGGCTCAGCAAGAGCTGTTGAGCATATCGGACTCAAGTCTAGACTTGATGGCCAAAATGGGAAGCCTACCTGTTTAGATGGACCATCTGATTGCTGCCTAGTTGCTGTATGCTGGCCAGCCACTGCCTATCACCTGCTGGGCATGCCAAAAATCTGTGAGCTAGCCCAAGAGGTGCAGCTTCAGTGGCCAGCGGATACACTAGCCTGTGCCTGGCTGAAGTGCTACCGTGTGCTGCTCAGGCTATTGCCCTAACAGGAATATTAAGAGAGGGTGAAGGGAAAAGTTACAAGGAAAGAGAGAAATTCTGCACTCAGTAATTGTATAGTCTCTTTAATTGCTTGAGATTTGTGAGTGTTCTGTATCTAATCCTACTGTGATCATGTAAATTTGAATGTTTCAATATAAATACCATGCCCCTTGGGAACTCTTTCTTCCTAAAAGAGATACAAATGACTTAGCAGCCAGATATTCATGCCTAACTGCCCCGAGTTAGTATTTCAAAATCAAATGTCATCTCTCACTAGGAATGTACAATATTTTCAAAATGCAGACTTGGACAGTTACTACAAAGAGTATAATTAAACTTATTATTGTTTGTGCATTCTCTGTGGTTTTTAATGTGCTCATCAGTGCCGTGTGAGCACTCTCACGGCTGTTTGTGACATTTTAATGGAAATTCTCACCAAAGCCGTTGCAAGTCTTTGGCTCACTCTCCTTTTCTGTTAAAGGTAGCTGTTTAAGATATATTTGTTTTTGTTGAGAAAGAAATGATGAAAAATTGCTCCAGCAGGTATGGGTGCCATGCAGGCACCTGTGCCACTGAAGTGCTCTGTACTCAGCCAGCAACAAAAGCTGTAGTAGTAGCTGTCTTTACAAAAAAATAAAAAAAACGATGAGCTTTGAGAAAAGAGGAAAGGCAGCGGTGGAAGCAGGGAGTTGTTCTATTTATATTTTTGCATTTGTCAGTGCAGTGTGGCATTAGACTGTGAAGACAGCAAGGAGGAAGGGTTGAAGGACATTAGGGAAGGTGTAGATGTCAGTATTGACCGTGGTGAAGTTGATCAGAAACTCTTTTGGGATGGATGTTCATACCAAATTGTTTTATCCATCTCTTTTAGGTGCATTGATTCATACTCCTGCAATTGTCACCTCACACCCTCATCATCTGTAAAGGGAATAGAGGTTGCAAAATGCCCTTCAAAAAACATCTGAAAGAAGACTAAGACAACTTCCTTTTACATTATCTTGTATGAGACATATGCTACCTGTGATACCTAGAGGAGAGGGGAGGCTGCTTTTCCTTGATACCATGACTCTGTAGCCATAGCTCATGAAGGGAGGTGGTACCCAGGTCTTGCACCTGAAGACTCAGAGACACAGGAGCATCCATGGAGCTGTGGGAGATCATGGAGCCAGCTGCTGCTCCCACAGTGAAACGCTGCCTGAGCCCAGGCGGGCAGGGCTTGAGGAAAGCCTCAAGGGAGTCATAGTCGCAAGCTGACAATTCATTTCATTGAAGTAAAGGCCATCTGAGGACCTTACATGATTTTGGCTGTTTCTTCCCTTTCAGCCAAAACAAGCCGTTTGCAGGCAGCACAAGCCCCTGCTATATGGCTGAAGAGAGGTGATGAAATATCAGTTTTCTGGCTGTGAGAAAAATTAATTTCTCCAAGTAGAAATTGGACATAAGACCTCAAAAGATCGGTTTGTGAAAGAAGGGCTTATAGATAGTGGACTGCAAACACCAGAAAAGATTCCATCTACTGCTGTGACTTTGTGTCTAAAGATCCCTGAAAGAGGGCTGGGTACGAGGGGAAAAAAATAAACAGATGCGCTTCTTATATTTGCTTTGCTTAATCATCACAGTCTTTTCTCCTTTGCCTTTTATTTTCTTACCTTGAAAAAATAATCTGTCAAAATCCATGGGATCCTAGGGATATTTGATGGAAGTGCTTTCGTCGTTCATGTCAGAGAACATGGTAACATAAATGTGGTGGCTCATGTGAGAGAATATAGTGGCTGTGTAAGTGTCTTTTCTGGTTCTTTAGTGTGTTGACACCAATAGTTTGTTTCATTTGTTACTAGGAAAAAAGGTGAAAGTCCTAGAATATGAGGGGGTTTAAAGGAGCAAACGGAATATCCTGAAACTTGCTGAACTTGGACTTGATCGGTGATTTAAGCCACAATGAATAGCTGGCTTATGCATGGTAGTGTTCTCCCAGTGCTTTGGGGGACTGAATAATTTGGAGAGGCCCAGGTTGTTGCTATGAAGTTGAAACATAAAGTATAAGAGATAGCAAGAAATTTTTTTTTTTAAAAAAAAAGGTGTTCCTTAACACCTGGTTTCACCTGCTAGGCGGCACATTGGAGTCCACCTACGAAATTACAAGTGAGATTTACACGGAAAAGAGACCAAGTATTTACCCAACTAGAGTCAAATATAATATGGAACTACTCAGACCCATAGCTGGTTTTGAAGAAACAACTGGATGCAACCTGTGTGCAGCCACATTAAAAAAAACAATAATGAAAGCGTGTGTGTCCCTCTATAGTAACTGGCACTGTGCACTCTAGTTTTTTGTTTCTCTTTTCTTCTTACTCTATTCCCAAATTGCTAATTAGAGGCAACAAATTGGCTGTAGAATGCAACAAGACATCATGCTGTCTGCCAAAAGGAGTGGCTGGCATCCATACAAATTGGGTTATGATGTGTTTGAAGACTTAATGTTGAAAAAAGCTTTCCATATTCTCTTCATCCTCCCTGTCCTCCTACTGAAGTGACTCAATTCCAAAGGCAGCAACATATTGCTCCCTTGTTATGAGAAGTTTGGTTAACAGAAATGAGCTTCCCCATGAAAAAATGCGGTCCTCTACCAATTAAGTGTCATCACTGTGCTAAGTAACCAGTAGGTGGAGACCTTGAGTGATGGGTAATTTGGACATGACCCAGATGAAGCATTGTAGTAATGGTTGCAGTAGTATGGCTTGGCAAAGAGAGGAGTCTTGAATGTGAAACTTCTGTAGCTCTGAAGCAGTGTACGTAGACCTACGACAATCCTGTGGTGCTGTACAACAGATGCAGGTGTGTTGTGCTGTGTGGCTCCATGCTCCCTCCCTACGCCTTGCAGGATAGATACGTGTGTCTGAAAAAGTTCTACTGTTTAGCGTGGAGGTGGATATTACAATCCCTTCCTGTACTGTATGGCCCAATACGGCAGTGTCTGTGCCATCACTTGCTTTTTCTTGGTGGTCTTGCTATCCTCATATCCCCATGTATTGGCCAATGGCTTACAGTGGCTGATTTGTTCTAAATTTGCATGTTAATACGAAGGTTAAATCAGAGCCCTGATGTTAATTTTCCAATTATGTTTTCACTGGTACAGTGGAGGATGCATTTGGCTGTCAAGGATATGCAGCAATTTGTGCGTGTGTTATTTTGTAATAGGATTGAAGACTTTTATGAAAGCTTTTACCCAAAATAACATGCTACAGGTGGATTCAGAGGTGACACTGGAACTGAGGGTGATATCAGGGGAGGAAGCAATTCCCTTTTCTTCTGCAATCTCCTAATTTACAGAGCTTTCAATTAGCCTATGTTTCAATAGCTTTCAATAAGCCCAAACTTGGAGTGATGATCTTGTTTGTAAAACACAGGGGAATATAACTGAAAGCATTCAGCTAGGCTGACCTGACTCCTGCTGCTGTGATGTCTCAGTAAATGTGGAGCTTTTTTGATCATGCTGGCCAAAAATATTTCTAAAAGATGTTGCCCTGTTGATAATTGTGCTCTTGAGCAATGATGATCTTTTCTGAATGAGGCAACCTGAGAAACGGTGAAGAAGCCCGTAGCGCTGAGTACATCTCTTTCTGTGCCATCCCAAATCCTCTGAGAATAAAGCCAGTGTTTGGGCCACAGGGAGCGCAGGCTTGCACAAAGGGATTTGCACAGCAGGAGTTGGCTGAGATATAGGATATGTGTGGCTCGTTGGCTGTAAAATGTGAATGTCTTATTTCTCAGATACATTTCTGAGCAAAGCAGTGTTAGCTGTTGTAGTAAAAGCAGTGCTAAATAGGCTTAATGCAGATGATCACTTTTCAAGATTTGTATTTGTCGTCGTGTATTCAGCCATTTATAATTCTCGCCATGTATCTTAAAACAATCTGCAAAGTCCTTGGCTACTGGCTCTTTCCAAGTTCAGATATGCTGCTTATCTAGTGGATTTGGAAGAGGATTGCATGCGTCGTCATACCGCCTTATTTGACCCTTTGATCTCACTCACAGTTTTTCACGCATAAAGATTTTGAGAGCGTTGGTTTCCTTTTCTCTTCAATACAAGTATTTAATCTAAAATATTTAATTTGAACAAATTGCAGATATGAAAATGGAGATTGAAGACAAATGTTTAATGCCTCGGAGGGAAGAGAGGGCAGCCTGAGTCGAAAACAGAGGGTTTAGAGTCAGGATATCTGAATTTGTTTCTCAACTTGCTAGATTTCCAAAGTAACTGAAAGAAAGTCTTTTTGGTGCCTCAGTTTTTCACCTTTAAAATGCATTTAAAGGATATTTGGCCATTTCTGTTATTTACTTGCTGAGATTTTAGTTGGCTTCCTTTCAAAGATTTTAATTGCTTTATGATAATGGCATTATTGTCAATGAGTTAAGAAGTTTGAAATAACTGTGATATATGGTATATACTTACTGATTGTAGAGAATAGCAAAAATCCATATAATGGATGAAATAGTATATATGTAAAATAGTTTTATTAGCTTCTTCACCTACTGTAGAATTATGGTACTTTGTCCCTTAAAAAGTTAATAATTTAAAAAATTAGGAGTTGGATCATAGAATATATCACAGGATTTGGTAGTTGGCTCTAATTGGAACAATACTTCTGTTACTATCTGCTAAAGAAGTTCTTGGTTTTAACTGTGTTTCTAGACTTTTTCTGGAAAATCTCTTTTCTCTTTACTACCTGTGATTTTATTTTAGGTATACTCAATAAATAATCCCATTGTTGCAGCTTGCAGACTATTTAATATTATCATCTCAGAGTGTCTTATTTAACTAATATTGTAGATGGATTAGATGTATAAAAGCCAAATATTTAATGCAGCAGTACTAACTTGTCATTATTTGGTGTATGATTCATCCTAGGAGTCAAATGTCCATGAATGTAGAGCCTTTGATTATTTTCTTTAATAGGCTGAAAGTAAGCAGATACTCTTAATGCTTTGTATTAGTACAAACTCTTACTTCTGAGGGATGTGAGAGAAGAACGATTATTTTTTTTTGCATCTTGAAACTCCAGTTGAGGGGGTTTTTTTCTTATTTTTGTTTGGTTTCCCTTCTTGCCTGGTGTTTCTACCTCTGGGGTCTCCACTCCTTTTCAAAAATGAAACTCTGAAGAAGATGAGAAAGAGCATTTTTTTTTAATGCAAGCTCACCATAATTAGAAAAAATGTTGAGGGTAAACACTCTTAAGTAGTCAGTATACATTTTTTTGTTTCATATGAAGAAAAAACAATTGTTTTTATCATTCCACTTTTCATTACACGATTACCAGATTTAACGTATCCATCTGACTCTATATAGACTAATCTGTCTTCTTGGAGAATTAATCTGTTCTGTGTCTCAATTATATGCTTCTTTTAATGTTTTTCTGTGTCCAAGATAATTTTTAATGTATTTTGTTTGAAAATGTGTTTGCAGTATCCATAACACCATCCTTAAAAAATGGTCATTAAGTTATTTTCCCATGGGTACGTATGCTATAGAAATTACTTTAGCACCTGCGCTATCTTTGTATTGGAATTGCACAGATTATGGGATAATATTTTATTATTACAGGCTTTTTCATATCCCTGGACAAAAAGTCTGGTCATTTCTTGTAGTCTGACCACCTGGAAGAAAGTCAGTATGTTTGTTAATGGAGCAGCACATACACTGTGGACATTCTTAATGGACTGCCTTCTACTGCCTGCTTGCCCCTGAACTCTCCAAATTTGTTGTCAGCAATGCAAGAGAATCATTGGAGAAAAAAGAATGGCAAGAAACAGAGGCAGGCACAGCTTGAGAGTTACCTACAGCCCTCTGACAAAAGTGTTGTGTACGTGCAGAGAGCAAGAACATTTCCATTTGTTCTTTAAGGCTTCCAGCTTATATGCACAGAAGGAGAGACAGACACACACACACACACCTCTGTCTCTGATCCACGCAGGCTCAGCAGCAATTTGGCAGCCTGCACCACGAGCCATATTAGCAGCCGGCAGTTCACAGTTGCTTCGCCAACGTGCTGTCAGGTTTCTCTTCTTTATGGGAGGAGTTCAGCTAGAGAAGAGACCGACGTTCCCTCCCTTCTGGTGAGAGGTGAGAGTAGGCGGTGTCTCAGAAATGACAAATAGCTTCTGTTGGCCTCGTCTCTCCCTGTGGTCACTACACATAGGAGGGACACCCATGTAAAGTGTCAAGTGAAACTACAAGAGCGTATGCAGCGAGTCTGCATTAAATCCCTTTATTCACTTAGGGCCTAAACAGCATGGTTGGAAAAATGTTAGATAGAATTTGATTTCCTTATCCTTAAAAAAATTGCCCCTGTGAGTTTGCCTTAACCCAACATGAAAAGGTGCGGTAGTGGTACCTCATGCAATTAAAGCAGGAGGAGACCTCTCAGTCAAGCAGCATCCATCCTTTGGCTACCATATTTTCACCCCAGTTTAATAAGAACTCGAAAATCCTCAGCGTGCATTTCTTCTGTGAGTGAAGTAGGGGCTCTTCTCGAACGAGCGTTGTGGACGTAGCTGAGAAGGGCTGTGATGTTTGCGCTGCACTCAGTGCCAGCAGTTGAAAGCCAGGACCGAGGGACTCAAAGACCCATTGGGCACTATCACCTTGGTGTGGGTGACCAGGCAGCTTTGCAGCTCTTCCCGTTTCCCCCCATCCTGTTGATGCACTATTTCTTTTGGTTCCTTCCATTTTTCTTGATTGCTCTTGATCAAACTTGCTGATATCACATGTACACTTATCTTATGACAACTGGGTGGCCCTATGAGGACACCCCCTCCCTTGTGCAAATGTGAATGAGCTTGCCCTGGAGAAGACAGGAGGATTGCTTGGGTTTGAAGCTTTGTCTTTGTTAGCGGAGTGAATCCTCCTCCAGACAGCAGATCAATTTTACCCAAGAGCTCTGAGCAGGACCGGTTTTGAGAAACAGCTGTATTTCTCTGACAGTCTGGCTAATCTGTGCTTGCAGGACTGTTTGGGTTTTATTATTGTGATACAAGTATTTACAAAAATAGAGTGGGGGTGTTTTTTTCTGTTTTTCATTATTCAAATAGCTTAAAATCCATATGAAAAGTACATTTGTATGTGTGCCCAGATGTAGAGCCCCTGTTAGTGAGGCCAGCTGGGATTAAAGTCTCATTTGTATAATTTGTAAAGGCTTTGGAATTTTTCCTACGGTTTTCAGCCATAAGCTGGAATTTAGCTTTTGTCAGACTGCTGGACAGCTTGCACAATAAAGCTTCCAACTAAAAATATTTCCTGTGCAACAGGGAAAACCCCACCAGGGAAAAATGTGCATTTTAAATGCAGTGATTATGAAGTTGGTTTGAAAAAAAAATTATTAAAAAGGAAGGAAGAAAAAAAGCATGCTCTTTGTGTTTTAAAGGCTTAATCAAAGAGAGCTCCATTCACAAGTAGCACAACATACAGAAGGCTCATTTTCTCCAAAAAGAAGAAATAGAATGGTAAGGAACTTAGGAGGCAACCGCTGTCTATGCAGGATGCTCACTTGCACGCAGCAGTAGAGAGTAACGTTGCACAGCATCAGATACCCTCGCCCTGTCCTTATTTGCCCTTGGTCCATGCTGTGAAGAGCTGCTGAGGTGCAGTGGTTGACTGGGGCACCCTTCTGGGGCTGCCCAGCTATTCCCCATCTAGCACATTTTCCACTGTAATTAAAAAAAAATCTTGTATTAACTGCTGGATAAATGTCCAAAGCACGTCCGGGTAGTTTGCTCTCTGGGGAGTGCAGCATCACTCCGTCTCACTCCTCCTCCCAGGATGGGTGGGTGGGTGGCAAGGAAATACTTCCCTTACACCTCCCAGCTAGGGACCTGCGTGGGACTTGGATTCGGAGGTGTCATCCTCCTGCTGGATAACACTTCAGTGCCTCCAGCTGAACAAAGTGTTTCTTAAGCTGTTCTATGGCTTGTGGCATTGCAAAGCTACAAATACGTGTCATCTCAGAAAGGGGGTGGTGGAGTCACTGTGTGCACAGCTCCCAGAAGAAACCAGTGCAGCCCTAGTTTAGCAGAAGTTGGGCTTATGGGCTGACATAACCAGTATGAAAGATGGGAACTGAAATCGCATCTCTTCACTCCCCAGCAAAGTTTTAAGGGTTTTAGCTTGTTGGAATTCTTTTTTTTTTTTCCTTTTCTTTTTTAAAATAATCTTGAAATGAGCCCAACTTTCTCTTTGATTGTACGTGGTGATGATTCTTCTCATCTTTGCTGGCATTTCACAGCTGTTTGTTCACAGCTTTCTCTCGATACAAGAACAGAAACAGACCATAAAGCGGAGGATTGTTGCCTTTTTGGCGTTCTTGAGCTCTATATTGAAAGCCCTGCGTATTTTTCTAATCAGGATTACAGAATTAATTTGCATGGTTTATCCTCTGGTATTTTTTTTTTCTGATGGAGCGGAGTTTGTATCTCTTTTTGTGAAATTTTTTATGCTTCATCAACCTCAATTTTTGTTGTTCAGCTGTTTTTCAAGAATCTGTGGATTAAAAATGAAGTTTTCAGAAAGAAAAGCCTTCACTTAGGTAATTTGAATAACTAATCGAAGTGGCTTTATGTTCTGTTGTTTCATTTGGTATCTGCTGTGGTAATGGAGAATGTTTCTCATGTGGGTGAACGGTGCATTTATTTGTAGCCATTTATGTTTTGTCATATTTTGACTGCAAATACTTTTGTTTCATTAACATTAATGCAAAGTTCAATGACCAAACGTTCCTGCAAGTGTTTTAACATTGCTGTTTGCATTCTGAAGTTTATTTACATGAGGTTTCTGTATGAGTTTTCCTTCACTTCAGTGGGTAGGTGCAAAGAATAAATTTGTAGTAACAGCACAGCAGGAAATGAATGCCTCTCCGATTGAGAATTTGTGAATATCTCTTGCTGTTGTTGTTTCTTAAGAAAAACAGCAGGATGTATTCATTTTGAGGTACTGTCAGTGTGGATTTTTGTTCTTTTTGCCTGTCTTCTTTCAGAAATCAGAAATAAAAATCACATTGATATATTGTAGCAAGTATATCCATGTTCAGTGTAGCTATATTAACTTGCTTTGATTCATACTTATTTGTATTTTGCTTCAGCATGTTGTGTGCATCTGAGTGTCATAAATTTACTAATGATGCAGTATCAATTAATTCTTATGATATGCCTGAAAAAACATCCAGTACAAGATGACCAGGATGTGGAATTTCTTCCCTTTGAAAAATATTGAGATACTGAAAATATATTATACTGCAAATTAAGATAGGGAAAAAAAAAACAAAATTTCACGTGAAATGAAATTTCTGGAGGAAAATGGATTCAAATAAGGTGAAATATTTCCTTTTGCCTTAAGGGGGTAAAGATTTGTTGCAATGGTGACATTTTTGTTTGTATATCTATGATTTTTATGTCACAAAATAAATGCTATAGATCATATACAAATGTCATGAATGTGTCCTGTAAAAATGTGGAATGATCCATTTTGGCGATATTAGATTGTTCCAGCTTTTACACAGGCATTTGGATTTGGACTTGTTTTGATTTAGTTTCAAGTACTCAGTGGCTGCTTATTTAATTTTCATCAGAGTTGACAGGTAGTATTAATCAGCTGTGTAAAAATACGCATTTTAATGAAAGGCTTAAGAGGAAAAAAACTTGGCAGTGTGGTGGGGAAGTTGTTTCCAGGCATGGAACGAAACACCTAGAAGGGCTGAGAAAAGAAGGTGGCGAGTTCTTGGGCTCCATTTACACCATTCAGATGAGGACTACAGACCATTTTTGGCCACTGAATGATTCACAGGGGCTGCAGTGACATTTGAGGCTTGTTACACACCAACCTAGACGTGAAGGCAGGAGAGAGATGGGGGTTTTGCGCAGGTGGTGTGGAAGTGGTATGGATATGACCGTAAGTTCTCTTCTGAATGACGGGCTTCACGGTTTTCTTGTCCGGGAGAGTTATTTGCTGGTTGATAAGAAGATGTAACAGCTGAGTACCTGGATTTCTCCCACAAAAATGACATTTTAGCCCATTGGTATATCTGCCACCTAGTGAGGAGATACGCTTTAAACCTTATTTCTGAAAGTGGCATCCACGTAATTGTCAGTTTAAAAGAAAAGGTGGAGTGAAAATACCCTTGACTTAGTTCGACGGGATCTTTCTTTTTGAAGAGTTGGCAGTTTCTGCACTGTGAGTCTTAGCAAGACTTTGAAGACTGTGTGACTCACAGCATTGTGTATCCCAGATTCAATATCAGCATGGCATATATGGTACTCTTGGTGGGATCTCATCCATAGGGTCTGCACTGTGCTAAGTCGTGTCCTGACAGTTACACTTCGCTTTCTTGAAAGAGTACTGGTAAGGCCTCAAATTACCAGTTCTGGGATCTGTATTTAAACAAAGATATAGACCACTTGGGTCTTTTTTCCCTTGTCCCAGGAAAAAAAAAAAAAAACAGTGAGAATGATCAGGGGGCTAGAAAACATGATGTGGCATGAAACAGGATTCTTTAGCCTTTAAAAATAAAAAAAATAGAAAAAAAAGAAAAAAAAGTAAAGAGCAAACATCTTAAACTGTCTTGTTTAAATAGAAACAAGGAAGATTTGGCTTAAATGTTAAGAAAACCTTTCAACGTTAGGGTAGGAAAACACCGGAGTGGATGGCTGGGGGAGCTCTGCAGCATCAGCAGTCATTAAGAACAGGCTAGCTGTATGTCTGCTGGGAGTGATCTAGGTATTCCTCACCATGTGTGGGGCCAAGGGGAACACCTATGTGATCCCATTTCTTTCGTGGCCTAAGGCTCTGCCAAAGTGGCTGGGAAGGAGAAGTAACTTGTACTGCAAGCTCTCTGCAAGCTCCTCTGCAACGCAGCCTTTTGAACTTCTAGGTTCAGAAGTCAGCTCCAAATAAATAAGCATCAGTCACTGATGCTCATTTTACAAAGCAAAAATGGAGAAAGAGTATTCACTATTAGCTGTAAGACATGGCAAAACATTCTTATAAACATGTTGTTAATGGCAAAAGCTTATTAGCTCTTGCTGAGATACTGTCAGGAGCTGTATTGGATGTGGCTTCTCACTTTTTTACTGCTGGTAGATGCCTGAAGAGAGGTCCTGCCCCTTGTTAGGTCATTGCTTTAACTTCTGTTAACTCTCCACAGTTGTGATTTCACCCCTGGTGTTTACAGTCAGCTAAATTACAGTGGAGCACTGGGTTTGAAAACTCTCTTCTTTAAAAAAAAAAAAAAAAAAGACTTTTACAACTGCTGCAAAGTTCATATGTTCACTTCAGTTACCCTAAAACGTAACATGCTTCCTGGGGGCAGCAGGCCAGGTTAATATGCTAAATATTCTTATATGCCAAATATGCTAATTCGTGAGCCAGGGGTTCCTGACATACAACCTCACGGGGAAAATACAGGACAAAACATCTCAGGTGAATGCTGACGTGTTCTACTCTTATTTGTGTTTTCCTACTGGAGCATCAAACTATAACTCTAACTATACCTGGTATTGTCTCAGTGTTTTCCTCACCTGCTGCAGGACACTTCTCTGTGGGGAACAGACCTGAAAATGGTACTCACCAAACTTACATTCACAGCCTTCATTCGCAAACCAGAATGGTGGTTTTGTGCCCACCTTAAGCCAGAAGACTTTTTTAGCCTGACCATTTTAATATGAGAAGTTTAACGTGAGATGATGTGCAAAAACCGCTGAACCTGACCTACGTTCAGCCACCGTTTGTTCAAATCTTATCCTTTGCAGAAATTTTAAAAGGGAGATGTCTTGTTGCTGTAAGCCTCTGTCAAAGGAACCTCTTTAATTCTGGGGAAACGTAATTGGAGGACCGTAAAATTCAGAGAAGACCCAAATAGCTTTACAGGAAAAGTAAGTAAAGTATGCAGATGACTGCTAAAAAGGAAGGAGGATGTGGTGATGGAGGTGTATTCACATAGTGCTAGGTAAGTGAAAATCTGGTTTTAGATGGCAGCATGGGTGGGTATAAATGGCAAAAGGGTGTAAATCTGAACCGAAGGCGGTATGGCAGGTCTGGCATTTGTCAGGGAGAGCTTGAGGGTGTAAATGTTCTGGCTAGGTTGCAGGAGCCATCAGCAGTACATAGCCGAGTTTACAGGTGTGTTCACAGGAGGTCTGGAGCTCTTGTCTCAGGGGCATGACTTCGGCTGAACTCATCAGTTCTGGAAGGTCACAACATACCACAGGGCAAACCCGATCCATACCCACCAAGTTATTTGTCCCTGCAGATGGCCAGTGTTTAACCGTTCCATGTGATGTCTGTCAGCAAATGTATGCAAACATTTGTATGCAGTCTCAATGTGATCTTTGAGGAGTGTTGCTTTGGTAGTATACAGGTTACAAAATTGCAATTTTTTTTTATTTTATTTTAATAAAGCATCAGTTAAGTCTGTTATTTTCTTAAGAGAGGGACTGCTGGACCTTCGCCATTGTTGTTTTCAAAAAGGCTGTTAGAGGCAGATGGTTTTACTTCTGATTTCCTACATACTGATTACTTTCCAGTAATTAAATTATATGTTTAAGATCAGCAATCTCATGGTTTATTTTAATGTAGATTAGATGATCACGCTACCACTGCGAGTGTGTGTCGCAAGTGCATCTGTGTAGTATGTAGCTGTGGACTCTATCATCACAGAGCTCTGAGGAGGCCAAAAGTATGCCTAGATTTAGGTTAGGGCTAGCCAAATGTATGGAAGATGAGTCTGTCAGAGAGTGTCCTTTGAGGGTGCTCTGTTGTCATGCCAAACATGAAGTGCCGAGCTGACAAGTGCAGAGTGTGTCGAAGGCAGCATCGCTCCACCCTTCCACCTTTCCTGTCATCTCTTCCCTACCATCTGCTGATGGCCAGAGACAGAGTGAGAGGCTAGTTCAGCCTTTTATTTGAACTAGTATGGCTCATGATCTTATTTTTATGAGCCAGTAAAAATATTTTAAGGGAAGGTTACAATCACTTACTGTGGCCTGCTGCATAATGCAGGAAGTGATTCCTGCACTTCGGCACATGCTGCCGTGAGCAATCCTTGGCATCTCCCTTTGGAAGTCACCAAGGCTTGGTTTAAAGGGCCCAGGGGGTAGATGCTTTAGTACTTCCCTCAGTAATCAAGATTAGGTGAACTTCTTACAAGTTTTGAGCTTTCTTCCTTTCAGAAAGTATATCTAAGTTTTCTGTATAAAACCTACTCTGTCTTCCTCCCACAACTCCTTGACTGCTGATTTCAAAGCTAAAGGAGAGAAAGTAAACAAATTTGAGGGTTGCACATACAGCTGTCTTTTGGGAGAAAAAAATAAATTCCTTTTTTTCTCTGTGCTGCTAAGCTTAGTTTATTATTTCTTGTGTGTTGCTCCATGTTGGAATTTAAAGGTAAAACTGGGGCAGTGAATTTCTCAGTGAATGGTTGGGTTGGGAGGTGTGCATGTTTTTAGGAAACACCTTATATAGTTCAATACTGTAGGTTGAGTGCTCCGAATAATTAACATACTGTAGACTGCAGTGCAATTACTGGGCCAAGTTCATTTCTGCTGGCACAGGAAAATCATGATTTTACTGGGAGGGACACGGACAGTTGTTTTGTAGCATCTGTGGGAACGACCGACCATGTTTTCACTGGGTAGGACAGTTTTCATTTTGGGGTAGATACTTTGACTTGAGACAGTCTCTCCTCTGCTGTTACTTGGATTTTGCTGACCACTGAGCGTATCACTCATTGTGTCCTAGTTTGAGGTAAAACAGAACCAATTTTCTGTTCAGTAATTCTACTTTGCAGCTGACCCTCTTCTAACTAACTGAACTTTTCTGAAATGAACAGCATATTGTGGAGACACTGTTCACTCTCAGAGTGGTAAAACCTGATTATTTGTAATTTATGCCAAGGAATGGTATGCAGAGATGCTCTTGCTTATACTTATTGGTATAACACCCAAGGGCAGCTAACTTTGTTATTTGCTCCGCTGGAGGGTCGGAAGCAGAAAAGCATAGAGAGGTTGTACCTGTGGGGAGGAGGGGACAGGACAGGTGACCCAAAACTGACCAACAGGGTATTCCATCCCATCTGCCTCATGCTCACTATAAAAGCTGAGGGATCAAAGGGTCAGCTCTCTTTCTTCAATGGCCGGCATCTGAGGAGGACTCTGTCTGTTCATCTGCCTTTGATTCCAGTCCATGTATTCCTGATTCCACACCTGGAATCCAGTTCCCATCCATCACTGAGTCCAGTCTGGGACTTTCCCTGTGCCTGCTGGTGACACGATTGTCATTCTGGGAGCTTGATACTGTTTGTGTAAATATTGTATGTATTTCATTATTTTCTTTTTTTATTATTTTATTAATTTATTATTTTCATTAAAGTAGTTTAATTTTTTCTAAACTCCCGTCTTTCTCTCCCTCCTCTCCTCAGAGAGAGAGGTGGGGGAGAGCATCTGCCATTCATTTCAGTGGCCAGTCTGGTCCAAACCATAACAATGGTGCCCTGTTGTAGCCTTTCCCATGACGCACCTCCCCGGGTCAGCGTGCTGTGCTTTCACATGTCGCGGTGTAATCTGGGTGCAGTGCTCTGCTGTGAATAATTGGAGGAAGAAATTTTCTGGAACAGCACTTCTTAAGTGACGGGTGATCTGCAGAATGCCATTAGAGAAAAATAAATAGGATTTCAACTTAAAGCTTGGGAAGGAAGTGTCCCAATGAGCTGACAGTGGCCTTTGGGGCTAAACACTTAGGAGCTGCTGTTCTTGAGGCGTGAACAGCTGCCTTTCACAGGCAGGGGATAGGTGCAGAACAATCAGGGAAATATAAGTCCTGTCTTGGAACGACACGAGCTTGGCCAAAGACTGATGTACAGAAGTTCCTGTTCAGGGCTTCAGGGGGCTGAACTTTCTCAATTTATTTTTTTTTTTTTTAAGTCTGATTTTTAGTGAACTGAGCATTGGGAGGATATTCATCTGTGCGGTGTTTGTGTGCTATAGTAACGATTCATCCTGAAGGGAATGAAGCTGAAGTTGCATTTTTGAAGCTGGAAGTATGTTTGATTTCACTGAAACTAAAAGGAACTGAAATACTTTAATTCCACAATTTATAAAGAACAGTACATTACAAGCTCTAAAACATCAGCCCAAGGGAAAAAGCAAATATTGCTATTGGCAGAGAAAGAATATTTCAGGATGCTGAGTTTGAAGCGATTTTACTCTAAAACTGAGTAAATAAGAAGTGACAGGCTAAATCTTAATTGTTTCTCTGGGCTCCAGGCTGAGGCTACTCAGTGCCTGGGAAATGGAAACAAGGGCCTTGAGGTTTGTATTCTGTGTGAGGGCAGTACGGGGAGAGAGCCCGTGTCAGGGTGCCTGTGACAGACGGTGTGCCTGACACAGCATAATCTGGATTAGCTGGAGTTTCCCAGAGAACTGATGCCAGTGCAGCCAGAGGGCAATGGACATGCAACTCCCCAGGAGGGGCAGGGCTTCAAGGATGTTGGTCCAACAGAACCGGTCACCTGCCTGTGGGTGGACACCACATTTAAAGACAAGAATATTTAACTGCATGTTGTGGTTTGAGAGACCCATAACAATTTATTGTCATTTAGACAATCATTCTATCACCCAGTGACCCCTCCCCACCCAGGAAAGGGAATCAGGAAAAAAAGGAAACCCGGGAGTTGAAGTATAAACAGATTTAATAGAGTAGGGTTAGATAATTAACATTAATAGCACTAAAGAACCAATATCGATGCCGATACCCATACAGAATATGCAAAGATTATACTCAGACAATTCTATCAGTGGCAAGCTGTGCACTCCCAGCAGTGGACAGCAAATGTCGGATACTGTGAGCGCGATGGCTTCGGGAAGAAGGGAAGGCCTCACGGGTCTGACACCAGGGCACAAAGTTCTCAGGATGGCAGCCATCAAGGGAGAGAGAGAACTTCACAGCAAAGTTCCTAATTTATAGTGAATGTGACGGTGGTGGTATGAAATAATCCTGTTGGCCAACTTGGGTCAAGTGCTCAGGTCTCGCTCCTCCTCATCTCTGCACCTGGCAAGCTCGAAAACGCTGAGACCTTGAAACCCACACACCATAGCTGGCTAGAAAGTAAATATTTTCACAAATTCAGACACTAGAGTCTTCTAAAAGTGCAGTCTTCCCAAGCATTGGAAGAGAAATTAGTCCTGTGTTGCTCAGACCGGAACACTGCAGCATGCCTCTGCCTCTGGCCCGGCATCATGGTGAAGCAAGTTGGCTTTGGAGGGCTCCTATCCACCGGTGTCCCATCTCTGGCATAGCTCAGCAGGCAGTCGTCCCCTGGCTCCCAACCCCTCCATGTCTTCATTCACGGCTGAGCACCTTGAGAGTGCTTTGAAAGAGTGAAAACTTAACAGTGATGTTGCTTTTCCACTGCAGATTTAAACTTCTAGTATTTCTTCTGTTTGATGTGGTTGTGTTGCATTTTAGAGTCTCCCACAGAGCAGCGTTTCTGATCTGTGGATAGTCCGGTGTTTCAGAGGTGGGTTTGTTTGGCTATTTAAGTTTTCATTACTGAATTTTAAAAAATTGTCACATCTGCAAAAGTAAAAATGTCCAAGAATTGTAAAGCAGCTCCCTTGAGTGAATTTAGGCAACTGCCAAACGCAGATCTCAATTGACCTGAGGTTGGGTGTTACACTAGGGCATGGGCACAGCAGGAGAAGCACAGGGTAACAATTTTTAAAGCCTCTTTTTTTCCTCTTTTTTTTCACCCGATAAATGTTATTTTCAGCAACTGTTTTATTTGGTTTCTAGTAAGCTTGTTTGGTTGTTAACTGATCATCAGTTGTCTGAAAAATCGCTGCTGAATGTCTGCGTTTCAGGGCTGAGTAGTGCTGATGCCCGTTTAAGAATATTAAGCAGTTGTTTAATGAAGACCTTTTTTATGGTGGACATTACTTTAGCAGGTCTGCTAGTAGGTCCTTTTTATTATTTCCTATTTTACAAAGTAAGAACCATGAGGAACATCTCACAACTGAGTTATAAAATCCTGAAAAATGGAATTTATAATGAAAATTGCAACCAACGCATGAAGTCTGCTACTAGTAAATGCAGTGGTGATGGTGGACTAATGGGGGGGAGTGTGGGGGGTGGGAATGGGTTTAACACTTTTAAAAAGAATAAATGAATATTTGAAGGAGCACCTTTTCCTGTCAAAAGGAAGTATAAAAATCGTATTTAAAGATATTACTCTGTGATTATTGCACTGTCATTTTATACCTAAGGGTCATAAAGTCATATTTCGCATATCTTAACGTGTTGTGGACCATCAACAGAATCTGTGGGGCAACAGGTGGGTGATAGATAGTATCATTTAGCTTATAGCATGATTCCTATCACTCTAGAAGAAAAATGGCAAAGGTTTTGGATGAGGGGACAGGAATCAGCCTCAAGAGGCTCAGCTGGCAGCTGGGGCTCCAGGGGACATCTCCACCTTGAGTGAATGTAAGAGGCTCTACCAGGGTGGCATGAAACTCGTGTCTAACATTTCACAATACATATATGGAGGTCAGCTCAGAAATACTAATTGTTTCGCATAACCATTTGTACAGTCATTAATGTGCAGATGAAGTTTGTGGCTCTGACTTCGGAGTGAGATTGAGGGAACAGAAGAATTTACTGACCTGGCTGTTGGCACGAAGCTATGGAAGATGTGGTGAGATAGGACTGAAAAGCTGAAAAGGAGTCTTCAGTTTCCAGTGCGAGTCAACGGCAAGGGAACTCCAAGTGATTATATATTCACTCTGACATTTAAATAATGGCAGTTCAGATTTCCAGAAGCACCTCCCAACTTACTGAGCTGCAGTCTAGTTTCTGTAGGTTCTAAGTTCTTCTTGTGGGAGAAAACTTCTCACAGAGTTCATGGAAAAATGTTGTTATAAAATGCTTGTAGTTTAACTTGAGTTATGACTAGAGATTAAGGTCACGAACATTAAGTTGGTACTACCTTTTAGAGAAAATTTATTGCAGAAGCTTCATATTGTCTTTAGACCAAGTAAAACCTCACAAATTTTCAGAAGAAAAAAAAAAATGAAGTTGTAAATCAGTCACTAAAGAACCTCTTCTGTATTGAGTAGTGACTACTTGTAATCATGCATGAGTGGTGTCTTTCACGTGATCTTCTTGTGATCATCACTAACAATGAGTGAGATGGTTCATGTCCCCATTCCCTGTGCAGCTGGTGTACTTTTTTTTTTCTCAGGAGAAGGCTAAAAATTGAGTATTTGGGTGCTGCAGGTGAGAAATGTACTGAAAACTGCTTGTAAAGATTTTAATGGGCTTATCTGTTGCTCTTATGGCACTACTTGATTAAGGCAAACGCATTGCTGCACTAAAAAAAAAAGACAGGGTCTTTATCATACTCATTCAAGTTTTAATGTTATTAAACCAGAAGTGTCTACCTAGCTTCCACACCTTTAGTAAGGCAGAATTTTTAAAATTACAGTATTCCCCTCTGTCAAAAGCACATAAAAATGCAACTCAACTCCATGGCAATATTATATAACATAAATAATGTCCTAATCATTTAGCAATAAAGACATAGCAGTCTTTATGGCACAGAAAGAGAGAGAAATGGCTTCAACGATTCCTGCATCTTTAAAATACATACAGGTAATACATACAGGTAATATCCTTTAAGTATGAACTTTCGTTTCATGGAGAGAAGTTGCACACTTTCTTTTAGAGGTAATAAGAAAAGTGTTTCATTTTAACAACTTAATGCTAGTGCTGTTATAGTCTTTCATTATTCTGGACTCATGGACTGCTTTTGCAGAATACAGCTTTAAAATACAGGTCAACATTAAAGGATTTTGAAATAAGGCGAAAATGCTCTTATTTCTCTTTTGAGTGGGTTCTTTATTTTGGTATCTATAAGAGAACTACTCTCTTCTCCAAATCCTTTCTCCCCAGGAGGAATCAGCAGGGGCATTGTGACTTACTTGAAAGTTAAGAAGCTGAAAAGCTTTAGAGGAGGCATTGTAATCTGCTATAAAACGTGCGCAGGACAGAGGCGTAGATTTGGAGTTGTTGGTAGCTCTCCAACACGTAGGAGCGAAGCATGAGATGATTAGATTACTCACAAAGTGTTAATCCTGAAGCAATGTGGAAATTAAAAAAAAAATAAAAATCCTGATCTTTGTGTTTACAGCAGATTAGCGAATACAGAGAGGCAAGCATCTCTTCTTTCATTGTTGCTTTGAAATGTATAATCTCCTATTCTTTTGACTCTTCCAAAGTTCACATACGGAAAATGTTATTATTACAAATACAAAGCCTGTGTCTAAAATTATGTTAGTTGCAAAGCAGTGTCTCACCTCATTAAAAAAATCAGTGCCCTTAGCTTTCTCTTTTTACAGAAACAGTATTGATCAGACCCAGAAAAACATGGTAACATGGGGAAGAAGATGGGGAAGCAGGCTTGCGATGGGTCCCATCTCTTGTTTTTCCCAAGTTGCCAGGTCGGCATTCAGAACCGATTATCTTAATTCATACAGTTTGTACAATGGGATAGATGACTTTCTGTTTCTGGTACCTCATCACCCAGTCACTGGGTCTACTTGGCTTCCAAGAAGATGACAAGTTTAGCGTTTTGAGTTCATGGAGCTGAGGTTGCTTGGTAAATGTACTAAGGTAGTTGGTACTAAGGATCTTGAAAGCTGTAAAGCAATGTATCTGAGGACTCACGATGCTGTGAGTCCATCAGCAGTGATAGTCCTACAAGACTATTTTGTGAACAGCGTGGAGAGCACTGTGTTCCCTGGGTAGGAGAGCATCGTTCCTGGCAAATACCTCCTGCTAAGCCACATCCAACCCAGTCGTACAGACTTAGTTTTATCCATCATAATGATTGTGACTCCGTGATATTGACTGAAATGTTACACTCCCAGCACCTGTAGAAACTCAGCGGACAAAAGTGAATTCAGCTAGCAGAAGATGTAGCGTTTGTTCCTTCCTGATGCAGTTTCCATGAGAGCATATGGTTCCTGCCCACAAAGAAGGCACGTTCTCAAAACGCCAAAGAATTACAGATTTGAGAGAGAAATTTGCCTCCATTCGCAGATTCATCACTGTGCCAGCAGCCAAGCCCTGGTCAGTGGGTCAGGACTTGGAGAGGCGTCGTAACAGATTTCTTGGTGGCAGCATCATAGGAATTCAGAAGTCCTGTGCTTCATAGACCTACACATGCTTCCCCTTGCTCGCGCTCTATCGCCAGCCACTTGTGCTTCATCAGGTATCAGTCATCTGTGCTCTGTGTGTGAGGACATTTTCCGGGAAAAAAGGATTTTTGCCCTCGTAACGTGTTAGTGATATCTGTAGAATGTTGAATATTGGAACTAATCAGCCTCCTGGGAACCATAGTTAGGCTTGGGATATTACTGTGTGAATAGGTAATAAAGGGCTAATATTCTTACATTATCTGTAAACATCTGTCTTGCATCTAACTGCTGACACAGCATACAGAAAAAATACGCTTCTGTTCCAATATGTGCTTTTTCTTCAGTTGTTTTCAGTAGAGCCACTAATGTAACTTTAAGAGTTCACAGTCTGAATACGGTAGGCTTCACTGATTTTTATTTTTAATTTCCCACTGCTGGTGTTTGCTACTAAATACTTTGCACTGGTGACAGAGAAGTGGTCTATATCATGATGTTCTATTTTATGTGAAGTGGATATTTCTTTTTAGCACTATACTGAAACTCAAAAAATCTGGAGCCATACTGGAGTCATTTAGTTGAAACCCCAGGTGCAGCGTATTCATTTATTATCAAGTATCTCCTGAGGTTCAGTGGCGAGGAAGAACCACGTTGCTAGTCTCTCAATAGGTGAGATTTTATTTGCTTATGAAATGGTGTGTGTTAAACAAAAATTGCGGACTGTGGCTTGCTTTGCACTTTATAAAGAAGAGTCCAGAGTCCCTGAAGGAAAATCTAAAGGTTACAATGGGGCTTTTGTTTTACTTTGTTTTTCACCCACGGCCCCAGGTTTAAAAAACAAAGTTAAATCATCTGAATGTCTTCAAATCTAGAAGTGCTGAGAGTCCAGCATTCCTGATAGTAACATCATTTCTTTAGGTGCTCATATATTGACACAGGCAACTAACTTTAGCCTTTTGTTTTCTAAAATCTTGGTGCTAAGAACCATCTCTTCGCTTAATTATGTAACAAGCTCCATAGGGCTTCTAGTTCCAAGACCCTGATTTTTATAATTATTACAAACAGGAAATTACTTTGTAGCCTATAATAAATACTCTTTTATAGGAAATGTTGACACATCCTATAAAAATATATTGGTTCCTGCAATGTAAGTGCAATAAAGTAATTAAAAATAAACTACTGTGGCAATGTGCAGAGGAACAAACGGGCTCCAACGGGGAAGCAAACGCACAGAATTAGTTCATGTTCACTGTCTCAGACTTACTTCTCCTTCCTGGAGCCTTTGGGGAAAGTCAGCTTTAATTTCTAAGTGGAACCCTAGGATGCCCCTCTCCAGTGACACCCTTGGTAGGAAACGTTCAGGTCCGCTGTGGGTGACCCTGCAGTAACCTGTGGTTGTGTTGCCTGAGAATACGGGCGCAGGTTCTCTCCGCCTACTACTGAAGTAACAGGTGGAGTAAGAGCCCATTGCCATGTGGAAAAGAATGAAGAACTTGACAGTATCTCATGGCTTTGCAGAAGCTTTATAGAGCTCTGGGGATGAATACGTTAGGATGAATTATTGACATCAGTGATGCTTACTGTTGAAAGTAAGAAACCAAACCAAGCAGGACTCACTGGTTGTGAGTCCTTCCCCCCAAAAAAGTTTGTCTGCCTACTGTTCTTTGCTTATTCTGCTTTGAGGTCCTCTAATTAGGCTTCGTGTACTCTATTGCTTTCCCCAAATAAAAGCAGTGATACATTTTCATGAAAATGTGGGGGTTTTTTGTGGTTCATTAATGGCCTAATGTTATTACATTATCTGTAAATCTGTGTAAGTAAAGGCTATTTTTAAAACCTTCCTGTGCTGTTCCAAAGCTTGTTTATGTTTTTCAGAAGGCTGTCGTGTTGGCATTATAATGAAAAAGGGGAGAGCACCTCTTCTGATAGTAGTGAAGCCAAATAAAACCTTGAGTAATGTGAAACAGATATTTGCTCGAGATAGTTTTTTTTTTCCCCTCAATATACCAGATACTTCCAAAATACAAACAGTAAAGAAGTGTTCAGAAATTAACATTTATGCTCTGAGACCTAAAATATCCTTTTTACATAAAAGCATGGTAAACTGTTTAGCTTTATTTGTTGTAGAATCATTCCAAATACGTTGTTTATTTTTCTGGTTTAGGCTCCTAAGGACCCAGTCTCTGGATTGGTACTATAATAATGTCAAAAGCCGCTTTAAGTGTTTTGGAAGTGCCAAAGTCCTGAAGAACTTATACAAGAAGCATAGACTGGAGAGTGGAGTTTGTCCTGATGCAATAGGTAAGAACAGCTGTGTTGATTTTTTATTAGCTTATCTATTTTAACACACAAGCTGAGACAATGGAGATTCTGAGATTATTTAAAAAAATATTTTTAAAGTTTTTTTTTTAAAGAAATACTTCAATAGAGGGAGAAAAAGAGAGATGAGGTCTAGAGAGGTGTTTATGAATTCAAAGAATGTTTAATCTTAATTATGCCACTGATACAGAAGAACTGTTATCTTCAATGTGTAAAGTAAATTGCAGTTTGTATTCTAGCCTGTGTTCCAAAATTTATCACAGTTCTGAGAAGTCAATGAATGAGAAAATAATTTCACATTCAACATTTGGCTTTGGAGCACATTTCCATGGTGTTTGAAGCAAAATTTGGTTAACATGGGATACATTCAGTATCCAAGTTGACCAAAACTTAGATTGTCCTCGCTTAGAGTTTTGCATTCTTAAGGATCTGAAACTGACCACATCTTATTTTTTTACTGATGTTTGTAAATAGTGATAAGATGCAGATTAAGTATTGGCATGAGCCTTTCAAAAGAAGAGACACAATTCTCCCTTAACTATTGGTATCAGCCTTTTAAATTAAGAGACACAATTCACCCTTAACTATGGTGTTACAATTCATCACCCCATAAGAAGAGTAATTGGAGATATAAAACAGGTTAGAAGTGGCGTTTGGTGTCATACTGGTAACTTTAGCAAATTACTTAACACACTGTGAGATGAATGTTTGAAATTTCATTGGATTTCTTGGACAAGATACTTTCCTAATGCAATTCTTTTGATATTTGTACACACTTTAAGTTTTCTGTAGTCTTTTTCTGAAATTATACGGGATGGTAAGTGGACTCTGTAGTCCTGAGTGAAAATTTTAGGTGTTTCTTATGAATATTGGCATAAAAGCTTCTAGGGACAAGCGACCCATGCATTAAGTTCTGATTTATTAGTCTTTTTGCTTTCTCTGTATCAAATTTGTTTTTCTAAAGAAGATTCCTTAACAGTTGAGAGCAAATATGTATGAAGACATGAAAATCCATGTCTGTGAGGGCAGAAGTGGGACAATGGAATTAAAAACCATGGGGATGGATTCTTCAGAACTTTAATATGATGTGTTGCCTTTACTTAAACTGTAGTCTCACTCATTTTGTCCTTGAATGGAAGTGTGAACAATGCAATGATGAGTTGCAGTGTCATCTGCAGTCTCAGTGAGACCTTTCTAAAGAAGGCCTTTGAGTCTAAATGTCATTGCTAACTTTCGTCTGCTCTCCGTGTGACTGTTAGGTAAACCTTTTGTTCCCTTTAAAGATAAATACTAGTATACGTTTCTGGGTTTTGGCTTATTTATACAGAATTGCCCTTTAAAATGTAGAATCTATTTCAACTCCAAATGTCATATTAAAGGCAAATTCCCTGTACTTAACTTCTACCATGTAAGTTTTATACCTAGCAGCTTCTTCCTCTCTCTGTCTTTTGCTGTACAAATAGTTTTCTCCATCCAATACAAATGAGAGGTCTTTTGTGTAAAAGCAGTCACGTTTTGTACAAAAGCTGCTGCAATCATGGTTTATACAAAAGGTAGGAGGAATTTTCTGGTTATTCCTCTTTGTGTGTGGTGCCACCATATCTTGAGTGAATATTCTAATCTAATAATGCCTCTGCTCTTATACTAACGTGCGGTACTGTCTTTCTTGAGCAGAAGGAGGTTTTTTTGAAGGAAGCTTTGAAAATGAAGGAAGCATTTGTGGCAGTGACTCTACATTCTACCGGCAGACAGAAGGTATGCTGCTAAAAACTTGTTTGATTAAAACATGGTCTTTACACTTTGAATTACTGGACAAATAGCATAGAGTGCTGGTAAGTCTTGTTCGCAGATCCAACAATCTTTTAGCTAAAACATTTAGCAAGATACTAAAAATACTTTCTGTACAATTCTGGGATATCTTGATTCGGTATTACAGCTAATACATGCTTATTCTAGTGTGATTTTCTTAATGTTCATTTTTTGTTACTTCTCTCCCATTTCCTTTCCTATACTCATATATTCTTTTCATTCTCTTTCTTATATTCTGTTGGTGTTCATAAGAAGTTTATCAATTTTCTTATGATTTCCTCCTAAATATTTTGCTGGATTCTAAAATAAGCAACATAAAAATATTGTGGTTTATTGTATTTAATATTTACATTTAAGAAGTAGCATAGAGATTGAGACAAACTTCTCTGTCTTAAGGTGTTTGTTTTACTGTGCGTAATTATGGATTGAGGAAACGAACTTTGTCATGAACAACCTTAGATTTGAATATATATCCAGAATATGAGTCTGAATTTTGGAGCTTATTGTGCAAAATTTACATATATGAAGAACATGGTGTTTTTTCTTATTCTTCACCTAGGACACAGCATGATGGATACCCTTGCTGTGGCCTTACGTGTTGCGGAGGAAGCAGTGGAAGAAGCTATTTCTAAGGCAGAGACCTACAGTGACAGCCTGGTAATGTTTTTTAAAAAAAAAGTTTTCATTTAAATAGAACAATTATGTTTCTTTTAATTTGGGTAGTGGTACAAAAACAAGTAGGTACAGAAGAAAACATAAAGAAGTAGTGACTGTCTCATGCAATACCTAAAGAGTTGAGTGTGGGTTTTATGAACTTGTATCCAAGGTGCATGTTGCATTTCGGAAGGTGACATGCAATGTAAGTACCTGTAATTTCTTCCCACAGTGCCAATAGGGCATATTCCCCATTTCCTGATCAACACCATTTCTGTGGAAAGGCTGTTTCTATGTGATTTTAGAAACTACAGATATCCATTTTTATGCAGGACAAGCAGAACGAGGCTTGTTACTTGCAGGAACACAAGGAGGACCTCATAGAAGAGCTGGCAACAACCATCGTGCAGAAGGTATGGCATGCATTTTTTCCTTAGCTTGTTTAATAGCCAAAACACAAGCTTTTAGTCTGGTGAGCTTTGACTCTGCTAACAGCAAAAAGGATGACACCAAGGAAGAAAGTAGAGTAAATGACAAGTTGCAACTTGAACTATCACAGTATAGGCTTAATCAGCTGAATCTGACAGAGGGATCATGGGGTTATTTCTCCCCAGATGCGGGACCCTACAGTTGCCCTTGCTGAATTTCATTAGGTTCCTCTCTGCCTGACTCTCCAGCCTGTCCAGGTCATGCTCTACGGCGGCACAGCCTTCCGGCGTGTCAGCCACCCCTCCCAGTTTTGTGTCATCGGCAAACTTGCTGATGGTACACTCAATCCTTTCATCCAGGTCATTGATGAATATATTGAACAGGACTGGACCCAGTACTGACGCCTGGGGAACACCACTCGTTACTGACCTCCAACTAGACTCTGCACCACTAACCACAACCCTCTGAGCTCTATCTGTCAGCCACTGTTCAATCCACCCCACTGTCCATCCATCTAACCCACACTTCCTAAGCTTGCCTGCGAGGATGATGTGGGAGACAGTGTCGAAAGCCTTGCTGAAGGCAAGGTAGACAACATCCACTGCCAACATTAATTCTGCTTATCAAGTCTTTGATAGTCCAGAGCCTATCTCAACCAAGTGACTGCTTTTATCAAAAGCTGCCTAGCAAGATTTTTATGCAATAGAGTAATATTCTGTAGATATTTTAAACTGGAGTCAGAAAAGTTGTGGAAATTAAGTGTAGCAGGATATAATCTCTCAGTGTAGGGAGACGGGTAGTCTGTATGATCTTCTCTCTCTCTTAAGACAGTGTAGATTTTCAAAAACAAAAATAGTGCCTAGACACCTAACACCTCTTTGTTTTCAGTAGAAGTGTGTCTAGATGCCATGGGAGCCTTTGAAATTCTCCTTATAACTAGTATTTTATGTTTCTATGCAAACATTCCTGTCTGAGAAAATACTTGATAGACGCTGCTAACGTTTAAAGCATTACTGTAGGAACAGGTTTCCATGTTTATTTAATTCACCTCTGATGTTCCTACAGGCATCAATTATGATTTATTGTATCGATGCTTATGCAATTGCAAGATGAGAAGAAATGCATGTGGGTTGTCAGAATCATCCTTGCATGAACTGGAGCAAAAGCAAAGGGAAACTCAAATGTTCTTCCTAGCCAGTTTGCCTTGAGACAGGGTTAACGCTGTTTTTCTCCATACAGCTCAGACGGTATTTTCCAAGCACTGGGGTTTTTTCCTCCCCCTCCCACCCCATGTCCCCATACCTTGCAGATTATAAAGAAGCAGAAAAGCAAAACTGAGCAGGCCGAGGCTGACTTTGAATGGCCGCCATCCAGGAGCAGTGGGCTGGCGTCTGTCGCTGTCTCAGACCAGAGTATGCTGACTTTTCCAGGGAGCCGCAGGGGGTCCTACACGTTATGGGTGAGTGACTGAGCACAACTATTGATGGGTGCTGCTGCACAAAACTGGAAGATCGAGATCATGGAGAAGTGTACCTACTGCCTGGAATGGTACGTGGAGACTTGCAGAGAACAACCTTTAAACCTGTTTCTGGACAAACTGTGGCTCAGTTGCATGCTTTCCTGGCGCGTCATGGGCCATGGAAGTACAGCACAGACACTGTGTGGTATTGGTGAGTGTGTTGGGGAGGACTTAAGTTTGTGATATGAGCAATCTCACTGCTTGATTTGGATCCTAACAGGACTCAATACCTCAGTGTTTATTCCTTAAAACAGTTTTTATGCTCACTTAGCTTTTATTTGGATTTTTGCTGATTGTTAGGTTTTCTTTTGTACAATGTTAGATTTCTCTAATGTTTTTTTTTTCTTCTGAGCCATCTTAAAGAAAACAGCCACCACCAACAACAAAAAAGTAAACCCAACTGTAGAGCACCATTTATGTCTTACACTAAAGAATATTTCCTCCTCCTTTCATTTATTTCTCAGCACAATGCCTTTAGCTCCTGCTGTAAAGCTGAAGAAAATCTGACAAGCTGCATTAGTAACATTTTAAGAAGAGCAGCAAGTGAAAACAAGTGAAAATAAGCTGTAGGCTTGGATAGCTGTTTCACAATCCAGGAGGGAGGACAGTGACAGATGAGTTCCAGCTCATTTTGATACAGTGGTTTAAGCTGCTGCTCCCAAGTGTCCTGCTGCTGCGCCAGTAACCACCTCTCCCCAACTCAGCAGAACCGCCAGAATCAAACGCGTGCTGTGCCTTAGTTCCCAGCTAAGTTTGCTATCTTACACTGCCAGTGAAAATAGATTTATGCCAGAATATAAGGCTGTGGGCCAGAATTGCTGAGATACAGACTTACGTTCTCATCCCCCACCTATTTCCAAATTAAAGGAGTAATGCCTTTAAGCTGCTGCTGTTAACCAAATGATCACAAGTCACGGTAAGCGCGTTTAAGCGCTTTACTCTATAGCTCCTAAGCAGCTTTCTTGTGGAACAGAAGAGCCAGGAGAGGGAGAGTTAATTTTGTGTCTCACTCAACTGAGTTTTCTTTCTGGAGTTTAAGGACAGGACATAGGGGAACATGCTGTTCAAATCCTTAGTTACTACACCAGAAGCCTGTTGTTATTCTGCATTTGGAGAGCTGAGCTTGAGCTCAACACATTTTGAAATTCTGTTCTGACATGACGAGTTTGAGTCCCAAATTTTCGCCAGAGAGAGACTTATTGGTTTGAGAAATAGTAGAAATGTCATGCTGAGGTGAGAAAAGCCATGATGAACAGCTTCAAAACTTCTGCAGCCATCAATCAGTACTAGAGATACAGATGCGTACAGTGCTTTATAAGGACTTTCTACCTCTTTACAGGGTCTTTCGCCACATTTGTCACCGTTTTGTCCAATTGTCTTCCCACAGTGTGTTAAGGAACATGAAGGAATTTGTCCATCTGGTCTGGATTCTCTCACCCATCCCATAAATTCAGTTTCTGCCTTTTGCTTTGCTAGGGTTGTTTTACTGTTTTCTTTTGTCCCTTGAAGTACACATGTGTATATTTTTGTTTTGCTTTGAACAGAGGAGAATTTTCATAGTATAACTAGATACCCTTGGAAAGGTAGCATAACTCCAGTTGCTCCCGTAGCTAATATAGATGTAGTTACGTGAGCCTATTAGGCTAGCAGAAATAAAGTCCTAGAAGCTCTAGCAAAGGGTCTACTGGAGAGCGTCCTGAAAAAGCAATTTGTGCAGAGCAAAAGTAGGGCAATTACAGCCTGCATGATTCTCAGCAGCAGCGGTGGAACAACCCAATTTCCTTTTCCTGAGCTTTCCATTCAACTTTGCTTCCATTCAGCTACGAATGGTAAGCATGCATCTGTCAGCAGATTTGGAGGACTAAACTGCATCAGTTTCTCCTCTGTATATCATTTGGGAAAGTTACCTTTTCTGCCAGAAGAACTGTGCTATTTTTTTCTTTCCAAAACAAAACCTAGCTTCTACAGAATCTGGCAGAAAGGGTCTATGGCCATATGCCCTTTCCAGACAAAGCTCCTTACTCCTTCCCAGGTGGACTTTGGAACTCTTGAGTCCAAGCTCGTAACAGCAAATCCTCGTGGGCTCCACTGCAATAAGTGAAGTTTTTATATTTCCTAACTGATGACATTATGTTGACCAAAAAAAACCCAAACCCTTGATGTGTGTACACATCCTGCCATTGAGCTGTGTGTGTTGGCTGAGTTTGAGCAGAAATCTGCCTGTAACGATAAAACCCCTTTCTTACTAGTACATGCCACAGCTAACAAGGGGGCTCTTGCAACAGATTTATTAAGATGTTCCTAGTGTAACCAAGGTTTTTGTAGACACTGTGTGGCCACAACAACCCCAAGGGAAGCAAAAAAAAAAGTGTGTGTTTTTTTTCTATCAAAGCTATAAAGCTGACTGTTACTGGATTAGAGTTACATATGTGAACCTGTTTCCCAATAAGGATTATTTAAGTAAAGCTTCCTCTGTTTGAGGCTTCTTTTGTTACCTGGCAAACAAATTAGTACTTAAAGCAAGCAGAAGCAGGATATGTTAAATAAAAGGGAAGAAGAAATGCGATTAACTGACAGACACGCAGAGGACAGGGAGGTAAGGATAGCAAATCTGAAGGCAGTTAGGATTTCATAATTTAAAACTGGGCATTTATCTTAGAGCAAATATTTTTGTCTTCTGTGTAGAAGATAATACGCGAGGGTTTGCTAGCACAATAAAGCTAGTATCATTCAGGTATTCAGGGCAGTTGCATGCTATAACACTGGCCGTTAGAAACGCATGTTTATTACTGCATTGCATTTTGTTAGCAAAGCACCTTGCTTACAGCGTGAGGGGGAGCTGTAATAATTCCAGATATAACTGTGTGGTTATATCTGCCAAGCAATTTTTCTTTTAATCACAGCTATTTTTGTGTAGCTCATCTGTATCAGTCAGAAAGTTCCAGTGGGCTCTGGAAGCCCTGCATGACCTGCCTGCTCATGCCTCTTTGTAGAGTGAAGTAAAAGATGTACACAGAGAACTTGAGCTGCGTAAGCTGGGGACAACACAGTGCCAAGAGACCAGCTGCATGAGACCTGCTCGATTGGAGCAAAATCTATTGATCTTCATATTAAGGAGCACGCACACACACGTGGGCAGTATCTCGCTGAAATATATTATTGATGGTTTAACTGCAGTAGTATGGTGCAGTTGTAGCTATAGATATTATCTTTTCCTTTTTTCCTCTTAGATTTTTTTGAGATCTCTTGCCCATGCTAAAAATAGTGATACAAGGCTGGAATATTTTATTTCCCCATCTCATAAAAAGAGATGGATGGCACCATCTGTTTCTCATTACCAATAAGCAAAGGCTGTACAGCGTTGGGGTAGGAGGAGGTTAGAGCAATGGGCGGATGCTTCTGTGCTCTCTCAGTCCAATTGTCCCCCCATACATCACTGCCAGTGAGAGCAAATGACCAGTTGGCATGTTGTATCCCATTTAAACATCAATGGAGCGCAGGCCTCCTGGTGTGTTCTAAGTGCTGTATTAGTGGTCTTTATTTTACAGCTGAAAGATTGCATATATAAACAGAAGCTGATCCATAATTTATAGTATATAAAACAGCTAGGGATATAGGGAAAAGAGGGATTTCATTAAATACACATTATGATGCACCTCAAGGGACACAGAAATTTACTGGTTAAGCTAATTGTAAGGTTCACAGCGTACCAGCAGTTGCTTATTTTTTCCTCTATTTTTTTTTCCTTTGATTTGTTTTAAAGAGAAGGAAGGTTCCACAAGCCTGAGGTCCAAAACTGCTTTGGAAATCTCTGGAGGTTTTGCAGGTGCTCTATACCCTTGTAGGTTTGTACCAAACAAATATTTGAAGAAAACCTTTTTGAGGAGGAACCCTGTTTAGCAGTTACGACACAGTGGGAGAGCTGCTTCAGATGAGGGAGGCATAACACTGTAGGAAGTTGATACCAGCTGACATCAGTTCTTTCCTATCAACGACTCTGCATCAAAAACCTCATATTTATGTCTAATTAATAAATGTGGCACGTCATAGGGAAGATGGAGCTTTTAGCTTTTATACATGAGCTGCGATCAGAAGGTTGCACAGAGTGTATTGCTGGGACCTACTTCCAATGAGGCAGGCATGCAATTATACAGAAACCCATCAGCTGGATCCTGGTGGGTTGTTTACTGTCTTGTTTCCTTCTAGAAGAAGCCAACTGCAGCACTATCTTCTCTGCACAGAATGGGAAAGAACAGTATGCTTTGAGATGGAAAAGCACTTGGTACTTTAGAAAATAATGCTTTGGGTTGTTTTTAGTTTTTTTTTTTAATTAATATTTATGACGAGAAGATGCAACTTTCTCTAAGTGCTTTCCAGGTGAGAAATCTTACTGTCATCTGTTGACTCTGCAGGTGTAGCATTGTAGTCTCACTGCAAAAGTGGTCTGGGTTTCAGATCAGGACAACCCTGTCCACAGTAATCTGGCTGATTTCCCTCTTTCCACTGCAGCAGAAGGATAGGATACAACTGCTTTTGCAATTCTGACTCAGCAATTAGTGCCACGTTTTAAGGCTTCAGGTGGCTAAATAATCAGTGCAAGGCTAAACATGGCACCATTGTCCTTTTAAGGCTGATTGTATAGTTTGAGTTTCAGATGTATCTCTAGCAGAAGATTACTGATTCTTGCTTTCATGCACTTGACGAACATTAAGAAGACAGTTTTGGATGCTAGATATATGATCAAGCCCATGCAGGCCTAAATTCAGCTGGATTATGCTTACTGCCCGCAAACCAAGATAGGTTTTAAGGCAGAAAAGGGAGTGGGAGAGAGGACAGAGAAGGATGGTCATTCTATAATGTTATTTTCCCAATAATTTAGATCATATGTTGTTCTTTCAGCTTTATTTTGTTTTAAAGATGTTATCTTCAAACTCCTGGATATCACAAAGGTCTAACATAAAACCTGTGATGCTTGGAGCTGGGCTGCCTGACAAATCTTTCGTTATTTTTAGATGAAATCAGGGTGTATATTGTCACAGCAAGAAGCAAATAAACACAGAACACTTAAGGCTTCCTCTGTCAAGTGGGTGTTTGAGTAGGAGATGCAGTGATGCGCTCTGATGGGTGAGTGCACTGCTGAGCACAGCTTTGTAGACAAGGGGCAGAATGGGACACGAAAGGTTGCACAGGGTACTGAGCAACCTAGAAATTAACAAAAAATAGAGTAGTCGTGCAGTGAGGAGTATTCTCTTGAAAAAAAGGTGAGTTTATGTGTGAGGCTGCAACTAGACTTGAGATGAAAATGCCAGCTCATCTTCCACTACTCCTCTGTACACATTGCAGTCTCCCAGTGGGATACACTAGTAGCAACTTAGAATCATATTACCCTACACCAGAAGAGGGATCTGTCCTTTGCGGTTGCTCAACTTTCTCGTCTGTAAATAATATAGTAATACTGTCATCACAGGATACTAACTGAGCTTTCAGTATCTTCAAATGAAAGGTGTTACACAACTGGGAAGCATCTGCACTGTTTGGTTTTCTAAAGAGACGTAATAGAATATTCCAGGTTCGGGAGGAGGGAAGAAGAATGGGCCATGGGCGAACATATGAGAAATAGTAACAGCTAAATGAACAAGGGTACCTGTAAAGGTGGTGTGTAGATTACAGTTGCATTGGTATATCTGCCCTCTATTCCTGTCAAAGCATGTAACAATTGATTTACCACAAACTTCTATAGACTTCTTCACATAAATCCATTACATTGATTGAACTATGCTGTTTTACGCTCCTAGCACTTTCCTAAATTGTTAGCCCCATAAGTACAATAAAAGGATGTTTATACTCATCTCCTGGAACCAATATTTAAATCTCCCTTATAACTAGTTTCCAAATCCCTTGCAACCAAAACGTTTTCACATGTGGGGCCTGCTTACTATTTGGAGGGGGAAGTCCCTCAAACACTATGGATTATACTTCTGTGTGGTGATGTGTAGAGCTACTTGCGTGCTCAGCAGCCATGGGTTTGTTGGCGAATAACCTCCTGCCTCTCTCCCTTGCAACCCATCTCTCAATCCTCAAGGTCAACTAACCCAAACCGAACCAAAATAAATGCACACCCAAATGTGGCTCTACGTATTATTACACAGCTTGCAATTCCTACTGCTGACGGACCTATCCCTGACTAACTGAGCCTTATCTTTGTGGTTCCTTTAAAGGAACAATGCTTTTAAGGGGCAGAAGGATAGCAAACCCACGTAAAGTGCAGCTGGGCTATGTCTGTGTCACTAGTGAACAACAAGCCAGCTTGGGCAGACCCTGGAAGGACGGATGCTCTAAGGCTTTTGCAGGAGAGGGAGCAGTCATCTTTGCTTTCTCCCAGTCAGTTACTGAAGGATTTGCCCTGATGGCTGGGATATCCTAACCAGGGTTTAGGTCAGAGCACGAAGAAGGGAAGTTTTTTCCAACTCAGTGTGAAAATCTCCCGTTCATCTCCCTGTTCTTGCCCTTTTTCAGAAGCCATAGGGTTGTTAACGGATACTTTGCCACATACAAGATTAACTGAGGAACAGATGCTTGAAACCCTTGGTATTTCACTCCCACTGCTAAATGTCTGGACTGCATACATTTGAGCAGAGTGAAAATCACTTCCAGGGATAAATAGGCTGTGGCAGAGTGGCAGCGATCGCAAGCTCGTACTGTCTCCTTCCTGGTGTGGGAGTTTGCTTACCAAAGGATGCATTTGCTGTTGATGCTTAGAGATTGCTGCTGTATTTGCTCAGGTAGGTGGGACCTGCTGGTTCTGTCTGTGCATCGATTGTATTCATAGAGGATGGATGAGAAGCAGGCGAGGGTTTTTCGCTGCATGGCTAGCAGGCATAGCCGTAGAATTTGCAGGTGAGGAGAGGGGACCGATAAGGTTGCATTTAAGTCGTCTGTGTTTGTGCTGTCAGTTATAGGCTGCTTCCCTGAATAAATAAGGTCGTCTTCAAAGCACAAATTAGCGGCTGCCCCACAGGTCAGAGCTTGCACAGCACAGGACCCAGAGGTGCCCTCGCTGCCCTCGGCCCCGGTGTTGAGGTCCCAGTGCCTCCAAGGGCTCCTGCCACGGTGACCCTGCAGCTGCCTTACCCTTGTGGCACCCGGGGTTCTCAGTCCCTGCTGGAGCTGGGAGAGTCCTTGATCTACTCTAAGTAAGTGCAGAATAAATCACATTTTTACGAGTTAAACCAGACCAAAGAAATAGGGGAAAGTGAGGAGAAAAACATGCGTGATCCAGAATATCAATTGTAGAGTTCAGTCAGTTGCTTTTGAGATCTATTTTGAATTACCACTTTGGCTTCTCTTTAGAAGAAAGAGCAATTACCCATACTTTTACATCACAATGTGGAGCAAAATCTTGATATCGTCTCTCTAAACAATATGCATACATATAACAGTTATTCAAGGTAAATAACCCATAGATTATCAACGTTAGACTCAATATTCACAAGCGTGTTTTATAAAAAGTTGTTCTTGCTTTTGGTTACTTGTTTTGGTTTTATTTATTCAGTGTTCAGAAGCATGAACTTGTAAATTTTTATAGACAGAAGATGGAATATTTCTATTTACTAAGTAATAGGAGACATTGTATGTGATTATTTTTTTATTCACTCCTTCCTTCTTTAATCTTCGGAAACCATGTTGCCTTATTTTTTTCCCCCTGAAGGCAAGCAATGAAACAGGACTGTACATGCAAAAATTATTCCTCTTAGTGCTAGCCCAGTACAAGATGAAGGCTGAGTTCTCTTCTGTCCAGACATTATAACTAGGCAGCAGAAATCCCCTAAAGAGGGGTAAAAAAAACCCAAAGAGAATAATAATGTGTCTGGGTTTTCTTTTTGAAACAAACATCTTGCAGCAGATGCCAGTAGGCAGGATTCGGTGGAGAACTCATCTAACTAAAGCGTTTGGAAATGCCTGTCAATACTGTAACTATATTTTGCAAGCTGTGCTGTGCTGCACAGCAATCCAGTATGCAACTCATGCCTCCAAGGGAGGAGAGCGTGGAGCAAACATAGCAAATGACCTGTTTGGTTGCAATGCCATCTGCTGATATACTAATTTATTGCAGAGACTAACAGTTGTGGTACCTTAGTGTCTGACTGCAAACATACAGGGCAGCCTGGTAATTCATCACAAATAAATACACCTAACATAGCAGCTGAGTGACACGTTTTTTTTTGCTGAGGAACCAGAACTTCTGGTTAGAAAAGGTGCTGGTAGCTTTAGCTGTGAGGGAAGGGTCTTCTTCACTTCTCGTGTTTATAAATCAGGACCAATGCTCCTGCATTCCTTTCTCCTTTTGAAAATCATATTTAGGCTGCTGTATTATTTGGATACTTTTGGAAAACAGAATGGATTGGTTCTTCTGCCATGAGATCTTGTTGCTGCCTAAATTTGTAGGCAATTGCTAAAGACTCAGGGCCATGACTCCTCCGCTTGGTCAGTAAATATCCCTTGTTCCAATGGGAACTGATCCAAGAGCCTATGGGGGTAGCTGGCCTTACTGTAGGACTTCCCTGCATCCACGCACAGGGAAACTACATGGAGCGCCAGCCCCCAGATGGGCTTCTCAATCCTGTTCCCTTATGTTCAGTGTTCTGCTTCCTATGCAAATGTCCGTGAGAGAAAAACGTCCCCTGTGGATGAACCAATGGGCTGTTATGTCTATGAGGAAGGGAGGCACAAATGCAGCGCAGTAATGTGTACTTGTGCTGCCTGCCACAGGAAAGCGTGGCAGCGAAGTCAGCAGCATGAGCAGGCACGTACATGGGTTTGCAGCCCATGCTGAAGCCCATGCTATAGATCTGGAGCTGCTGAGTTAGTGGTGCCAGCTGAGTTCAAGTTGATGCAACTGTGCCAACCACGATTAGAGCTTTTGCTGCGTAACCTCACACCAAATGACTAACTTTCTAGTTTGCTCTTAATTGCAAAAGCAACAAAGGGAGGTCTTGAGTCATTTGCTTTTCAGATAGAGTCATCAGTCGGGCTGGTAATTGGTTGGAGCTAGACTTGTGGACAAACATTTACTTTTGTGCTCTGAAAAAAATGGCCATGTTTATGCCAATGTAGGCTGATTTGTTCTCACACCAGGATAGGCTTCTTTCCTATTCCTACACCAGGCTTGGCTATTGACACTCCCTTCTGTGGTGTTATCGGTGTTACCAGTGATTTGAACTGCTAACAGGGATGAATATTTACACTTTCTTTCCACCCATACTTGTCTGAGAAAAACATACTTCTACTATCTGTCCTTCCATCCCTATCTAAACCTAACTTTCAGAACAAGAAATAACTTAATCCTCTACTTTCATTTATTGTTCTTAATTGGAGCTTATTAGAATGCTGTCACTTTTTTATGGTTTAAATCTCTTCAGTTACAGGAACTACAGAGAACTACAAAAGTAGTAGTGGAAAAGTGCTAGTTCAACAGCCTCTTCCAGTAGCATCATTTCATCCTTTTTCAGGATCTGAATGCAGGGGTGTAGTCAAGCTATTTTAGCTTGGCATCACTTTTCTCTCCTTGAGCCTTCTGTGACATTGAACCATCTTCAGTGAGAAGAGGTGGTACCTATAGCAGAGCACTCCAAGACAGATTTTATCAAAAATTCATATAAAGTGTAGAAAAAGGATGAGGATGGCCTCAAGCCAAGCTTTGGAGGCACCAAAAGCGTTTTCCTCTGCTGCATTTGGAGGGGTTTTCCTGGGAATTAGCAGCAGTTCCTGCATAATACCAACTTTCTGCTCTGCACAGAGAGTTGGCAGAAACTGTGGTGACCAGTTTCCCTCCGACCTGACCCCAAAGTTTCAGCACACAATTTAAAAGAATCAGCTTGTTTTAGATAAGCTTGTTTGAATAAGTTTATTTGAGATCCTAGGCTGCCATACCACAAGGTATGTGGTATGTGACTGCTTTCTTTTCTGTGCTTCTTTGTTTATCAGTGTGTTTTGTCCATCAGGCCCTTCATGCTTGTCTTCTTTTTAAATCCTTCAAGCTGTTGTGTATCTTCTAGTCCTTCAGAAAGACACATCTGCCCTATAGTGTAGGTGCACCTGACCTACCTTTAAATTGCTCAGGCAGGGCTGATAGCAGCGTTGCTGCAGAAGCACAGGTCTGAGGGCAGGATTGCTGAGCTCCTTCCGTGGGTTTCATAGCCCGAGACAAGTTCTGCATTGCCAGGGTTAAGCTGCTGGTGGGTCTGGGGTTAGTTGAGAGCTAAGTGCAGACGCTGCCATCACTGCGATGCAGCCTTTACTGTGATGTTTATGAAACACTGAGTAGGCGGGTGAGAAACTGCCATTTAAACAAAACACCAGAAAAGCTGTCAAACCTACAGATTTTTTCATAATAAGAAAAAACATGTTATTTTCATTATTTGAGCCCAGGTTATCATGGAACAGACTACTTGAGTTTTTCCTGTTGTTTTTTTTTTTTTTTCTTCTTCTTCTTCTAACGCAGTTCTTTAAGTAATAAGGGAAAATAGATACTAGTGGTTAAACTGTAGGGTATTCCTTCTTCTGGGTTCTTCAGCATCTCTTATCTCTCTGTGTTTGCCATACTCGTGGAAGAAGAATGTGCCCTGAGGGACTATTCTTGGTACTGTGAAAATGGTGACAGCCACGACAACTTGCTCTTTTCAGTACATAACAACTTTAACACAAAGATATCAGAGGATGGCAGACGTGAACTGGACCCAATTTATCATAAGAATGGGAAGTTGAGTAGTTCTTGCTTTATAATCAAGTGAAGTGAGCCACAGCACAGTTCAGGCTGCGAATTTGTGGCAGAATTGTTTATATTGTTCATATATCCTGGCAGGACAAAATAAAAATTAATGAGCAAATTCCTATAGCAAAAAAAAAAAGTACCTGTCTGTATTGTGTTAAATTATTAACACTTTTGCGAGATTAAGGAGGACTCGGATGATCTTGATCGGTTGAAGATCTAGTTTGAGGTTTGAAACAGCCTAAATATACATTTGAATATAGCTGGCTTGTGAAAGTGGTCATCTGAACGTTTCCCTATAATAAAATTTTACAGTACTACGAGCTTATTTTCAGTAGTTCATGTCACTGAATTTGAAAGGAAACACTCCAATGCATCATGATAGAACCTGTGTCTTTGCATGGACAGGATTAACCAAGTTATGCAGTTGTTGCAGTTACAGAAAATACTTGATTCTAGGGCACTAATTCTGGCTTTTTTTCCAGATTTCAGGAGCCAAACTAAACCCTGGTGTTTGGTTGTGCTTCTTTTTACTGAATCTGTTATGAAATCACACTGCTGAGCCAAGGATACAGGAAGATTTGCAGTTAATTAAATCTTCTGGCATCGTACAAGGGTCCCACACAGGAGCATTTCAGATGGGAGGAGGTGCAGCCAGAAAAGTGGTGAAATTGTTGCTTTCAAGCCAGCAGGACTCCCAGTAATGCCTATGCTGTCCTGGGAACTGAAGGGACTTGAAAATAGCTGAAAGTCAGGTTATCCTTTTCCTCGTCTGCACCAATGCAAAGCAGAGCTCTGATGCAGGCAAAGACTGGCCCTTTTGAGATTAACAGTTTCAGTTAATTATTTGTAATTTGAACATCAGTCAAAATGTACAAAGATTTGAGAGCGCCAGCTTGGCCTGAGTAAAGAAGCTTAGCCACTTGAAAGCATACTTCTTAATGAAACCCTGGCATATGCAGGCAGTCTTTTACCAACGCTGTTACGAAGGCCAAGACAGCGGTTTTGAGTGGTAAAAATGTGTGCGGAAAAAGCTAATTGTTGTTTGAAAAAGTGATCTCTTTTGCCCTTCAAGCTGCCTAAGCACATACTGTCATCAAAAGCAAAGTTATTAATTAAAATAAAAAATTGCACTGCAGCCAGTGTCAGCCAGATGTTAAAACTTGACTCGAGCTGCTGTAGCTTTGCTTCTAGAATTACAGACGTGATTTGATATGTAAGAGTGAAGTATCCCAAAATCAGCAGGACACTGCCAGCTTTCACAGGTTTTTTTCAACATCTGGTTAAATTTAAATGTGACTTCTGTAACTGACCCCTGTGCCTATGTCAAAACTAAAATGTATGATCTATTTATGTGGTTCCAAAGGAAAGCGCCTTCCCCTCAGTAGTAGACAGGGCTCATTAACAATCACAACAGTATTTTACCTCATTTTGACTTGAAATGTGACCCTCCTAGAAACAGACAGATGTGCAATTGTAGGCTATGCTGACTTCATTAGCAAGACTGCATAAAACTGCCCGGCTTATTGTGTGACATGTATGTCCTAGTAAAAAAAAAGAATTCTGCATTAAAGTCAGTTGAGTTGCACATCTGTTTTTGGGGAACAGGCTTGCTTGTTTGATTTTTTTTAATTTTTAATTTCAGCAAATTGTTACACCAGATGGCCTGTTGAGCCAACAATAGATCATCATGTCTCACCACAATGGGATCTCTTTCTGGTTAGCTTGAGTCAAAGCAGTTAGGTATCAGTCCTCACCAAGCACATTCCTAACAACTTCACCTTAGTTATTTCTCTCCATCTGGTCCGTGGTACTGTAAACAATTTCCTGCCTCCTTGCATGGCATCAGAAATGCACATAAATAAGCAATCTAGCGCTGAAACAATTCTTTTGAACGGATTAAATTCAATTTCTGGATGCTAGCAGATCCCACACTTCTATGGGTAACTGAATACTGATACTAATTATGGTAAAGAGTTTGATAATTAAGTATTTCTATTTTTAAATTATGCTGTTTGATTTTTATTCCCACAGAGGTCTCAGTCTGCATTCTCCCTGGCTAGTGAAGATATGCCCAGTAAAGGACTAGACCCTGCTTCGTCTGTGACTGAGGCTCTTTGGAGGCAGCAAAAAGGACAATTCAGGAAACAGAAGGAACGCAAGCTTTCTGCATTACCCAGCTGGAAAAGTGTGGACAGGCTAAATGAAACAAGTAAATATTTCTAGTACGAATATGACTTTTTTGGTACTCACTCATATGTGGGATAAATACAACTTAAAGCGAGGACTCTCTCCAAGAAATTTCTGCTGATCTCTGTGCTTACAGGGGTCACATGTAAAGATGTCTGTTTGGTGATGCTGAGTGTCATGGTTTCATTGCTTATCGTACTATTGTACTTTTTCCAAGAAAAGATTCAAAATTTGGGCCCTTGGGGAGTTGATTTTGTGTTGGTAGAAAACATTAAGCATCTAATTTGGATATATTTCAGAGCTTTTAAGACATAAGAGACCAAAGAGCCCTGCAGTTGCCCACAGACTCCCTTCTGTTGCACAAGTTAACTGTTCATGTGGTTACATGGTGAACCAAACAGTGAAATAATTCACATATGGGATACCCCCTTGCACCTTTATTTTCAACCCTGATGAATGCAGCAATGCAGTGTTCTGAGCATCCCTACTAACTGCTGCTTCCACACAAGTTTGAGGAAGCTGTATGAGTAGGAACTTCACAGACCAGCAGTTTCCCTAGGTCTATGTCCTCTGTCTTTCCATGCATTAGGTATGATGCGAATATGGATGATGGATGGTGAGTAGCTTCCTGAGACAGCACCCTGGGATAGAATGCAATTCCCTGCTTACTTCAAGATGATATAAGTACAGGCTGTCATTGAAGAGGGTGGTTCCTGCTCTTGGGAGAGTCCCGTTTCCACCGCCTCTCTTGTTCTGGATGTAGTGTTCATGAGGCCGTAAGAGTGGAGCACCAGGCAGCTGCTGCACAGAGGAGTTGGTTAGTTTTCATCCCCACAGCGTTGCAAGGGGAAGGGCTGAACTGCTCACTGCAGCAGCAGCCCCTGGCTCCAGGTGGGAAGGAACAGCAAAGCAGCTGTTGTCCTCCCATGATGGAGTCGGCTTCTTCCTGCTTCTTCTCTTGTAACAGCTGTAGAGCCCATATGACCTCTCTAGCAAATTGGTTCATGAAACTAAACAAGCGGAAAACTTCTCTTTTGTAGCCTGAGTTTACCGGTGCTGTAAGTCTCACAGCTGACTTACTAGGCGCTGGCAAGCAGAAGCAGCCAAAACATGTGTTTGGGTGTCGTGGGAGCCAGGGATGGGGGCTGCCCATCAATTCCATTCATTTATCTGTAGAGCCGGTTGATAACCTGGGAGGCTGAAAATTCAACAGTGACAATACCCCTCCTCCCCCAAAAAGAAAGTGATAGTAAAGTAGTACTAAAATCCAACTTAACTAAGTATGCATTACTTTGTGAACTGCTCATTCAACCCCCTGTCAGAAGTGTTGTTCTCCTGGGCATTTTAGTGGAAGGCCTATTTTCAGTAAAGCAGTTAATTGGGTGCTTAAATTTAAGAACCCACTTCAATCTCATTGAATTCAACTGTTGCGTAATTTAGTACTTAACAATTGCTTAACCACAGCAGAATGACAAATTGACCCAGTTTCCTTTCAGGTGCTTTACTCGGAGGATTTGTTCTGCTTCTTTCATCTAAGAACCACATTTGTGATGAAATTGTGGTGCCTGTTGAGCTCATAGTAAATACCTGATTGTGCTAATTTGTGTAAATATGATCTCACCTGTAAGCATAGAATCATAGAATAGTTTGGGTTGGAAGGGACCTTTCAAGGTCATCTAGTCCAACCCCCCTGCAATAAGCAGCAGCGTCTTTAACTAGATCAAGTTCCTTGGAGCTCTGTCCAGCCCGACCTTGAATGTTTCCAGGGATGGGGCATCTACCGCCTCTCTGGGCAACCTGTGCCAGTGTTTCACCGCCCTCACTGTAAAAAATTTCTTCCTTCTATCTGGTCTAAATCTCCCCTCTTTTAGTTTAAAACCATTACCCCTTGTGCTGTTGCAACAGGCCCTACTAAAAAGTTTGTCCCCATCTTTCTTGTAAGTCCCCTTTAAGTACTGAAAGGCCGCAATAAGGTCTCCCTGGAGCCTTCTCTTCTCCAGGCTGGACAACCCCAGCTCTCTCAGCCTCTCCGATTAGGAGAGGTGCTCCAGCCCTCTGATCATTTTTGTGGCCCTCCTCTCGACCCACTTCAACAGGTCTGTGTCTTTCCTGCGCAGCTCTGTATTAGGATACAGAAAATGAAAGAAATCTCAAGCAAGAGTTTGGAGTGTTAAAATCAGTGGGCTTTTTAGTCATGTAGCCAAAAAGTTCACAATTCATTTTGGTTACAGTTTACACTGGTTTAAATGATGACTCAAGCTGAATCATGAATTGGTGCTTTTTTACCCTTTACCAATAGTTTCAAAATGAGACTTCTTAAATCTATTTTCATTTTCACAGGGATAAGTTATAGCATATACCCAAAGAACTGTGTGCAAAATCCATTCTTTTAAGTAAGTGACTTTGTTTTGAAAAATCAGGAAGGGACCATTTGCCATTACTTGAAGCTGGGGCAAAACTGAGTCAGCTTTCTGAATATAAAGTTCTCAGTTTTCCTTTCCAGCCTGCTTACCCTCTAGGATATAATCAACTACTCTTCTGTCCTTTCTTCAGTTAACTGAGGATGTTTGACCGATTCCTATGTGTTGCCGCTGTACAAAATAAGGGGATATGGTTTGGGAAAGAAAAAAGTATAATGGTGGGGCACTCCACTGCATTACGTTTGTGTGATGTGGTGCAGCTTAATTCAGTTCCTGTTGGAGATTTAGATCTTGCAGAGCTGTTTGCATTATTTGAAGGAATCACGTTTTTAATGAAAAAAGGTCCTCGTTCTCTCAAGAGAGTCCTGTACTTAGATTAGTGAGCATGGTTGGAAAAAGCAAACAAGCAGAAATTCCTTAAGCTTGATAGTATTCTTTTTTTCTCCAAAATCAGCTGTTACAATAAAGAGTTATTAGTTCTCCCTATGAACCTGACTTCGGTTGTATCATCAGCTGGTCACTGCTACAAGAAAGCTATAGCTATTTTGATTTTGTTTTAAGGAGTAAGAATGATTTCAGTGATGTATTTTTTTAAGTTCTCTGAATTGGCATGAAATTTAGGGCATGAAAACAAGCCAAAAGGACTCAAATGAGTAACAAATACAAAACTTGTTCTAAATCTTGTGTAGCTCCTAGGTTTAATTACCGTTTAATTATTGTGTTTCATTTTTGTGGGGGTGTTTTGCTGGTGGTAGTGCACTATAGACTTATTTTTTTTTAAACTGAACACACCACCTTACTGCATACTTACGTTCTTTATGAACAATTCCAGGGAAAAAGTCATTTTCTTGAGCTCCAAGTATTTGTAATCATGTAACACAAGATGCTTGAGTATCATCTACAATGCTACCCAGATTTTACTTCCATTTTAAATAGTGATGTTCTGTTTACAGTTGTGGAAAACTAATAGTTTATAATAAGTATTTCTACAGTTTTCTGGAAATGGCAAATTTGAACCCATGGAAGGAATCTGTAAGGCTCAAAAATTCATTCAATAGGCTGAGATTACCGTGTAAATCCAAACCATGACAAGAAGAAAATTTTTACCTTTTGACCATATGTGTGACATTTATTTTTTTCTGCCAGAGTTGTAAAACATACTCTGAAAAAGTGTAAGAGCAGCAGTGCTTGGGTCAGACAAAAAGCTCATTTAGTCTAGGATACAACAGCAGCGACAGTAACCATAAGCAAGAGCCTAAGAAAGATTAAGAGAAAGCGAGTATTTTTCATGCTGCCTGAGTAGGCTCCGAACCTCCAGAACATTCATCTTAATGGCTACCTCAGCTAGAAGTGGGTTTCTGTATTTAGTAAACCTCACTGAATTTCTCTTTTGTGTCCAGAGCCATCTCTGTTTTATCCCAGATTAATTTCTAGCATCCATAACACCCTTAGGCAAGAAGCTCCACAGTTTCGGTACCCATTGCATCCCACTTCTTTCTTTTGTTTGTTTTGAACCTTGATTTCACTAGTTTCACTTGATGTCCTCTAATACTTAGGTTGGAAGAGATTCCACCATATCTTTTGGCATGTATCCTCTCAGTCATCTCTCCTCCAGCCGGCTTACGTAATCATTCCTTGAATGGAAGCCATTTCAGAACCTGGTGCAACCTTTGTTGCTCTTCTCTGATCCTTTTTCCATCTTTCCTTTTTCAAGATGGCGGACCAGAGCTGCACACAGAATCGAAGACATTTGCAAAACACAGGATTTATAGATGTCTGTGTACTGATGTTCCCTCATCCTTTCCTAATAATTCTTTTAGAGAAAAGCTTTGATCCAAGTACTCTTACATTTTAAATAGTCATCACCATGGCTTTAAGTGGTGGCTTCTGGTTAAACAGAGTATGGCAGCAGGGCTTACAAGGTGAGAGAATTTATGTGGCAGCAACACTTGCATTTGTTCATTAGTTTTGTTGAACCCTCCACTTTTGTGGCCAGTTGATTGCAAACTGGCAAGTAAAATGAGCCTTTCACCCTGTGATCATGTAGCGATAATTGTTCTTGTTTCATTTGCATAGATCCATCTTCTGTTTTTCAAAGCACTGATGGAAACTGGGTGGCTTTGCAGAACGTCACTTTGCCTCGTCCTCGGATGCTCGCCAAACCAAAGAGTCAAGTATTCGAAGCTTTGGAGAATGAATCCAGCGTTGTCTCTGCCTATGATGAGATGGGCTCAGACAGCGAGGATGACTACGACTGGAATGTGGCCTTGAACAAGCTGCGTCGGAGACCTCGGCAGTTACCAGATGATTTCTATTACACCAATTCCCAGTATGGTAGTGAATGGGTTTATGGCAATGATCAGTACCAGGCAGTGACCTCCCCTTCCTCTGGGTTATACACCAATACTGAGACGCTGTTCTCGGATTCTGAAACATCTTCGGTAAACTCTTCCCAGGAAGCTAAAGGACCTAGCAAACTTCTCTGGTTACAAAGCAGAACTCGAAGTGATATGCCCAGAATGGAAAAAAAACATTTCCATGGAGAACTGGATGTAAATTTCAATCCACAGGCGACCAGCTTGGAGTATTCGGACAGCAGTGAGACTGAAGAAGTCCATTATGATTTAGAAAAGAGATCAAGAAGGTGGAGGAAGAACAAAGCGATTTCTGAAGAATTATGTGAAGGAAAAAATCGCACAAAAACCAACAAGATGAATTTAAGTCAGGTAATTGTGTTTGAGCTTACCGAATGCAATCTCAAAAAGAGCTGGGCAAAACTAATTAAGCTATACTGGCAATAACATGTGAATTGTGAGTGGGAGTGGAGTGTTCTTGCAAGCTTTATCCTCCTCATGCCTCATAACTGAGAAGAAGCAAAGGTAAAGTCTCATATATGCCATGAACAGGCTTTGCCTCTTTCTTAAATATGCCACTTGCGTCTGATCAATGACATTGTTAATGCTGTAAAATGCAGTGCTCTTAAAAAAAAAAAGTCAGCATTTGCCAACAGCTAACAAATATTGACTAATCACCTGTTCTGTTGTACTGTTTTGGTTTTTTTTTAACACCTTTGTTCTTGGAATAAGAAATAACTCATATGCTTGGGAACCTCGTGTGTGCTCTTTGGAAATGTCCTGGTAAGGGATAAAGCTAATGAGCAGCAGAAATTCAGAAAGGGCTGGTTTTGAAAGATAGTCCAAGTGATGTCTGCTTTTAATTGGTCACTTGATTATGAGTTCTGGTGTGTTAGGGTAAGTGTTTACAAACTACTTCCATTTAAATAATTTGTCATTTGATAAAAAAAAAAAAAAAAAAGAAAGAGAAAATAACAGCTCAAACTTGGAATAACTGAGCATGCAACTTGAAAACAACAAAGCACTCCACAGACATTTCTTTTAAACAATTGTGGGATAACCAGAAAGCAAAGAAGTCTGTCTGGAGTTTGTCCAGGCCTGGGACTGGTATTATGTAAGGGATCCAGTTGTTCCCACAAAACTTTTTTAGCAGTACAAGCACACTTCTAACTAATTACCCAGCTGGATGAGGAGAATACTGACCCCTTGTCCAGTTCCGTTTCCCACGTCCTGCCCCTCTCAAGTCCTGGAGCTGCATCGTTGCTGCAGCAGAGTATAGGTGAGCCTGAAGCAAGGAGCTAAGTGCTGTCTTCTCCCTGTGCCTCTGACTACAGACAACCCAGTCCAGTCTTCAAAGCCATCTGAGCAATTTTAGGGTGCCTGGAATTGTCTGTCTTTGCTTATGCTACTAGCCTGTATTTCCCACAGAAAGACATCAGTACAGCTGATCATAAGTCAAGATTAGGGTTCTAAGATTTCGGCAGGTTTTTGATGCTGGGTAAACTATTTTTAGTTCTGTATCTATTCCGTCTGCTTTTAGGAGACAGGTGTGGGTGTTCTGTACTCATTCATTTATACTCGTGTCCTCATACATTTATAATGTACAGTTGTTGAAGGGAAGTTATGTATGATAACGTGCTGTAACAACACATCAGTGGCCATTAATGACTTCTTAGAACATCAGGCAGAATTACGGGACTTTCCAGGGACTGCACAAAGACAGCATTCTGTACATCGACTTCTGCATTTCCCCTTCTGGCTTTGCATATTTGTGCATATTCTGTGTGTCTGTGTGTGCCTCTATTCATATCATGGCTTTCAAGTTACTACTGCTCTGCAGAGCACAGAAGAGCAGAGCTCACAGGGAAGATGTCCTGGAGAAGTGTTCCTCCAGTGGAAAACAAAAAGGCAGGATGCTTCCAGACATACATGATGGCATCCTCCAGCACTTAGTGTGTGCTTCAGAGTGCAAGCTGGTGCAGAAACTGATTGTTTTTTCCAACTCTTTTGTGAGTTTCTTTGTGTCTTAAGTCCTACCTCTCTGCTCAAGGTTTGGGATTCTGACCACTTCTCCTCTTCCTTTTACCCCTGAGGCTAAAAGAGATTGTTCCTGCTGTCCTGGTCCCTCAGCTACAGTGGGGCAGGTGGAGACACACTGCCTCCAGATCGCACCACTGTTTTCAAAGCAATTAAATTCTCACTAGGAAATTTATGTATGGGTGGGTTTGCGTACATTTAGTTTGTTTGACACGCACAACCTGGTGGCTGATTTGACAGCTGGTGCCCACATTTGGAGAACCGTTACTCCAGCCTCCAGTACATGAGCGCTGCTGGGAGCAGGAATGGACTGGCTACCGCAATTTATAGCAGGGATGTTGCATGGTTGAACAGTTCTAGGAAGCAATTAAAATGATCATAAGCATAAGGAATATGATTTGAGGTATGATAATAAATTAGCTAGACATCATTTATATTGCTTAAAAAAAAAAAGATATTAAAGAGATGTCAGGGTTCCGTATAATCCCCAAAGTAATATATCGATCTTGGTAAAATGATTGAGACTGTAGCAGAGAGAGCCCTACATGTAAACAGTTTGTACAAAATGATGGTGTAGGTGCATGGAGAACTGCAGTCAGCGTAAACTTAAGGAAGCCTCATCGTGGGGGTCTTAAAGCAGTCATATATTTTCATGTGCTGAGGATGTACAGAACTTGCAGAAGCCATACAAAATGCTTTTCTAAGCCATGTTGCATATTAGACACTGAACAACTTGATCATATGTAAATTGCAGTGAAGAAACATTTTTTCCTGATTTTATTGCATTGTAATAATCACCTTATTTTACTGCATTGTAATAATAAGATGACAATTTGTTAACCATTATGTTTTCATCAGCATTGCACAACAGGGTTTCAGTTTAGCAGTCTAAAAGTTGGGTTTTCTTTTTTAATTTTCAAGTAGTGCAGGTCATTTTCTTGTTTGCTACCCTTGGAAACTCACAGTGGAATGAAAATGGGCCTTTTCCTCTCCCCCTGCTCCAAGTCTAGAGAATTTTAAGCAGTAACAATCTGGAACAATTACGGTCATTTCCTAACTCACAACTGAATTTCTATTAAAAGTTAGGTCTTTTTAATCAAGATCCAGTACCTAAATTAGGATAATGCTGTGGCTTTTTTATTTTTTTAATGGATTTTGGACTTAGCACTGAAATGCTGACTTTGTGACTGAGAAAGAATTCATTGTATAAAGTCTGGAGCAACCTAAAAAGGGAAACCTGAGAATGGATATCAGGATGTACTGTATTTGGGGAGAGTTTTTTACCACTTAATGATAAAGGACAACCTGCTTTACTGGGTTGCCTCAAACCAGGACACCTGTAGAGATGCTGTAAGCACAGTTACAAAGCAAGTACACAAAGTACAACATTAAAGCTGTCCTGATAAAACCAAAATCCTATTGTAATAAATTTCTGATAGCCTGATTGCTTATGTACTGCAGAAGACTTGTATTCCTGTGGAAACTGAACTGGGAAGTGCAACCTTGCATTTAATGATAATTCTTTTGCAAATTGTACCTGTTTACAAGAAATTGCCACTCAAACCGCTGATCTCTGTCTGTTTTCATTGTTATTAATAATAATTGATATTATTCTTACTAATATTTATATATTGGCTTCATTATCTTTTTGAGAGGAGGAGATGTTGCTTAACATAGCTGCAATTCTTATCTTTCTGATGGAAAGCGTATGGCTTAATTTCTTCAGGTGAAGGAAGTGCCCTCATTACGAGTTTGCTTCTTTAATCAGGAGACCGCACCTGTTAATTACAGCCCTCCTGCCCTGCAGCCAGGTACGGGGTGAGCGCTGTCGGACTGCTGGTCCCCACGGGATGGCGCTTGGGATGTATTTATTGAAAACAGCTGCCCTGAAATTACGCGGGCTCTGGCTCAGAAGCTGCCTGCAAACCTCACAATTTGTGTCTTTTCCTAAAAACTGTAGTTTCTGATTTTTGGTTTCCTATACGAATGGAGCTTTCTCTCAAGAGTTTAAAGTATAACACGGATCCGGTTCTGGAGCCTCCTAGCCAGTACTTGGCTTGCTTGCTTTATTTGGGGGCGCTTTTTTGTTCGCTGGGATTATGTTGTGTTATCAGCCATTTGCATGCAAGGATTTGGACAGTGTGTATGAGGAAGGGTGTATTTCGTAGTTCATTGCCTGCTAAAGGACTTATGCTTTCATTAGAAACACTTGATTTTCTTTTAGTGAGAGTGGGTTTGTGGCTGCGTTAGTCTGCCCAGTCCTCGCTGAAGCTCTGTTTTCAGACACAGAGGTAGTCCTTTCTTCTTGTTCGCAGATGTATTATCTGTTGCTGATAGATGCAAATGGAAACTTACACAATGATTTATACAAACACAAAGATGTCATTAAACTTACCAGATAGAGCCAAAGTGTGAACACTAAAGAATAACGAAGTTTAAGATAGCATCTATTAAATTAATAATAATAGTACCTTTCAATGGATTTATTATTTTTTATTGTTGTCATGGCTTCTAATGCGTTCTTTTAATCTGTTAATCCATGAAAGACGTTATCATTCCCTTGCAAATAGTTCACTGCCACTATCTGAAAAGCTCAACACACAAGCCAAGCAGCATACCAGAAACCACAGTGTAGCATTATAGGATATCATTATCTCTGCGTGTAAGCAGGAACTAACAGCTCTTGCAAATGTAAATACTCCACCTGCTTATTGTAAGGAGGTTGAAAGACAGAGAGATGGATAATAGACATACCTGAATCCAGCTGTAATAAAGTCAATACCCTTAAGGTGAGTCCTCCCCTAAGAAAGGATGTGTATTCATAACAAAAAATTAGCTAATGTGGAGTAAAACCCTAGGGATGCCATAGCAGCTCATGACTTTCACCTGTGCTGGCAAATGTAGCAGAAAGCTAAAAAAAATGTAGCAAAATTTTAGCAACGTGTGAGTATTTTTCATCAGGTTGTTGGGCAGTCGTTGTAATAAGTTGTTGAATCACATGCAGGATATGTCGGGGAAAAAAATCTCTTGCTACAATTTGAGGAAGCATCATTATGATAAATACTGACTTTTAATTAAAAAGGTGAGATGACACCAGTCTTCTAAATGTATGTAGAAGCATATCATAACATATTAGAAAACTAAAGTGGAAACACACTGACTTGAAATCTTGTTCTTGATCTTATTAAGAACAGCTTGGAAGTTTGTTTGGCAGAAAAGGGTTTTTATTCTGCAAAAGCTGGTTGTTTGGGAAAAGAACAAATTTCAGCATAAGCCTGTTGTTCTGCTTCTATTATAGCTCATCATGTACTTTCAAATCCTGATTTTTCTAAAAGGGCCTTCTGCATCCTGAAGGTGAGCTATAAGGCAATAATTTAGTTGTGGAACTGACTCACGGGTAACTGCAGACAAAAATTGTCCAGAAAGCTGTGAAAGTGCTAGACACTACATAGCGTGGTTTACTGTATGGGAGATGAGGACTGACATTATGAACATGATGTGTCAATTAATTAAGAGCAGTTTGGCAGGTAGGGTTTGTAAGAGAGTTGTCAGAGGTAACGTTTCCAATGAGCACTGGAGGTAATTGGTCCATCCATAAATACTGCTGCTGCGGCTGCAGAGGGAATAGCTGCGCAAAGCAAATCTCCTGTTTATGTATTTCCAAATGGATGGTAGAGAGAGCACAGCTTTTAGCCTCTCCAGCAGTGTCTGGTCCTGTCACGGTAGGAGAGTGTAAGGCAAATAGGAATCATTTCCTACCTGAGAATTGTTCCAAATCCTCCTCTTGGACCTGCTGCAATGTGCCTACCGCTTCTGGGTCCCAGGCTGCATTCTTTATAGCCTCCTTCCAGGTGGTTTTGTCATGAACGCGCTCCATTTCAAAGAATTCATCACTTTTAAAACCACTTAATTCCACCTTACTTTATGCACTTGACTGAAGCACTAAACAAAGTTTCTAATTATTCTAAGCTCTCTCTTAGCAGTCAGCAGGGAAAGAAGAGCATTTCCAAAGGCAGTTAACGCTACAGGTGGAGCAGGTTGCTCTGGGAGATGCCTGTCTCTCCATGGACTGTAGTGGAAACTGGGGGAAATAATCAGACAGCACAGATCCAGAATATAAGTTAGTATGTATCTGGACATTAGTTTTTGGCATAACCACCAGATATTTTCAGATTTCCTGCAAAGGCTGACAAAAAAAAAAAAAAAAAAAACCCCTTTTCCTCATTTTTAAACGTTGGGCAGGCACCCTGAACAGACTTGCAAAAGGATTTTGTTTTTCTTCTGTTCAGCCTCCAAAGTAAGGAACTTGTCACCGTCAAGTCTGTAACACCCACCAGCCTCTGAGTGCTTCCCACCTTTAAGGATCCAAGAGTAAGAAAAGAAGGTGCTCCTAAAGATTGAACTTGTTCCAAGGAAGTTGGTGTTCGGGAAATAATCGTCACTGTGGAGGACCCACCTATGTAAATAATGACTGAGAAAGCTGAAAATCTTAAGCACCATCACGGAATAAAAGAGAGATGTTTCAAAACTTGTTTCCAGTAGTCTTTAAGAAAAACAGAGATAATGCTCAAGACCAGCATTCCGGGAATTCGAGCACAGCTTTCACCTGAAAGCTGGACACAACTGCCAGGTCACAGGTCATTTCATTCCCACGGTTCGCTTTATCTGCACCAAGCCTGAGAGTGATGGCAGTGCAGTGCTGAGAATGGGAAATGCCATATAGGCTTTGTTACAGTAGTTGCACACAGATACATAATGATTTTGATAGATGCTTTTTACTTAATATAAAAGTGAGCAGGAAGATAAATATAATCCAGCAGGTGTGGGTTTACTGGCATTCCTCTGCAAAGATGTGGTATTTTTTCATCAGCACACCTAGTGTACTTTCTTTCTAGCTTCCCTGCAGAGTGATTGTACCTATACTTTTCAAGAAGCTATTTGTTTTCCTTATTGTACCTATACAGTAATTATGCTCTTCTTCTAATTTCCTTGTAGGAGTTCGATGATTTATCAGAAACAGATATAAGCAGTGAGGATCAGCATCATAACATGAAGCCTGACCTTATGGAAGAGGAGCTTAAATCCAGGTTATTTCAGCTTGCTGCTAAAATGAGTGACAAGGAAACATCTTCTGGTGAAGAACAAGAGTCGGAACCTAGAACAGACCCTGAAAACCAAAAGGAGAGTTTGTCCTCAGAGGAAAATGGCAGAAGTATTCAGGAAGAGTTAAAGAAGGTAAGTGGTCATTGGAGAGCAGTTGGGCAAATATTGTAAAAGTTAGAATCCAGAAGGAGAAAGTTTTGGTTAGAAAATTAAACATAGTTGCTTAAAAAAACCCAAGGTCCTTTACACTGGGTCTGAGCCTGTAACCCTTGTGCAGGTAAAACTTCAATTAAGGTGTGCGTTCCTCCCTGTGAGCCTACAGCATCAATTCGAAGCAGTGAACTTCGCTTTGTGCTAAACCTTTAACTGATATCAATGGAACTATGTCAGTTTATACTGACTGAGAATTGGCTGATACGTTTTTTTTAAAAAAAACATATCCAGTTCTCCTTTTTCCCTCCCTGCTAACCAGCTGGTCTAAGTGGGGTTTTTTTCAGTCCATTTATTTGCTCCCCTGTTTTTAGTGTCATGTAGTTCATTGGGATGTCATAGATTCTTCTTTTGCCTCTCTGTTGGACTATTTTGTGCTTCTTTAAAGCTTTCCAACCCTGTTACTTTGTCAGCTAATACACCTCTGTGAGTAGAAACTGAAATCCAGTGTCAGTTCTGATAACGTATGAGATCTTCCGTTTGTGCCATTTCACCCTTACAATGAGATGTCTGATTTCAGTGTCACTCCACAGAACTTACCACCTGCCCTCTTCCCTTTCTGTGTCTGAATTTCTCTTCAGATCATGTCATGTGCTTGAATTCTGGTGCTGTGGAATCCCAGCACTGCCCCTTGCAAGTCACTCTTATCCCTGAGATCCACTTAGGCTCATTCTTGTCTGCTCTGTGTCTTGACTTACCTCTTGGGGTCTTCTCTGCACAGCAGCTCGGCTTTGACAGGGGGTGTGGACAACTCACTAAAGGAAATCTGTTCTTCATCATTTGAAAGGTGTTTTGTTCAAATGCTGTAAAGAACTAGTACACCAGGAGGTGAGGGAGGATCAAGTGACCCAGGTGGATGATAGGACGCTGTCCAAGTGTGCAAGAATGGTGTCAGGGAAGCCAGTGCCCACCTGGAGTTGAATCTGGTGAGGGACACAAAGGGAAATAAGAAAAGCTTCTACAGATATATCGGCAGCAAAAGGCAGATGAGGGAAGGTGGGGCTCGCTACTGCAGTGACCTGGTGATACAGGACACGGAAAAGGCCAAGTTACACAACATTGTTTCCACCTCAGTTTACCAGTGAGATTTGCCCTCAAGAATCCCAGGCCCCTGAGACCTGTGGGAAAGTTTGAAGCAGTGAAGACTTATCCTTGGTAGAGGAGGATCAAATTAGCAAACATTTCAACAAATGGGACATACAGACATGCCTGGCACTCACAAGAGCTGAAGGAACCGTCCCATGTCATGGTGAGGCCACTCTTGTTGATCTTTGAAAGATCATGGTAATATATGGGACATTCAGAGCACTGAATGTTGTTTATTTTGACTTTAACAAGGCTTTCAGTGCTGTCTCACATAATATCCTGACACACAAATGGAGCAAGTAAGGACTGGATAAGTAGATAGTGAGGTGGGCTGAAAATTGCCTGAACCTGGGCCGAAAGAAGAGGGTCAAAATCCAGCTGGAGGCCAGTCCCTAGTGGTGTACCCCCGTGGTCAATACTGGGACCAGTACTGTTTAACACCTTCATTATTGACAGACAATGAGGCAGAGTGTACCCTAAATTTGGAGGAGTGGTTGATACATGAGATGGTTCTGTAGTCATTCAGAGGACCTTGACAGGCTGGAGAAATGGGCTGACAGAACCTCATGAAGTTCAACAAAGGGAAATGCAAGGTCCTGCACCAGGAAAGCAATTATCCCATGCACAAATACAGGCTGGAGGCCATCTGGGTGGGAAGCAGCTTGGCAGAAAACGCATAGGTGTCCTGGTGGACATGAAGTTGAACATAAGCCAGCAATGTGCACTTGCAGAAAAGGCGGCCACCAGCGTCCAGCAGACCAAGGGAGGTGATTATTCCCCTCAGTTCGATATTGGTGAGGCAAGTTCTGGAGTGCTGTGTCCTGTTTTGGGCTCCCCAGTATAAGGGACATATGGACATACTGGAGTGAGTCCAGTGAAGAACCACAGAGATGGTTAAAAGATTGGGGCATCTGTCATATCAGGAGAAGCTGAGAGAGCTGGAATTGTCTAGCCTAAAGAAGAGAAGGCTTAAGGAGGATCTCTTCAATGTGTATAAATACCTGGGGCAGGGAGAGGGAGTTGGAAATAAAGTGGGAATCAGGTTCTTCTCACCCATGTCCAGTGACAGGACAAGAACCAGTGAGCACAAACTGAAATACAAGAAATTCCATCTAAACATAAAAAGCTTTTTCACCGTGAGGGTGGTCAAATGCTGGAGTAGGTTTTCCAGAGAGACTGGGGCATCTGCGGCCTTGGAGATAATCAAACTTGACTGGACACACCTCTGGGCAACCTAATCTAGTTGACCCTACTTTGAGCACAGGTATTTGACTAGGCAATCTCCAGAGGTCCTTTCCAAACTTAATTCAGAATCAGAGAGTCACAGAATACTTATTTAGCCATGGACTACACAGCAGTGTAAGTACATTCATCATCAGGCAAATGCCTCCTTGATGTACACACAACCTTTCTAAGGGAATCAGATAAAAGCTTTATTGCCAGTGCTTGTTAGCAGCATTCAGTTTAGCTTGTCTTTGGTTTACAAAGACAAGCCAGCAATATCAAATTATTCAAAAGGATGTATAGGCTAGCTAGGGTATAACATGATGCAATTAAAGTCCAGAATTAAAGGCTGCGAATAGAACTTTCTAAATGCTCCTATATGGTGATATGGTGAACTGAGCACAGAAAATAGCAGATGTATGTTTTGTGGTGTACTTACTCATCTGCATGCATCTACAAAGTAATATTTGTTGTTTTTTCCTCCTCTAATGTTTTTATTTCTTTAACATTTGCATGTCAGTTATTTAAAATAATGCAAAGATTAATACTTTTTTTTCCTCATTAAAATGTTAAGTTTAAGAAAATAAGAGACCTACCATATTCAGCAAAAAGGATATGCTTGGAGTTCCTAATTCTTTATTGGGTTTGGATGAAAAAAAAAGTCTTAGTCATTCATGGTTGCAGTATATATTCTTTCTGTCTATAATAAGGAAACCAAAACATCCCAGTACTATTCATGGTCATGACTTCAGCAGAATTGATAGTGGAACTTGCTCCAGCTTTAGAGAAAGAAGCAGGCTGCTTTCATTCTTATTCTTGGCAATTGTCCTTAAAGGTGATTTAAAGTCTTCTGATGCGTGCCTTCTCTTTGGAAAGGTGGCTGACCAATATCTTACAATGAAATACTGAAGATGACAGTGTATAATACCAGTTGTGGCTATGGTAACTTAAAATACTAACACCTAGCAAAATTGATAAAACATGCAATAACTTTAAGATGAGTAGCTGGCATGTCTCAGTGGAGACAGGCATAGACAACATATATTCTGGGAGCCAGTAATTTTGTATGCCTTAAAAGCCAGATGTCCCAATATGCTGTCTCTTTAAGAAGCCTGATTTTTGGAGAATGCATATGTAGGGAATTGCAGATCTTTCAGACTGTCACTTAAGATTCTCAGCCACAGACCCAAATTCTAACCTGGGCATCAAGTTTCAAATTAGGTATACAGAAGCACTAATTCTGGGCCATTAAAATGAGAGTTCGAGTGCCTACAATCTGCTTTGAGCTCCTGAACACAAATTAAATACTGTATTTAGCTGTTTTGCTTACATTTTAGCCATACTGCTTGTCTTCGTTAGCCTTTAGTCTTCTATTCTCAAGCTTATTCTTGAACACATTAGCTACCTTAAATCAGAGGGAATTTCTGGTTAAAGTACACCTGACCATAGAATAAGATTTAAAAAAACCCATGTACTGTTTATTGAATCACTGGAAATTAGGTACCCAGTGCTCGTGAAAATTTGACTTTGACATGTCTACACCTTTAAAAGTGTGGACTTCAGTTTTTAATGGAAGCAGGGAGTCTCATGTGATTACATGTTGCGCTGATACTTTAAAAACGGTATTTAGTATATTAAGATCTGTAGCAATGGCAAGAATTGGCATGTCTTGAGTGGAGAGTTAGCTGAAGTTGGGCATTTATGTGTTCTCAGTTCTCACCTCAAGCTAAGCTCTTGAGTTGTGTGTCTGCCTTTAAGATACAAGTTTGAAAACGCTGAACTTTTGAGTTAATTATTTAGTTTGTGTGGGATACTTGAGGATTTAGGTGGGTATTAATTAACACAATTTAATTTTATGCCTTAGACTTAACTCCACTTCAGCACAATCATTTTCAACATTTCTAAGTTTGTGATTACGTGAAATGGCCTTGTGGAGATTCACAGCTCTCTAAAACAAGCATAATCCTACAGCCGGCTTGTTTTTACAGACAACATTTTGTGCTTATTAAGCTACAGAAGTAGTTCATGGTCTTTCGGGGATATGCAGACCCCTGATCATCTCTGTAGTGCAATGAAAGGCCATGAAGTCTCCTATGTTCAGGCTAGAGTTACCCTTCAGCCCCTCTAGACTTCAGGTGTGAACAAAGCAAAAAATCGCACTGTGCAACTGTGGTGTTAGTAGAGCATCTTGTACTAGCACAGCAATTTGCACGGTTCTTTCTGCCTTGCTTGGTTGGTTTGGTTTGGGTTTTTTTTGCTTCACCCCCCAAACCCTAACCAGATACCTAAAGAAAAAAGCAAATGTAAATCCCTTTGGGAGCATCTTAGTGACACTGGTCCTGAGTGGCAAGCGTGATAAATGGGATGTATTTAGTTCTTGCTTTCCTCTATCCTCTCTCCTTCTCTTTTAATGCTTTCATGAAGATGAATAGGCTGGGTCTATATTTCGTGGTATACCCTAGAATTACATTCTAGAAGGCAATTTCAGCAGTGCCTAATGTAGAATGCATTTTAAATGCAGTTTGTCACTGCGACCACTTTATCAGAAACTATAGAGACACTGTGTAAAAAACAAATTAGCCCCTGCCATTTTTTGCAAATTGCCCCACATAACAACTGTTTCAGTTTTTATGCTAAAACCTTAGTTGTGTTTCACTTTTTGTTTCCATCTACTTTGTACTCCTCCTTGCAAATGAGCAAGTGAGTTAAACTTCACTAGTAATGTTGAGTTTCTCTCCTCTTTGCATTAGCTTGATGCAATGTGCTGCGTGCTCAAGGAGTTTCTTTTAATCTCTTTATGCATTTACTTCTGCTCAGAGACTCTTACAACCAGGGCTTGGTAACTTCGAATCCTGCTGGTTTCTGTTGACATTATTACATGGCTAGACACACAATAGCGCTTTCCCGAATGACAACGTGTAAGTTTGTTAAGTAGCACAGTGAGATCCTGTTCCCTGAGTGAAATCTCCAAGATCCTTGGCAGTGTGAATAGCAGCATAAATATTCTTTCCATAAAATATCTATGCCTTCACTCTCTGGAAACGTTTTATTTGTCTTTGGTTTTATAAAGCTTTATTTGGGGGAAAGTCTATACTACGGTCATCATCTTCATGTGTATTTGTGCCAGGGGCCAATATTCTTTGTTTTGAGAGAACACATCTTACATTTTTCAGCAGGTAAATTAGCACTTTTCGACTGTTGGTATAATGAGATTAAAACTTGCTAGAAAATCTGCCTGGCACCTCTCTTTAGCAAGAGGAATAGCCAGTAGCTGCGAACGTGGGTGCATCATACCGCAGCAGAAGTGGCAGCCGGCTCCCTGGTGTGGCGTATGCTGGTGGCTATGCCTGGGGCTGGCCATGGAGAGGGTGGCCAGGGCTCAGTGATGGAGGTCAGGCGAGGAAGGGCTCATGGAACTTGGTCACTGGAGAGAAATATGCTTATGGCCTTGATGGAGCTGGAGAATGGCAGTGGACATGCACGTGGCAGTGAATGCCTCCTGTGTATCACAGACCTGCTAGAGCATCACAGTAGGGGCAGCTGTGATGTTACAGCAGTGGTGCTATAACAAAGAGAGCGAGCCTGTGTGTCCTGGTGGCTGGGCTTCTGTTAATCATTTGTGCTGGTGCATGGGCCATCCTTACAGAAGATGATGTAGTAGTTTTCGTCCTGGTTATCTTGCAACTCCCTGAACTGAAAACGTTGCTGAGAAACTCCTGGGTATTTTGGTTGGTGTGTTGGTCCAGGCAGGCGTTAATAGGAAACTGCCATCCCACTTCATATGCCTGAAGACTTTAGGACTGACTGAGTAAAAGTTCCTAAAGGAGCCAGAACCCCACAGCTCATTTAAGCAAGAAAATGTAATAGTGTAAGTGTAGTAGCTTTAGTACATTGCTAATACTATGCTAATAAAACTGAACAGTGTCATACCATGACATCTTGCAGGGTTACCAACTCAGGAGATACTTGTGTGTCTGTTGTTTCACATTTTTATATGCAAGATGCTCAGAACAGTTTTTATGTTTTGGCTTTTCTTATGATGTTGATTATCTGGGCAGTCTTCCAAAATCTAGGATTGAAAACTGAATGTGGGCAGCATTGTAAAAAGTAATCTTTAAGGTTTATGAACTGCAGATAATCTATGCACAGAATTCTGAATGACAGCAGAGAAAAAAAGATTTTTGTTAAGGAAGGTTTGGTTAAGGAAGGGGCTTTTTCTTCTGAAAGAGGTATGAGGTTTTAATCTTCGCATTGGGCTAATGGTTCCAAAGTTTTAAGTTCTCAATTCAACAAAGCAGTCAGGTATATGTTCAGTTTTAAAATGGGGATTAAGCAGTTTGCTGGACAAAAATCCTATTCAAGAGATTTCTCCCATGTATTTACTATTATTTACTGGTCTTTAGTATGAAAAAATAAGTTGATCCTAAGCTTTGTCAAAATCTGAGTCTTTGGTTTCAAGCGAAATGGTGGCTTTGAGACCATAAACGTTTATTTTTTTCAAGTTTTCAAAAGTGGGCAGTGATGTTTGTGTTCCTCCAGTTCCAACACTTTCTGGGCTCAATAGAGTTGCGTAAGTATGGATATACATAGTCCATCTGAGGAGCCCTATGGTACCCCATAGGGTTTTAAGCTCCTAGTCCAGAGGAAACATGCATCTCCCAGGTCCATGTCCTACCTGACAGCGTTGCTTGAAAACCCTCACGTACATCAAGCTGTTTCAAATTGCGCCTTGTCTGCCTGCGTTAAAGCAACTGAATCAAAGCCATGTTGAATCAACCTGGAGAAGCGCAGAACAGATGAGATTTCAGCTGGCTTCACATGGGGAACACAGCACCTTTGTAAACAAGATTCTCATCGTCTCAGATTTGATACTTATGCGCATGCATGCCCAAGCCAGCTCTGTCCAGCGTGCGCACAATGTGAGTCTCCTTCGGTTGTGTGATCACCAAAGATTTATTTACTTAGAAAGAAAATGTAATTTTCTTAGATACAGTTTTATAGATACAGTTATAGAAAATCAGTGAAGATTAGTGTAATCTGTTAGAACAAANTCTTGCCTTCTTTTGTAAGCAGCCCAGGGATTTGGCAATGACAGATGAGCTCTTTCAGATCTAGCTGGAAGAGTTTCAAGCAAACGCTTCTCCTCAGCTGGACGATACTTCCCTCAGAGCACAGCCAACAGGGTAACTGTGGTTGTGTTATTACTGCAAGGCAAAAGCAGTCAGTTTAGTTTAAATAGACCTAAGTAAATTAGGGGGGTTAAGGTAAGCCTACTGACTTGACACTGGAGAGTGGTAGTAGGAAGAGTTTTACTTGTCTGTTTTGGGACAGTGATGCCCAGGAGAGGGACAGCAGCAAACAGTAGGAAGTGATGTGGCACGTGATGTCTTAACTCAGCCCAGCTGTTTCCGATGTGAGCATCTGACTGTGGCATAAGTGAGGTACAGACCCTTTTGTAACTAGAAGCACACACAGTATCAAAATTGCAATCGTGTAGACCAAAAAAAATGAAGATAGATGGCTTTTCTTTTTCTCAGGACTGCTGCAAACGTATTTTTCTATTGCTAGTGACACTTTGTTTTGTGATGGTGGAAATCAGTATTTCCCATCTGTTTCATTTTATAAAAAATGATGTGTCATTTGCAATATCTGTCTTAATGAGATCTGTTATTCTAAATCCCACAAACAGAAATAAATTAGGCATTGCTCTATTTTAAATATTTTAGTAATAGATATAAAATCTAAATTTCATGGTCTTTTATATTTGCTAGTTTCTTTATCCTTGCTGTTCATCAGAAAGCGCTCTGTAAGTCTGAACCTATATAAATGTCAACCTCTGCAGCTGTTAACATAACCTTTCTGCCTTTTTATTTAACCGCTTTCCCACTGCCTAGGAAAAACAAAAGGCTTTTGATCTTCATTTAAAGTTGCAGTTTTTATCCACTGTATTGCAGCAGGTGAGAATGCTTTGTTTTGTCTGTGTCTTCTTACATCTCTTACATAGTAAGAGATGCTATAAAGTGATATTGAGGGTTTCCACATTTCACAAGCAAAATTCTAAAACTCAAAATGTTTTTCTGGAAATATCAGGCCTGAAAACTCATACCTTTTAGCCAAAATCAATAATCATTGCAGAAAACTATTTTATAATTATTTTATAATCGCAGCTAGCCCTGTGTTATGATGGGAGTGATGAGCATGAAGTAGACATGTGGAGCAGACTATTTGGCTTTGTGATGAGAATTTGGCTTTATCAGTAAAGAAGAACAGAAGACAAAGATAAGGTGTAAGATCTTCCTATTCTCATGTACTTACTTACATTAATAAACTTGGAAGGAAAAAATTCAAATTTTATTTCAGCAATAAGATTTTTAGCAGTTTCTGGCCATAGTGGTCTGCAAAAACCTTTCTAAGCTCCCAATTTAAAAAATAAACAAAACCCTTAATTCATTGTAGAGATTGTACACAGTGAGTAGGCACTTTTCTCACATTGCTGCTAGTGTGTATTGCTTATCATTTGTCTAGATGGAAAGAGGTTTCATATTCTGTGTTTTTTGAGTCTCAGCTTATGAGAATCAGATTGAAAACAGATTTTCATTTTATTCCCTGAGCAAATATATACTTATCTTGTATTTTAAAATAAATGCTATTTTTAGTATGTCATATATAGTGGTAAGAAAATTAATTCTGTAGCATTCTCTCAGTCATAAAATAAGAATCACTTTTTTTTGTGTCAAAAGTTGATGCTTAATTCAGCAAAACACTCCTCAACTTTTTTTTACTCTGAGTTAAATGTTATGCTATGAATTTTAATCACCTTTTAATCATCTTGATTTTCTTTAGTGAAAATATCAAGGATGATTTTAAAGAAAAAATATTTTTCCATTTGTGCAATGTCATCAGCCTGTGTCCATTATGGATACTCTTATAGAATCCTGTGCGGATTTTAAGATTTAAATATTTCCATTTCCAGCTTGGACCATAATATTTCACCTCTTGGAAAATAACTTCCTTTCTCATGATTATAGGCAACTTGTCTCTAGAAATGAGGCATTACATATTATTAGGAATAGTATCTGTAACTACATTAGGGCAGTGGATTGAATTCATTAGTAAAAATCTAATATCAAAAAGAGAGACTGTATTTCTCTGTGTCATACTTCGGAGAATGTCAGTATAATAATAGCTCACTCTGTAAGATAATTTAGCTTTCTTTTTCTAAGTGAAAGCCCATAAATGAAGATATTGCTGTCAAAGTCAAGGCAGGAAGTCTTAAACTCGCACAGTAAAGTAATTCCATAATACCATAGTTCATCAAAGTATACTCGTCTTCCCTCAAATATCAAAGCAAATTTTGGCTTGGTTTCTCAGTCTTTGTGGTAATGAGTGGTTAGGGCTCACTTTTAGGCCAAAAGATCTTTTGAGGGTCAGGGTTGATGACTGCCATTGATGGTTGGGCATTGATGTCTCTGTTCCTCCCATGCTGTGGCTTCACCAGTGTCCCAGGTCCTGCTTGCCTGTGAAGGAGATGAACTTTTGGTGGGCCTTTCAGGGCCTTCCCAAAGCTGTATAATGAACTCCCAACGGGGTGGGGAGATGAGGAGGCAGGTTTGGGTTTTGGTTTTGTTTTCGCCAAGTTTGGATTCAGTCGGGTTACTCTGAAAAGGTGAATCAACCAGTGGCAAAGCAGCACTTGTCTTCTTCCCAGCCCCCCTCAACTCCCTACAAAAAAATGAGGATATCGACTGAGAAATGGATGCGCAACTGGGACCGGCTTGAGACCAGAGCTAAAAATGATTGCACTACAAATCGTCACCGACATGGTCAATACTGCCAGGGCTGCAGGTTTCCCTTGTTCTATTTCTTGATCTAGCTGTTGATGTCAACAGTTCTCTATCAAATTGCAAGTCACTGCCTCCCATGCCACTTCAACAGAGCCTAACGATGCCATGACATCGTAGTAGCGAAAAAGAGAAAATGCTAATGGCTCAGTACATTGTGGAGAAAAAATTAGTTCAAGTGATGGAGAACCTAACTACTTTAGGGGCATTAAAAATGGAAGCAATAGTGTTCATGCAAAGGAAACGATGTGGAGATGTCATAGGCTGTAGAGATGCATAGGACTTAATGCTCACCTACTCTCAGCAGTTTGAACACTTACATCACTTCAGTTTTATCATCCTGCTTTACTTCCGTTACCTTGTGCAAGGATGCAAATACTGTTGGATAAAGCACCTTCCAGTGTAGCATCCTTAAGTAAAAAAACAAAGGAAGTATCTGCAGCATCAGCACGGAAAAGAAAGAGACAGCAGAAGAGAGGGAAGTGGCTAACAGCCAGCAAGAGCTAGCTTAGACCGCTGAAATGTTTTCTTCAGCGAAACAGGAATCCTTTCCATCTGTCCAACCTCACATAGAAATGACAGTAAAGAAGTTTTACAAGATGCTGTTTGTTATGTTCAATACACAGGCACACTTACGTGTGTATGTGCTTGCACACACGCAGGTTTTTAGTATTTCCTTGGTTTGAAAACTCTTCCACAAAGAACTTGGGAAATTGAGCTTCTTCTTTTGACTGTGTCTTTAACATATTTGTGAGCGTGAACATTAATTATCATAAATAGGGTAAATGCATGTTTTTTTCATTCCATTAACCTCTTAATCTCAAATTCAGTAAAAAAATAGATTCTCATAACCAGTACAAAAATTCAAATTTGGATCAGCTGCTTCCATTTCATTTGGGAGGGGTGATGCTAATCCAGAAGTAGGGAAGCACAGCTGAAATCAGAATGCATCCCAGTGTTTCAAGAAGAATGGTTGCACTTAGCTTTTCTGTGCTAGATATTTGTAACAGAGATTGCTTTCTGCATCTATCACATCCATATTCTTTGACTTGCTCGACAAGACAGATGGGAGAGACTTCATCATGGCACGATAGCTGTCTCTTTGAATCCCTTACAGGTGTTAACAATGACCTTTCCTGCAAGGGCAAGATAAATTAGACAGCCAAGAGGTCTTTATAGCAATTTGAAATGTCCACCTACCAGGATGATCACGGTGTGCGTGTGTCTGTGAATTTTAGGTGATTTTTATAGAACCTCATAACTCCTAAGTTTGACGTGGGTGGTTGGGGAGGGGACAGGACTGTGAAGCACTAGAAATCCAGGATGCTTTTTCTTCCTTTTTTTTTCTTTTTCTTCTCCCCCCCACCTCAGCAGCGCCGCCTCCCTG